>VZRU01014831.1:282521-343485 GCA_013398155.1 Pedionomus torquatus
AGATTTTGTTTGACTTGTAGTCCTCTGGGCAGTCAGTCTCTGAACGAGAGCCATTCAATTCTTGTGTTACCCTAAAAGCACAGACTTTAGATAGAGACAAAATATAAGTCTGAATATTATTTTTCTTTCTTTTTCCTTTTCTCCTTTTTTTTATACCCTTGAATAATCCCCCATGGAAAGCTATATCACTATTAGGAATTTATATAGTTCTCATCAGCTGAATATCAGGATGCCTATTGTCCCAGTTCAGTGTACATTCCAGGGACGAAAGTGCTCAGCTCTGGATAGAAGTGTCAATGTAAAGGAAAATCAGAGTGCTTTGGGGAAGACTTTGTTCAATAATCACTGCTTCTGACTGCAATTTGTGAAACCATTTTTTATAAAACTTGCAGAATAAAGACAAGCACAGCTGTTTCTTCGTTTTTTTTCCCCCCTCTTTTTTTTTTTTTTTCTTCTTTTCTTTCAGTACCATTTCTTTGCTTTTGTTATCTTTGTTGCCTATACTCCACATAAAAAATCTGAAAGGTTTTTAGTAACTGTTCATGGGAGAATGAAAGAAGAATGATTTATAGAAGCCAGTTCCTCGCTTGGATGCATAAAACAAAAAGTGGTCATTAAAAAAAGCAAACTGTATGAATAAATCCTACATATGCAAATTTGGAGTAGCAATATCCAAACAATTCAACCATTCAAAAGATGATTAACTTTAAGCTACGCTATAGTGAATGTACCACAGTTAGGTTCACATAAACATAAGTATTGGTTTTCAGAATGTCTAAATGACAAAGAGTAAAGATTAAAATAAATAGCATTTCACCTTCAAAAACATGGGTAAACATCACCCATATCATGACAAGTTGTCTATATTTAAGACCTCTATCCGGTAGGATTATTAAAAACATTAAGCTAACACTCAGTGCACTCAAAACTGAGAGGAAAGCTCTAACATATTTTTTTAAACAGCATAGGAAAAGACTGAACACATTTTCTAAATACCTATACACATTAAATTTAGTCAATTAGCTTTGCTCTTTAACGAACTCTTTACTGTTTACAAATTTTATCACAGAATTAAAGCATCTTCAAAGGAAGAGAGTACTATGTAATAAAAAGTGCTTTAGTCTGGCATAAAACAGTACAAGAAGAATCAGTGTCTTTTAGGTAAAATTAGACAAATCTAAAGCAGAAATAAGCACACTTTTAGCAGTGAGGTAGTTAATTGCTGGAATTATTACCAAGTGAGAATAATACATTTTGTCTGTCTTAGACTTTTCACATCAGATCCATTGCAGAAGATAAGTTTAGACAATCGATGCTGCTAGGTTCAATGTGGGAAAAAACCCAAACAAATGTCTGTACTATGTAGAATATCAGACTATATCATATAATTCTTCTGGAATTAAAATTTACATTTCTTTAAGGCTAAACCTGGATTCATTAACAATAGTAATTGACTTTAGCAAAGAAGTAATCTAACACAGATTGTAAATCCCCAAGTATTTTTTTTTTTAAGTAAAAATACATTAATCATGACATATTACACTATATTAACAACTTGAAATTTAAAAATGGGATGCAATTCTAGAAGAAGAGAAAGATTAATTGAGTATGTGACTGAGAAAATAATGTCCTTTCTGTAAGTTGTGGTTTTCTAAAACTGAACTGTAACACAAACAATTGATGATGAACACAAGAAAAAATAGCCAGTGGCTTCCAAATAGTGGCTGGAAGTTGGATAAAATTTTTAAAGAGATAGCAGAAGCAATTGCAATGGTCTCCAGAGATATAAAACAAACAAAAAAATCTTCATATTTTAAGAATATAAATATTTGTTTGCTTTCATGAGCTTTAAATCCTCCAAAAGGGTCACCATTATTTCACATAAAGTCAATATTCTTTAGATGTCCAAAGAAAGGTATTGCCTGTTGGAGATTTTTTTCTCTTCTCTTGCTTTTTTTAGTTCCTCAGATGGATCTAGGAAACCACTCTTGAATAAAGTGGTGTTTATTTTCCGAGATCATTTAACTTACCCCATTTCAGAAAAGGAAATACTGGAGTTTGGCTCAAGGACTAGTCCATTCCAGTCTCAAGTTGGGTAAAACCCAGTGGGTCAACAACTCACACTTTCCACCATCCCAGCAGATGAAATTCTAGTTAAAATGTCACAAGCTCCAATTTTTTGTTTAGAAGACTGAAAAGATTTCTTTACAACAGGACTTACAACGGTATGAATGTTGTGGTTTTATTTACTATTACAGCTATCAGAAGGAATGGAATTTGTATCTAACTAAAGATAATGTAGACTACTTTTTCTTGGCATCATATATTTCAAAGTCTTCATTTTTAAACTGACCTTATCTTAACTGTCTGAGGAAATCGTAATAATTCTCAAGAGAAGAACGAACTGTAACAGCTGCATTATTTTAGTGACTGATGTGGTGTATATCTTGTGTAACCTTTGGTAAGCAACTTCGGGTGCTCAGAATTCACATTTTTTTGGTGCTTTTTGGCTGCAATGAAGCCGTAAAATGTCCGATGCTTCAAGCAAATCAGTTCAAATCGGTCCAAGAGGAATAGCCTCACTGACTGTATTTCTGCGAAGCAAAGCATGAACTTGTGATGCCACTGTATTTGCTTGAAGAAAATCAGTTCAAAAATCAATTGAAAAGGGGAGATCAACCACTATGTCATCAGTGAACATGCCTTATTCTAGCTTTAAGTGCATGCTAACGTTTCTTTATTGTGATGCGCTGAACTTGGAGGAACCGAATCATTTGCAATATAAAGTTGCAATCAGCGATCTACCTGAAGGTTTTCATACTGAAACAGAAGTTGCATTGTGTGACTGGAGACTGGTGAATATACCATCTGCATTTAAGAAAAAGAGCAAGACAGAAGTAATACAGGCAAACAGAGGTTCATTCTTCTGACTTCTGTGCATAAGAGCTTTTAGAGAAAAAAAAAAATAATAAAGACAAGGTGAAGTTCAGGCACGGGAGTAAATGGAAAAGGTTATAAAATACAGATAAGAGGTAACTTTTACCAGAGAAAGGCAAACTTTTGCTTGGTACGTTTGCTGACTTGCTAGATAAGGAAAAAGAGTTAGCACTGACTCTTTCCCTGTACATTTATAACATTTACTTTTCCTCCATTTTATTGTTGATGAGATATAAACAAGGAACAAGAAAAGGGGCTGCTCCTCATTTTTCTCTCATCTTTCTACTACAGAACTCTTCAAATTTACAGGAATTCTACAGTGACAGATTTCTTATGGAAAATACTACTTGTTGAAACAGAAATGGCTTTTAGGAATTTTTTGGTTTGATGAGTTTCCAAACATCCATTTTTTGGGCCATTGTTCTGATGACAAAAACTACAACTAGAGATCTCAGAATTTCCACTCCCACACAGAGGGAATCTGGAAGAAATTGGAGTGTGATTCTAGGCAGGTTGGGATCAGCTGTGCAGATTTGGGAATTTTGTCTCAAATATCTCATTTTAGAAGTGTCAGAATTCTGCACTTTGGTTCCCATTTTCAAAACTTGTTGGCTTATCTGGGACTGCTAGAGTCATAAAGTTCTCACAAAAGGCAATTTAAAATTGCTAATTTCAGTGGAACTTCTTTGTAGAAAGGTAGAAAAACAGAAAGGTTATTCTGAAATGAAGTAATTTCATTTCCACATTTTGAAATGGAATTTTTCCTTTTCAGTAATTCAGTGCTTTGGATTTAAACTGTTGGTATAATTTTAACTGGATTAATAATTTTATTAATCTTTATTAGATTACCAAATTACCAAATTAGATTATTTGGGCTGACAAATAGTAAAGGCTTGTTTCCACATGAAAGATCATAAAACCACAGAATGGTTGAGCTTAGAAGGTACCTCTCCAGGTTTTCTAGTCCACTTTCCTCCTACTCAAGCAGGATCACCAAGAGCCAGTTCTCTAGGACCATATCCAGAGGACTTTTGAATGTCCACAAAGATGGAAACTCCACAACCCATCCGAGCAACTTGTGCCAGAGCTTGGTCCCCTTCACAGTAAATGAAATTTTTCATGAATGCTGAATGAATGCTGATGCACTAGAAGACAGAAAGTTCACCTGTGTAACATGGCAATTAACTCAAAAAGGAGTTTTTGATGCACAGCTGATTCTGTGTATTTTGATACACAGCTGATTTTGTGTATTTTCTCACGCAAAGACTCTCATTCTGGGAAGTTAGAACAATGGTCTACAAAACTTAGCCAGAGTATTAAGAAGAATGACTGCTACAAGGCCCTGACCACTGTAGCAAATAACTTATCAGTGTATTAGCACCTGAGACCTCTCCATCACACAAACAAATACTTAACCTTACACAAGTGCATGTGGTTTTACAACATAGCATGCTCTTTGGTTAAATATGTGAATAATTTCTTAAATTATGTTCCAAGAGTTAGATACAGAATTCATCAGATTCTAAATGCAGTTTAATGATGGAAAACACAGTTTAGGTGGGATTTAGATGTCATATTCTGAAACTGTCATCCACAAGAATATATACAACTGGTTTAACGTAGTATAGGAACTTAGGTTATACCTAAGACCATCTGAGATGTACATAATTCACAATCTGACAGGAATAAGACCTGTTGAGCTTTTGTCTGAGCAGACCCAACATACAACAAATCAGCAATTACTTCAACAGAACTTAGAGCAGTCACTACCAGAGGATAGCAGATTGTTTTGCTGTTAAAAGCACGTTAAAAATAAAAACACGTTAAAAGCTAGGATGAGAATTGTGCTGATAACTTGCCTGAAAAATTAACAAGATAAAGTTTCAACCTTTTCAAACAAAATGCTGTTTATTTTGATTAAATTAAGAATACTGTAAGATAAAAAAACATTCCCTCACAGTGAGGCTTTTCATATCCACAGCTGGTGTAGTACAGGAGAGGGACTAGAAGATGCTGGAGGTAAGTCAGTGGAGAGTTTTCTTAGTACAAAATGACTCCATCAACACACTGGGGTGAGTTGGGATATAAGGCAATTCAGTATCAGGACCTGTTCTGTCAAGTGCCGCTGTATAGGAACAAAGAAATCACAAAATTGATGAACAGATTTTATGGTCTTAGAGACTGAACAGACAGCACTTACATTTAATCTTTTCTGTTAAAATCTTTTCCTGTGATTACCTCAATTTTGAAAGAAAATTAATAGGTCCATACACACTATGAAATCTTTCATCCTCTTTACTTATTTACTTTATTATTTATTTATTTATTTATTTAGGGTCTAATTTCCCTTTTTTCATTACTCTTTTTAAGAGAACAATCCTCTTCAAATTAAAAGGAAGTTGTTTCTCATAGCACTGTAGGTAACATTAAACCTCAGGTGTTTAAATGAAAGGATTTTCCATTGTTAGAGTGTGATGTATTTATACCAGCTGCTAGATAAACAAACTTTTTGTCCTTGAGCCATGGATGAGGATGCACATGTCTCACAGCTGACATCAAAGTGTTCTTACTTTGGGTGCATAATACAGAAAAAATAGGCACAAATATAGGCTTTGCAAGAGAATCATGGAGTAACCAGAAGGAAAGGAGGGTTGCAGTTAGAAAATTTATTGAGAATTTTTACTTGTAAATCAAATAAGAGTTTGTTTGAGAAGGATTTAGTTCTTTTGTGACCTGAATAGGTATTTTGATCAAAACAAAGTGTAAGATCTGGTTTGTGTACTGTAAAACTACATCAGAATGCAACACAAAACATACTAGAAGGCAAGAAATCTCAGTGGACATCTGCAAAATGTCTCCGTTTGCTGTCATTGTATTGACATCCCTACAGTAAACCTTTTGTTAATTTTATATTTTGAATTCTAGATGTTGTTGGCAAGATGGTAAAAATTTTGGGTTACAGAAGTTCAATTTTCACACTGGCTATATATAAGAAAAAAAAAAATCGACATATATTCAAATAACTCAACCAAATTGGTGTGTTCTTATGGACCTGACAAAGTGTCCCCAAGCGCGTGCAACACATGCAAAGAGGTTTTTGTTACTTTCTGTATGAAAACAAAACCAATCAGACAATAAGCAAGGACCAGTTCTGTTTCCATTTGTTTTGTGGAACAAGTCAAAAGAAATGCATGAAACAAATATTTTCTATTGCATTCTTTAATTTAATTTGTACTTTTGAATACTGTTGTAAATGTCATTTAAGACCAAAATACACAGCAGCAATTGCTTTCCTCAGGAGGTTTAATGATCATCCTTGACCTAATACTTCCCTGTAACGTAGGAAAAGATTTATTCTTTCCTTTCATGTATATTCTTTGCTTCTAAGGAGGTGAAAGGTTGTTCCAACTCAGCTCTTAAAGCATAGTCTGATGATTGATCCATTTAGACACCTTAGAAACACTTTTTTGTTTGTACGGTCTCAGAGAAAATGGTAAAAATGGCTTTGTGACAAATGATGCTCTCACTGTGGCTCTCCGGTCATTCAGAAAGGAAAGCATCCACGACCACAATAAAGGGATAACAGTCTGTGTGTATCAAAAGAAAATATGAAAAAAAAATATTGTTTGCATTAAAAAGCAGATTTTTTTGAAGAATAAAATGCTGAAAAACTTAGCAAAGATTGCAAAAATATTTTTATTTGATTTTTAGAGAGCATTCTTCTTGCCATACAGGAATTGAATACGTAGGTGGCATATAAACTATTCAGTCTGCAAATCTACCTGATGCTTAGATGTAAATGTCTGTGCAAATTCTGAATATTCACATTAGAGATCCTTCATACATTTGTCCTTAGATAATAATGGTTCTGTCAAGCATTTTTAATGGATTTGTGCAAAAGTAGAATGGAAAGTATGGACAAATCAGAGAATCTTCCAAGACCAAAAAAAAATTGCCTAATTTTTAGTGCTTGGAAGGGTGATAATTCAGATTCTCTCCTGTTTCTTCAGGTTCTTGTCAGAAATACACAATATGCCATTTTCATGTACCTTCTTTGTTTAGAACTATAACAGTGTGGGCTCAACATCTAGTTTTCTTAGGTACAACAAGAATCACAGCTCTGTTTAAAATGTTTTGACTAGACCTTATCCCTTTTATTCCAGATGTGATCTTTGTCAAGTCAAACTGAGTAGATTTTGTGATTTATATCATGCATAACTGAAGGATAATTTCGTGAGACACACTGTAGCTAGCATCAATCTGAGCCAGTATATTTACATCGTGCTGTGACATTCCATAAGGGACTGTGAGCTCAGGTCCCAAAAACAGGATAGTCATTGGAGGGTGACACAGTGCCTGGACTAATCAGCTCTGGTTCTCAACATGCTTAATTAAAATAGACATGTTCCAAAAATTACACAGATACAGTGCTCTGTTTCTGGAGGTGAGATTTCTGTATCATGCTCCATGGCACATTGTAAGCATGACCTTCTGCTTTTAATGTAGAACTTGCACAGCATTTAGGTACCTCAGCCTAAAACTCACCTGATGTTTCAGCTTCAGACGTGTAGCCTCAAAGTGTCAATAGGGGACTGAAGCACAGTTTCAATAGTTGTCTCAGTTTTATGCAGCCGAATTATCTCATGACTGATGTAACAGGGATCTGAAGAGCAGACATTATTTCACACAAAGTCCTCAATTTGTTTTTTTTCAAAAAGTGTGCCTAACTTTCTAGCAGCAGTGGGTACTACCCCAAATAAAATTATTATTGTTCTAGCAGTAGCTGCTGCATTTTCCTTTAGAAGGAGGTGTTACCCTTTTTTTTTGTGATAGCCTCATTGCCCAGCTTAACCAGAAAAGAGGTGAGTTGTCCGATGATGGCATTTCCAACTCACCCAGCAATAAACATTAATATTGTTTTTCACTCAAAGACATTTTTAATGATTCTCTGGGGAATGATTTTATCAGGGAATAGAAGGAGTTGCCCCTCCAGCTAGTGGAGCAGGGCAGGCCCAGGGGTGGCAGCTCACATCAACCAAGAACCCAAACAATGGGACAAGTCCATAGTGATGATGAAGGTTACAATGTCAAGCCAGGCCAACAATTCTACAAGTAAGAGAGACTCTCAGGCCACAGTCCTGTGACCATCAGCAGGTCCATAATGATGGGGCTAGTCTGAGGTCAAACTAGTTAGTCACATTTGTGAGTGAGATTTAAGTTCTGGAGCAACAAAGGATGTGGTTCTACACTGGTGCAACTACAATGTAGCTCAGAGACGGACTAAAAGCAGGAGCTCAGCTGAAAAGCACATCCCAAGAGAAGGTAAAAGGCCAATCCAGAGGTTCTCATGGCTCTTTGGCCACTGTGCATCTCTTTGCAGTGTGGCACGGTGGCAATATCAAAGTTGGCTCTGAGTCTGAGTAGTCAAACCCCCAGGAGAGCAGATGAATGTTCAGGGCAACGACAGAATTGTCCTAAGGGAGAATTCAGGAAAGCACAGGTGCTGGTAGGAAGAGAAGCCCCAGTCCCTCCTCAGGAATCTGTGTCAATGTAGAAAGGATTTAAAACTGCTCAGAATCCAGGTATGACTGTTGTATTAGGGCAAACATCGAGACAGGGAGATATGGCTGCGTCTGTTGTATATATTATATATACATATATAATCATGGACTTAAGAAACAACTCCAAAATCAAGGATCAGTGCAAGAATTGTCTTTCAGCGAGTGTCAGTGAGAGCACTGGCACGTAAACTACATATCCATATTTTTGCTTTGTCTTTTAAATCAATGATCTTGACTTTCTGCCTCTCCAGTAATATACCTTAAATAGAAGTAGCAGAAATTGATCATTCCTTTTCTTCTTTCAGCATTTGACCACCATGACCTTAACTGCCTGTACAAATTTTGTGTCTCCATAGACAGATTAGCACCAGTTTTAAAAAGCTTTACTGTTTAAAAAATATTAACCTGGTGGTAATATACACATTAAACCTATTAACAACAGCAACAGTAGAAAATAGAGGTCTTATGGGAGCAGCTGCTGATCTCTGTTCTCTGTTTACCCTGAAGCAGAGCTGGTGGCTGAACTTTGTGAGGATCAAGAGTAAATAAACAAGTGATCAAATTTGGGTGTCAAGTACACCTTTATCTAGGAACTCAGGTATGCCATCTCATTGGAAAGCAGTTTTTAGTGCTGTTTGTTTAGCAGTTGTCAGTATCATTTCCTGGTGTAAAATTTGGACACGTAGGTGAGTGGTGGACATCAGGAAGAGTTTGAAGTGTGCAAGAACAAAGTGGTTTGCACCAAGGCTTTTGTACCTCAAAAACTTGGTCCTTAAGTCCCCAGCTTTAACAAGAACATAATAATATTGCACAGTAAATGGTGTTATAACTTCACGCCTCGGGCAAAACCAAGGTTCTCTCATTATGACTGTTTTGATTATTATTATGTCCTTTACTAAGCTGAATAATTCAGTACTACACACAGGCAGAATAGAAGATAGATTTCCCATTTGTAAATCATTATATGGTAATACATAATATAGTTGTAGACTTTAAAGTAAAATATATCTTTCCAGTGTCTTAAATTTGGACAAGATTTATGCATGCATTCTCTAAAGCATATCGTCTCTTAATTGTAATCCTTTTGTTGTGACAAACAGCATATTGCAACTAAGGAATTATTCACATTTTAAAACATGCTGTAGACAACTTTATCTTCTGCCAATAGCCCAATTATTCTATAGAGTCCTTCTGCCCCCAAGCACTAATTATATTAATAAGAAATATTAAATATTAAAATTAACTACTAGAGCTTTCTGAGAGCAGAGTAACCTTTGAAATGAGAACTTCATTTACCAACGAAGGTAACTAATATTTTTGAGGTTTGGAAATTTCTTATTATATCCAAGGGGATGTTCTAAAATACACGTTATATTTATCTATTATATTCATACAGCACCAAAGTCAGTCAACAGTGATGCTATAATATATTATATATATTTATTCTACATGCAACGTTCTGAAGGAAACATGATACGTCACAGAAGTCTGATCCAAAGCACGGAAGAAACCAGTAACAGCCTGTCCTTTCAATTCGATGCAATTTTGATCAAGACCACACTGTACTTTAAGTAAAATACATGCAGTCACTCACATGAGGTACAGCAAGTGGTAGAATACAAAGGCTTGTCATGTTCAATGCCTACACACATCAATGATATCTTAAAGGCAGAGAAGTGTAGAACACTGCAAATGATACTGGTTATTTTGCTTTCCTGAAAACAGTGCAAATGAAACCCAACCACCTTTGGAAATAACACCAACTTCACTATGAAATGAAAAACTAAATAACTTGCTTTGGTTCAGTCTTCTCTTCCCTGAAAAATTTAATTTTCTATAAAAAGTCAAAATAAAAGTATTTATTTTCCAGTACTTCCACCTTTTTTTATTTGTTTATTTATTTCTTGCTGAAGATAAGCTACCGACTGACACTTTTAAGCAGTCTGAGGACAATACAAAGTCCCCTTTTTCAAATTAATTGTCTAAAGGAGAATAAAAGGGAAAAAGTGTTAGATCTTAAACATTCATCTTGTACCTTAAGAGGACTAATTTATTTAATTCCAGAGAGCTTGTTTTGCTCTTAAGGACTACAGATAAGAAGGACACCAACCCTCTTCCAAGTAACTTCCGAGTAAAAATCTCTGGTTTTTTGTTTGTTTGGGGCTTTTGGGATTTAGGTTGTTGATTTTTTTTGTCTTTTTTTTTTTTCTGTATTATTTTATCATAATAACAGTTAATCTTGTATCTAACATGACTCATTGACCCAGCAATACAAACCCATCACCCTTTGCCTTATCTGCCGCACACATGAAGACAAAATTATTACTTTCCTTTTCACAAAACTCCTCTGCATACTTAAGGGCTGTAGCTGTAGCCATGAGCTTTCTCGGTCTCCACTTCTTTAAGCTAAACAATGCACTTGTGGTTTTGAACTCTTATGTGACTTTTTTTTTTTTGTCAAATCCTTACTGTGCTTTCCTAGCAGTAGAGACACTCCAAACATAATGAAAGTAACATTTTTAAGTAAATACTTTGTACATAATCCTGAAGTTCTCAAGCACTAGATAGATGTAGGAGAAATTACTTTAGATTTATACAAGGAGTGGGTCATGCATCATTTTAGTTACTTTCCAAGTTCACACATCAATCTATTCTCTCAAGCACAAATTCACAAGAACCGATGCCTGTACAGATACCAAAAGCAGTTTATTTACCTCTGCCCATTTTTATACAATACGACTCTTTTTAGAGAAGGTTCACCAATTTCTGTAACAGCCCCTTTCAGGTCATCTCCAGATTTCCTGCATCTATATCATCACACAGATAAAACTGCATTTTATATTCGGTGGGCTTTATTAGGCATCCGACTTATACACATAATTCCCAAGCCAATTTTCACCTGTACTGAGTCAATGCAATGCCTGGAAACAAGTAGGGTGTTACAAGTGAAGCTCTAATGTCTTGTCCCTGTTGTCTTCTCTTACGAATAACAAAGCCCCTTTGCCAGACTTGAAATATGTGTTTTCTGTTCTACTGCTTTGTTGCAGAGATCTGGGAATTCAACCACAAGTTCTGGAAAGATAAAGGGATTATAAAACACAGAGCTGAAAATTGCCTTTACCTGAATTTATTTGTGGGGTGACGTTTATGGTATAATTCTAGCAAATGTGGAATGCCCTTTTTGTGTGAGGTTCCCATTTAGCTACTTACCTGTAATAATGCAGAGTACTGATTGAAAAATAATTCAGTTTATTCTTATTTCCAACAGATTTCATTAACTCTGTAATAAAAAGAAGACCCAATAAATGACTTCAGGCTAAAAGTAACATTATGGAGTTCTACGGTTGTTATTCTAATTGCTTATTTTACACTTTAGTTTAATTGCCCCATATTTATCTTGATCATTGTATTTCTATATTTTAATTGTGACTTTTTCAGCTTTTTCGTGAATGAGGATCATTATCTCCTTTGATCTAAGGCAGCCGCAAGGGTCAGTGATACATTCATATGTTAAATGGTTTTGTTCCTTTGTTTTGTTTTGTTTCATTCAGCTGTACAACATAATTGCAACTTTCCGTCGTGGCAGTCAGCCAGAGCTACAGCTTTTCTACTTGTTAATGTTGGTTGCTTCTAATAATTACGATTTTGAAGAAATCATGGAGAATTTCTTTCTCTTCCTAAAACAGTGTAGTAGTTGTATTTCTTCTCTTTATAAAGCATGAAGGGAATTTTAGGGACACAACCAGCTTTCAAGATAACCATAAAAGCTAATTTTAAATACGCATGGTATTTAAAATTTATTTAAATACTACACGATATACGTCCTGATCTGTCACAATCTGGTAACATCTGAAACAGAAGATAGGGAGACCTATGGAATTCCCACAGATGATTTTTTCACTTTTTAAGCTCTGTGTTCTATATGTGTTATATAAGTATATAGTCCCAAATATAAATTTATAGAAAATTTACAGCAAAAGCTTAGATTAGTGAAAATTTTGGTGTTTCTGAGACTTTGTTTACTACTTCCAAATTTGCTTGGTACCTACTCACACATTTTGATGGATGTCTTGACCCTGGATAATTCCTTTCTTTAAATGTTACTAGATGATATTTCTCTCTTACCTTCAGTCAGAAGGTTTTTTTTATCTTCAACATACAAACTAATAAATATTGTTAGGAAGCCATGAAACTGGGAGCTAGTTCAATACAAAGTTCAAATTACTGACACATATTTTCCTCTCTCACCAAAAAAAATGCAGTTAAAAATACATAGAAAAGGAAAAAAATAGCATAGTGTTCAAAACCAAGCAATCTGCTTTTTTGGTAATTGTGGCTATGAGATTTAAGATCACAACTTTCCAAATGCAAGGAGGAGATATGACCAAAGAAGTTATAAGGAAGTTTAGAGCTTCTATATCGTACAGTTACTTATCTATTTCAGTTTCCAAATGGTGATATGACCCAGAAAAGTATAAAATTTTCCCTGTTTTAATTTATCATTGACAATATTCCCATGAGCTATTTTGCATCAATAACCAACTGGCATATAGTTATTGTCTCAGGCAGTGAGACTCTCTGTGAATGCTCTCTGTGAATGCTTTCAAGGTTCACAGATAACATCTAGTGTGTTTTGGATAGTTATTCTGCACTGCAGACATTCATGTTGAGTTTATTCATGGAAGAACTGAGTGATGAGTCCTTCACCCAATCAGCTGTAGACTAACGTGTCCATAAACGCTCTTCTGAAACAGTTTAGAGCTCAGGAGTAGTTTTCTTATCTATTTCCTTAAGTTGCAAGACATTAGCCAAAGACAGAGAAATTGTCATAACCTGTGATATCAAGAACATAAAGATATTAATAAACGTATGTTTTAAGCAAATAATCTGCTCTACCTAATACATCCTTCTTCTGTTCATACAAAAAAAAATCAAATATATTCATTGCTAAAATTATTTATTATATATTTACCAGTAGTAAATATTGGTCTGTAAATTGCTTTCAAATTGGGTTTCCCGAAAGAATCTCAGATTCAAGATCCAAAGCTTGTTGAGTAGCTTGGGTTGAGAAATAGGCTGTTCCTGCTCTCTAATAGAATGAAATAAATGTTTTAATAATTGAATTTGTATTTTGGAAATTTAAAGTTTATTTTCTGCTCATATTCTTTAATCTTTGCTTAAAATCCACTATTTTCAAATATTATATCAATTTCTAAACATAATATTAATATAAAGAAAACAAAAAATATGCTAGGGTGAAGATTACCTATTCCACTGAAATGTGAGCAAATATTTTTAGAGGAAGTAGTTATAGCTGCCTAACTCCTACATGAAGTATCGTTTGCAATAATAAGCACGCAAAAACTTAAAATGATGAAAGGGCACAAAGGCTTCAATTTAAACGATATCTCAGACACAGATTACCTGTCTGTGACATTACTCGTTAAGCTATCGATGGCTAAAACACAACTGAAGTGGCCCCTTGGTCATTTCCAAAATAGAACAGTTGCTAGACAACTGCCATCAATAATTTGCAACCAAGTCCTTGCTTATACATTTCACAGTAACTTTTTCCAGACATGGAATCTAAGTACGAATATGACATAGATATATTCTCAATGTAAATAGATTGTCTTAAAAAAAAAAAAAAAAAAGGAAAGAAAAATGACACATTTGAAGCCACTGTGTAGTATTGAATCACTGGAAGAATGTCAGTTAAATGTTTTGCAGTCAGGAAGAATACATTCTATTTGCTATTATATCACTCAACAATGAAGAATTTCCTATCTTCAGTATATTTCACTGTATTTTCTTCAGTGTATTTTCCCCATGACACAGGAAATAGGACATTACTACAGTCCCATGAAGAATAAGAAAAATGAATCCCGAGGAAGGAAAAAAAAATTAATGAATATCCTTTTCTTTAAGGAACATGATTTTCTTTTTATAAAATTTTGGATTAGGTCTAATGTCTACCAACAAAAAATATTGGGATTACTGTTCATGTATGTTTTAGAATTTATAAAAGATTTTAATATATAAGTTAACTTTTCAATACAAGGCTGTTGTCTACAATATGTGAAAGAATATGTACAAATAGCAAGATGGAAACACTAATTAATCAGAAAAGATCATTACACCTGGTATTATGAAGCAACAGTATTTTGAAGATCCCAGAATTTATTTGTAGTATTCTCTACAATGTCCTACGTTTCTATTGAATAAAATAGGAAGATTAAGAAAAAATAGAAAAAAACAAATATTACAGAATTCCCAGATGTACTAAGAAGATGGAATTATGATGCACAGCAACTGCTGTCATTAAAAGTGGTTTTGGTTTTTACTTAAAATTTTAAAAGCATTAAAGAATCCTCTGAAAATTTCAGTTTTGTCACTCAAGTGATTTCACACAAAGCTCTTGGTATGCTACAGGGGTGGACAGAAATGGGAAACTAAGATAAGCAACAGCTTTCTTTTTTCCCCATATCAGCCAAGATCTTCTGCTGGAAGAAAGAAGAAGAAAGAAAATATTCCTGGAAATAGAATTCCCAGGAGCAAAAATGGACTTTGGAGGTCTTTTCTTTCTTCTTCTGACATATCTGAGAATGCAAAAACCCTGCCCCAGATGAACATCAGAGTATTGAAATAATTTTAATGAACAGTCAGTTAAAAGAACTCATCTGCTCTCCTTTGACTACTTCATTTACATCTACTGCAAATAGTGAATTACAAGGAGAATACAGAATAAAATTATTTGACTCAGTCATATCTGAAATGAACTCCTGTATTTACTACTTTAAGTTCATTAGAGTTTTAAGAATGTGGCTAATATAAAATAATAGATTAAATTGAATTTATGGAATAGTTCTGTATGTGCAGTTCAGTATGGCATTCATATCCTAAATAATATTTGAATATTTGAAGTTTTAGCAGTCCAGAAATGAAAAGCTTTTCAAAATCCTATTCTATCTGAAAATTACCTTTCCACCACTGTCTTATTGGCACCCACTTGTATCTCTTTCAGTGTCATTAATTGCCTATGAAGTCTGGTCATGCAGACTTCAATTTTAGTCTATTTTTAGTTTTGATTTCCTATTGTTTTGTCTCATTACTGTAGGATTGTATTTTGTGCAGTGAGTTGGGGGAAAAGAGAGGGGAAAGAAAGGAATTATTTTTCTTCAGCTTTTAATGAAGCAGCATGAGCCGAAACACTAATTTAATTCTGTTTTGGAGAGGTAGTCTTTCCCTTTTGGCTTTATCTTTTGCCATTAGCCAAATTGTGCTTAAGCAGGTGAATTGCAAGTGTGCGGCTCAATACCTTTTTGATAGAATCTCAAAGAGCATGAAGGGTCTCTTAGGCTGCAGAATGAATATGACATAATGCTGCGTGCAGTCTTGCAATATGCAGGACTAAAAGGTAGAAAAATAAATGGGGCAGTGCCACTTCCACAGAGTTCACGGAACGGCACAAGCCTTTGTCAATTTTTTTGATAGAGACTTTATAGACACAATAGCAAACGCTTGGAACTTTCCTTTTGTTTAGCCAGCTGCAGCTCTCTGCACACAAAAATAGAATAAAGCAAATCATTCTTGAGAACACCTGGGAATGAGGTATGAAAAATTATTTATCCTTTCATTAAGCTACTATTTAATCTAGATTTTCAAATATTGCAGGAGTACTGTGTAATTTGCATGAGAAGAATTAGTAAATCTCTCCCATCATCTGAAAAACAATAAAAGTCATCATTCCAGCCATTCTTTCAGCATCACAAAAAGGTGGAACTACTGCTTTAGTTGAACAGTGTCTGCATCCCAGCATGATATATGTATTATTCTGGAAAAAAAAAAAAAAAATCATGGCACATTCTAATTCCCTTCCATCCATTCACTTATTCATTCATTTGTTATTTCTGTAAATACCTTGCTGTTCAGTGCATTAAGTTATTTTCTGAATAGCAACTATAGCCTCAACATCTCATTATCTCCAGCAGCTCAGTGTTCAGATCAGAGGTGAGTGATATTCCCAGTTAAAATATCATAAAGGTCAGGCCTTAAGGCCGAGAAGCTAGAAGAGCTATCTTAAATAACCCAGTTAAAATATAGCTTCTAAAAGCAATTCAAAATTCACAGAAACACCTGCAAAACTGTTCCGTTAATCAAGTTATAGCTGTTATTTTGCAGCAGGTCGTATTGTTTTAATGAAGGTTTGACTTTAATCTCCATTAAAAGTGTTACATTCAGGGACTTCTTTTTGCTTTTTTTTACTTCCACTAGCTCCCCTTTTTTTATAGTTGCCCCACACAAGTAAACAATGTTTACATGACAAGGCTATTCTTTTCTTAATTTAAAGATCCAGAGTATATGCAGAGTAATTGGAAGGAAATAAGCATTTATCATGGTTTTGTTACTTCTTTGCTGAACTCTGGCTAGAAATTATTGTTTTCAAAAATAAACATTTTTATTGAGGTAAATTTTAGTGATCTTTTGTATAATATAATGGAAAAAAATATAGTGGATGTCCAGTCATGATTTATTTTTTCAGCTCTTGTTGGCATATTTGCCTTCATTCTGCAACTGCTTAATTTGTGATGTCTGTGTGGTTTGATTTTTTTCTTCCATTATTTCCATGGGAATTTTTGTTGGTTGGTTGTGGGTTTTTTTTTTGTTTGTTTGTTTGTTTGTTTTTATCAGTCCTTTTAGGAGATATTTGTGTGTTTTAAAATCAATAAGAAAACTCAGACTGTTAAAACCAGGGATTTGCAAAGGGTGAACTAGTGTGGATAGCTTGGAAAAGTGCCTATACCAGATTTTATATTCTTTTAAATCAGGCAGTCATTAATCAGTCCTGAACCAAACTTCTGCCTATGGCTACATACTGGGTAATAGTCTTAAGTAAACTGTCCATAGTCAGAGAAGCAATTGTATTTCTTCTGTCTAATTCAAACTGCTTGGAAGAGATGCTAAGTATGTCTCAGTGGCTCTTGACTTCTATCAGGAACAGGAGATAGTCTGCATTAAGCAGCATTACACAGACGAGAATATAATATACATAAATATCCACCAAATCTTGTCTTAAACTAAATACAATTAAAAATGAGACAAAAAAAACCCCAAACCCCAAACCAAAACCCCCCTGCATAGATTTAAGATATGTTAACATAGTTTCTACTCTTTTGTTTGTGTCAAATTCCTGCTCATTTTAGAGTTTGAAAGATTTCATTAGATCAGTCATGCTTAGATTTGCACATGTAGGCTTTTAAATTTCAGAAAACAAACATATGCAACAAATCCAAATATGAAACAAATATTTTGAAAGATAATTTTTCAGTGCATACTTGGATTCTCTTGCACCACAAGGCAGGACTATTGGTGTAAAAACAACATGCTGTCGTATCACAGTACCCAGTGAAAACATCTTTTCGGATTGGCTTTGGTTACAAAGCATCAACATGAGAGATGATGTGTAATGCCACCAGTAGAAAATACTGATTTATATGGATTTGATTGACCAAGGGAATCTTAGGAACATTTGTCAGAGTAACTAGGCTCAAAGGTACAAGTCATCTTTCTTTAAAATTTGAAATATGTGTTTTTTATTTTTTTCAGAACTAATTTTTAAATCATATCCAAAAGGAGGGAATATTTTTCTTCTTTTCTTCTAGAAATCAAGCAGAGAAAAACTCATATACGTGTTTATGACAACCAGGAACTATTTCCTTAATCTATGCCAGCATCTTTTATATCTATCAATTATACATATGCATTTTTTTCTATACCTATATCAATTCTATACTAAAATATCAATTATACATACACTTTTTTTTTTTTCTATACCTTCCTGCACATAATTGTAGAAATAGATCTATGACATAACAGTATGGCTTTAAAACTGAATTTAAGGTCCATTTGCTGGGGGATTTGACTATTATTTACAGAACCTGTCAGTCCTAATGCAATTGCACAAATCTCTCCAGGAGGTCACTAGAACTCAACAAGTGGTTACGTTTTTGTTTAATAAGATTTTTTTAAAGTTTGTTTGTTTGTGGTTTTTTTTGTTTTTTTTTTTTGTTTTTTTTTTGTTTTTTTTTGTTTTGTTTTTTTTTTTAGCTTAAAAGAAGATACATGCAATAGGTGAAAAATATTCAAAGTAGAGCTCAAGAAGTAAATTTTCTTTTTTTTTTTTAATTTTGAACAGTATAATTTTTCCTTACAACAGATTGTGATCTTCTCCATTGCCAAGTATTAATATTTGTTTTGCAAATGGTTTATATTTCCTGAAAATATTTCAAATGTGAAGACGAATATACTTCCATTTGACAAGTATATCACAGTTTTTCAGGGGAATAGCTCAGTAAAATAGAAAAGAAAAAGATTACTCCCTATAAAAGGGGAAACAGGATAGTTTAAGAAATCAGGGAAACTGCCTGTGACAAGGCAGTAGGAGAACGCTATTTTGGGAACATCTTTAATAGCACTCACAGAACAACAAGTGCAATATCATCTGTGCAACATTAAAAATAAAACTAATAATAATAAAAAAGATGCCTTCCCCTTAATAACTGCTTGGTTAATTATGTTCAGAATTATATAGAGATTTTGCAGAACAGTTGAAACAGAATTGGACTGAGAATAATATGAATCACAATCTGCTGGGTAGCAATTTCTATGATGTGGGGATCCAAAGATAGGTTGGACAAATGCAGGAGGGGGAGTGGAAATCCACCCAAAATTTCAAATACAAAGAAAATATCTCTGGCTCAAGAAGAATTTGTGCTCTAAATACCTGGAGTCTAGGAAATATTGTCTGGCTATCCCACTCTTTAGAGCAGCCTTCTGGCATCTTAGAGCAGCCTTCCAGTATCTGGAAGAGAGCTGGAGAGGGACTCTTTGTCAGGAAGTGTAGTGATAGAACACGGGGTAAGAGTTTTAAATTGGAAGAGGGGAGGTTTAGACTAGATATTAGGGAGAAATTCTTTGCTGTGAGGGTGGTGAGACACTGGAACAGGTTGCCCAGAGAAATTCTGGCTGCTCCACCTCTGGAAGTGTTTAAGGCCAGGCTGGATGCGGCTATGAGCAATCTGGTCTAGTGGGAGTTGGCAGAGGGGTTGGAACTCGGTGATCTTTGAGGTCTCTTCAATCTCTAACTATTCCATGATTCTCTGATTCTATGTTACTTTTTGCTAGACATCTGCTATTGACTACTGCTAGAGTAAGCATAGATGAATCTTTCAGCTGATGCTGTTCAGCTCTTCTTCTGTTTTTACTTTCCTCATTATTTGTGCCATGTTTTCTAGAAAGGGGCGTAAAAATAAGAGCCTGTACTTAAACAGAGGATTTAGATTCAAGAAGAGCAAAGAAGATGAAAAAGCAAGAGGAAAAAGAGTAAAGTGTAAAGTAAGTCTATACTCTCAGGCTCTCAGAGGCACAAATTCTGATGCTGTGTTAACTATTCCATGTTGTGATTAAAACATAGAATCATAATTGTAGAATGGTTAGAGTTGGAAGGGACCTTAAATATCTTCAAGTTCCAACCCCACTGCCATGGGCAGGGACACCTCCCACTAGACCAGGTTGCTCAAAGCCCCATCCAGCCTGGTCCTGAACACCTCCAGGGATGAAGCATCCAGAACTTCTCTGGACTTGTTCCAGCATCTCACCACCATCACAGCAAAGAATTTCTTCCTAATATCTAATCTAAAATTCCCCTTTTCCAGTTTAAAACCATTAGCCCTTGTCCTAACACTCCACTCCCCAATAAAGAGTCCCACCCCATCTCTCCTGTAGCTCCCTTCAGGAACTGGAAGGGGCTCTAAGGTCTCCTTGGGACATTCTCATCTCCCTGAACAACCTCAGTTCTTTCAGCCTGTCCTCACAGTAGAGGTGCTCCAGTCCTTTGAACATCAAAGATACCTTTCAATTACATTTACTTTCATTTAGATAAAATCACAAGGACAAGTATATTTGCATCATGATGGGAAGGAAATAAAAAAAACACCAAACAAACAAAGTGAAGTTTTAAAAAAAGACCAGAGGGTTGGGGTTTTTTTTTGCTTTCTATAAATGCTATTTTTGCCTTGTAAGACAGAGCAAGAGTTAATATTACATATTGCCAAAGTTTTTTTCCTTAAGAAATATATTGTATCTCAGCAACAGCACATGTACTGTGGACTCTTACAAACACTTTCTCTCTTCTCCCCTTATATTTTTCTCTTAGAGTAAATAAGCTTTTAGGACATCATAGAGTGCTCCATTCGACATCTCTGTAGCTCTTTTATTTCCATTTCCATCCCAAGAGATTTTGAGGGTCTTAATAGAAAAATTGGTATGTTCAACTTGAACAAAATATGTTCTTTTGTCTCTAGTTCCCTAAAGATGCTCTGTCCAGTACATCAACAAGTACATTATTGTACAAAGGTGGGACAACCACAGCTAAATCATTCACATACTTAAAAACAAGCATTTAAACTGATTTCTCAATTATTTTACAAATTATGATGTAGTGTTTTTACAAAATTCTTCAGAAATATATCAAATTGTGAAGAGCTGAACAGTAAACATCAAAGTAACCAGGTGCTTTTAAAGAAATATATAGATATTGGCATCTCTAAAGCCATCTGAAAGTGAATATAACTTTGTTTTTTACCTGAGCAATTATAACTTTTCCCTTTAGAAACTTATTTTTCAAATCTGTTTGGGGGGCAGGGAAGATTCCTATGCTGCCTTAGATATTTATTGCTCTTTTTTCTGTTTCCAGATTCCCTGCAACATATCAAAATGTGTTGTAGTCTTAGTATAAAAAAAAAAAAAACAAAAAAAAACAAAACAGTATAAATTGATCTAATTCTAATAGTTCTGATAAGTTCTAATTATTAAAGACCTATGATTCATATTTTAAAAGAAAAATGAAATCACTTCCTTCAGTTTGGGTAGCACATTTTCTGTGGCTGGCTATTGGTGTTCAATAAAAACTGCTCATTCAGTGCAAAATTATAAGTATGGCTCTTCCTATTTTATTTTCATTTTCATAATAAAATGAATAAAAGTAAAAATATTCCCTAAAGGAGAACACTGAAACCAATATGACAGAAATTGGCAAATAACACTCAGCCATCAGCTGATATGATATAATATATAGTATAGTATTTTAAATTTTATATTTTATTATGTTCTATTTATCACATCAGATCTAATAATGTAATGGGGATTTCACACAGAAAGAATTCCTGGGGTTCTCATGACATTTTCTAATCCTCCCCTTTACAAAGAATCCAAACTGGAGAGGAGCTCCAATCATTTTAAAGCCACTATGATTAAATTAATATGAATAAATTCCATCTACTTTGAGGTGATTTTAATTAGCACCAAGGGCTAGGAAAAAAAAAAAAAAAAGTGAAAGGAACAATTAGCATGTTAAAAATGCAAAATAAAATAGAATTTCTCTGAAATTGGAGCCTGTGCACTCTCATGTGGTATCAGTTCTCTCTGAACTGATAAAGTTCTCAAAGAACTTTGGTTCTCAAAAAGAACTTTCTCTTTTCTCTTTTGGAACTCAAAAAGACTTGGTACACCAGAAATTGTTAGCAAGTGACAGATTTTTTCAAAAATACTACTTTTTGGTGGTTGAAAAAATTAGTTCCAGGAGACAAAGAATGATGAGCTGGTAACTGTAACTACATTCCAAAGTTTTCATCATAGATATATTTAAATATCAGCAGGCTTCTGGCACAAACAGAAAACATTGTTATTTAGTTGACTCAAAGACATTTTATTTCCCCCCGAAGGTCATCATATTGATTCTGGCAAAATACTGTAAATATTAAATCCTCCAGTCAATAATCTTAATACTGACCTAAAAAAGTCAATATATGCTTACTAGCTGCAAAATAGTAACAGTGTACTCTGTTCTGTATAATACCCTTTGTGTAAAAGCAGAACAATGCTTCTTTGTTTTAAAGGAGTGAGAATATTCTTTCCTGGAAAAAAAAATATAGTGGTAACATTTTTCAGAACATTGAAATTATCAGCTCTATTGGTGAGCGCATTTCTGCAAGTAGCATTGTAAAATTGTATCAGACGAACAATAACATTCCAACCAAGTTGGAGGTTTTAAACAACCTCTTTTAAAAAAGCAGTCACATAGAAAAGTTACAAAAAATGTAATGGGCCAGAACTAAGGACAAAAAGACCCAAAAAGAAGTTTGAATCAAAAAGCTCAAATCTTGCTGAAGATATAAACTCACACAACATTGACCATTTGCTGCCAATTCTCTCTTCAAGATGAAAAGCAAACAAAAAAGTCAAGCAGCAGGGCTTATCAGAGAGCAGTTCCAAGCCTTGTTCAAAAAATGTAATGTAGAAATGGAGCAAAAAGGCATTTAAATATTCTAGGAATGAAGCAAAAGTTTTGATATGTAAAAAACTGAGATTCAGGAAGGACTGAAAGATGGCTGGTGGTAGCAATGACTTCAGCACAAGCTTTCAATGTAACCTCAGATATTTGCACTTTTTGTCAAAGTATTTCTATCAGGTAAAAGGATTTGCTTTAGGGCTTCAGCTGTGTCTAGCAAGATTTTACTATTTGGGTTTTTGTATTTTTTTTTGCTTTTCAGTGGATAGCTGAATGAAGGGGTTGTTTAGTTTAGTCTGATATTACCCATTTCTCTCTAGAATCATTCAGAACTGGAGGAAGGTGTGTGAGAAGATAGGTAAGTTCCTAAGGCCAGAAACAAATCTGCTCTTTTGATGACTGAACAAATATATGGTTGTATGTTGCCAATATAAAGGTTATGTCTTTGGATCTCACTCTTTTACCAGACATTTTTCTCCATCAGTTTTGTTATATGTATTCTGTCAACACAATGTCCCATCAAGAACACGGTTCATACCTTTCCAAGGTCTCCGTTAACAAACTGCTCGTTCAGTCAGACACTTCTTATGAAGGTTAATGTGGTATTTTCCCTTTTGTTCTGGCAGAAAGAACAAGACACATAGCGATTCTATAGCTTATAGAGTTAAGATGCTCCACCATATGGATAGCCCAGCGTGTTCATTGTTCATAGGCAGTGAAACCTATTTGCTACATGATTGTCTCTAGTAGAAGATTAATTTATCTCAATAACTGTTTACAAAATTACTATGCAGGACAAACTACCTGTAGTGAATAGTTCACTGAATGCAGCCAAGTTGTAATTGTATAGACAAAAGTGAGGAGAACATCAAAAATAAGGGCACGCCAAAGGCAAATGTATTTTGAAAACTGCATGTTCAGTGGGAAATAGGTATTTTTTTCACATTGACATTGGGTTTATTAGATGATAGATATTATTTGATAAAATGAACGATGGGTTTTACAGACTCAGTTCATTTGTACATGCGCTCTATGACTATTGATTTGAAGTATCTTAATTTCAGTTTCTATATGAAAGCATTTCTGAAATATTTGTTCTTCAGAAATAACAAAATAGGCCCTAGGATATAAAGGTGGGGCCTGAAAAGGTAACACCTTCAACAAAAGGAAACAAAGGCACAAAGGTGCAGCTAAAGTATGAGAGAACACCTCAATCTGTAGAAATACTCATAGGTCTTGTCATAAAATCAGTTGAGATGAGCTAATATACATGTTAACTATCAAAAGTTTCAGTATGCAAGTGGACTCAAGTGTCAGTAGCTTAATGTTGTTGACAACAATATTTATTGATATAAAACTTGGGCTGTATGTTCTCAGAGAGACTTGTACTACAGAATTACAGAATGGTTAAGGTAGGAAGATACATGTGGAGGTCATCCATCCCAACCATCCTTCTTAAAGCAGGGAAATCCACAGCAGATTTCTCAGGATGATATCCGTCAGGTCTTGAATATCATCAAGGACAGAGCCTCAGCGTTCACTCTTGGCTGTCTGTTTTGGGGGAGACTTTTCCACGTTTGATGACCCTTGCAGAAAAAAAAAAAATATTTTATTTGCTTTGCTTGAGTGAGGTTTTTAGTTTTCTTGCATTGGTTTTGTTTCCTTGTTTCTTAAATGTTTAAATGAAAATTCATGTATTTCAATAGAAATTGAAAAAAAATTGCTTCCTTCATTGTCACTGGGCCGCACAGAGAAAAAGCTACATCCTCCTCACTCCCTCCATCAAATATTTATATATATTTGTTAGATCTCTCTGAGCTCTCTACCTCAGGCTGAAACAGTTCCAGCTCTCTCAGCATCTCCTCACAGGACAAATGCTTCAGTGCTTTAACAGTCTTCATGTCCTATGGCCTCTTGCTGTACTTCCTCCAGTAAGCCCATACGTCTTTTGTACTGAGCAGTCCAGTCCTGGACTCAGCACTCCAGATATATTTTACCAGTGCTGATTAGAGAAGAAGGATCACATCCCTCCTCCTGCCCTGCCGGACAAATATCTTCCTGATGCAGATGTAGGCTGGTGGGTTGGGTTTTGGTTTTTTTTTTTCCAAATGGATGCATCATTGGCTCATGTTAAGCATGTTGTCTATCAGAAGTGCCAGGTGTTTTATTGAAAAGCTGATTAGTCACCAGCCTCTCCTGGCGCTTGAAGTTATCAAAATCCAGATGCAGGATCACAGGATCACAGAATGATATGGGGTTGGAAGGGACCTCTGGAGATCATCTGGTCCAATCCCCCAAATCACATCCACCCAGATCAGGTCGCACAGGAATTTATCAAGCTGGGTTTCAAATGTCTCCAGAGGAGTGTCCGCCACCTCTCTGGGCAGCCTCTTCCAGTTCTCTGCCATCCTCAAAGTAATGTTCCTCCTCATGTTTAGATGGAACTTCCTGTGCTTGTTCCCTTTGATGAACCTTATGAGATTCCTGCTGTTCTAGGAACAGACATAGTGCCAAACATTTAAATCCCAGGGCAATCAAGGAAGATTCTCCAAAATAATGACTGCAGTCCCTCATTGAATCATTTTGAAACTGTTGACCATAATGTCCATTGTTTTCTTGTTAGCCAAAATATTACAATCATTACTTATTCTCCTGAAGAGAAAGATGACATAAACATTAGCTGGAAACGACCATGATTATTCATAGAATTTTTATTGTTTTTTTATAATTAAAAGTTACAGTAGAATCAGTGTGAACTGTGACATAATGTTGAAATTCTATGCCATCTTAAATCCATATGTAAAAGGCTTTTATGCAAATATTTACTGTATTATTCATCAGCATTTACACTAGAAATTCATTATATTTTTAAATGAGTTACAGTTTGGATTTTATTTTGGTTGGTTTTATTTACAGATACAAAATTTACTACATCTACAGAATTAACAAAAAATCTGAGTGCCAAAGCTGTGTTCTCCCTTCTTATAGGAACATAAAATGATATTTGCACTATATAAGCATTCTACCCAATTAATTAGTTTTTCTTTCCTGGCACTTAAGTCTGTACACAAGTCAGGAAAGCTGGCTTTCAGTTCCTTTTGTCCTCCTTACTCACAGACTTTAAGGGGTGATTCTAAAGCTTCCTGAGTAAATAAGGACAGTTTCAGGAGTGTTCCCTTTCTGTTCTGCTTCCAGGGGCCATTATAATATAGAATAATAGAGTTCAGAATATGATACTTCAATGGGATATCTAATTCTTTCCCCCACAGTAAGATAAATTCAAAATACTAATATTTGACAATCCAGATAATTCCTGCAGTACAATATACTGTGCACAGTTAGCTTTTCATTCCCAGTCTGGTAGCAGAATTTATGTGGCAGGCAGGGTTAGCGTGATTGTGGAATCCTAATGGTGCTTCCACACTTATGAAAACCTAAGTAAAAAAGAGCTTAGCATAAAGCAGAACTGTCTGTACTCCTGTTTACGGGTACTGAATAATAAAAGCACAATCAAAGAATAACCAAGCAACAGTAACAGCCCAGCAGCATGCTATTTTAGAATGCACATGTAGAAGTAGAATGATGCATTTTCCTTTTTCAGGTATCTACAGTACTATCATAGTTACCTTCTTTATAAACTTTGGCTTTTTTCCACTGCTGGCTCTCTCTTCTTGAGAGGATAAGACTTCCCAGAAAGCTTGGTCTGTTAACAGAAAGCATCATCAGCTACTTACCCAAGCTTACAGAGCTCACATTTCAATCTGTGACTATGGCATGCTCACTGCAAAAAGCTCTCAAGTAATCCCTCTTTGACATTCAAAATAAATAAATAAATAAATAAAAAAGGAACAATGCTATCTGCTTATAGACATTTTATGTACACTGTCCTCAAAATAATTACCTTATTTATAGCGATGCATTAACCCATTTATACTAATTGAACTATGTAAACTTAATCACTTGAGACTGCTACAGATGACCCAGTAATTATTCCCCAAAGAAGTCACAATGGTACCTTCTTTTTTTCCCAAAATTTTTTACTTCTCTGGTCATACTTCATATGGATAATTGTGATCTTGTGATCTTTGGAATTCTTTCTTTACATTTCTTTTTTATGAATATTTAGTATGAAGTAATAATTATGTCAATATTTAAATTATTGTCTTTTCACATAATTAGAAAAGTTACTTATCAGGAAATCAACAGAGAGAGTATTGGGAGGCATGTAGCAGACTTTTAATAAAATACATTTCAAAAAAATATTCTTGTAATTAAGGATTGAAACAGAGTCCAAGACTCAGTGAAAAAATATCTGTGGACATAGGATAGCAAAGAATATAAAGAGCAAAGAACATTATTAAAGACAGAAAATAATGTTAACATAGGCTGAGGTGCATTTTTCATAGAATCATAGAATGGTTAGAGTTGGAAGGGACCTTAAAGATCAACGAGTTCCAATTCCCCTGCCGTGGGCAGGGACACCTCCCACCACACCAGGTTGCTCCAATCCCCATCCAGCCTGGCCTTGAACCCCTCCAGGGATGGGGCAGCCACAGCTTCTCTGGGCAACCTGTTCCAGTGCCTCACCACCCTCACGGCAAAGAATTTCTTCCTAATACCTCATCTAACTCTCTCCTCTTTCAGTTTAAAACCATTACCCCTTGTCCTATCACTACTCTTCCTGACAAAGAGTCCCTCTCCAGCTCTCCTGGTGCTCCCTTTGGAGACTAGAAGGCTGCTAGAAGGTCTTCCTGGAGCCTTCTCTTCTGCAGGCTGAACAGCCCCTGCTCTCTCAGCCTGTCTTCATAGGAGAGGTGCTCCAGCCCTCTAACCATCTTGGTGGCCCTCGGCCGGACCTGTTCCAACAGTTGTATGTCCTTTCTACGTTGAGGACTCATGTTTTGAGAGAGGTGATTAGTTTACTCTAGGACTGAATATTTTAAACATAAAGTGCAGACTACCTTTTAACGATCTTTCTCAGGTACCTTCTGACACTCTCTTGTCTCCTGAATTCAAAGCACCCATTTGGTGCACAATTAAATAGCTGTAGTTAAACAAAGGAAGAGGGGGAGGTTGTCTTTAAATATATTGCTTAACATATAGGGTTCTACCTATTAACCTATGGCATATCCAGATCTTCCAAACCCACAGTGTAAAAGTGCAAAATAGCAAAATTTATTTATGCCATGCGAGTATTCTTAGAGACTGCAACAACCAACAACATTTGGGTTTGCATCCTAATGATTTAATTTGATTTTATTCATAGACAAGGGAGAAAACAGAAAAGAGTTAATGGACATAAAAACAGTAGAAGACTGTGTAAGAGAGACTGGAAAAGTGGATCACTGAAAGAGTGGTCTTAGTTTTCCAGGTGTCATAAGACGTTTTCCAAAATAGGCATCATTGTGTTTTTAACTCTCAAGCAAAACTATGCTTGACTTTAAATGAATAGGAAAGGAAGTTTAAATGACAGCAGAAGAAAAAAAATGGCAGTTATTCCTACTTCCCCCTCTGACTGAAGTTCCATACCTTATGTCTTTGTCATATGAAATAGAAGAGACAAATGTATATCACTTCTTAGCTCTCATACATTTTAAACATGGCTTGAAAGAACCCCATGATGTAGGTTTGGTAGGAAAACCAGGAAGTGACACAACTGTGACGTTTCCAATTGTATCCTAAAGGACATGACTTATCCTCCTTCAGCTACAAATGGATCCACCCTAACTGTGTTCAACATTTCAGCAGCAGTGGCAGTGACAGGGTCAAGGCAATGGGCACAAACTGAAACACAGGAGGTTCTGTCTGAAGAAACATTTTTTTGACTGTGAGGGTGACTGAGCACTGGCACAGGTTGCCCAGAAAGATTGTGGAACCTCTCTCCTTGACTCAAAAGACACCTAAACATGGTTCTGAACCTGCTAGAGATGGCCCTGCTTGAACAGCCACGTTGGACCAGGTGACCCAAAAGTCCATACCGACCTCAGCCATTTTGTGTTTTTGTGATTCTGCAACCTTAGGAGAGTCACAGGAATAAACTTGATTTTCCTCAGTCATCATAATGTACACTGCTGATCTGGACATTTTAATTACTAAAAATATTCAAAAATCTTACGTGGCTTGCAATCATTAGAATATTTTTGCATCTGGATGCACATACAAATTACTGTAGGGCATGCTACAGCATGAAATTACCGTACATGAGCTGTTCTGTGCTAATTGGTCATGTTACTTTACGACAAATTTGAGATAGTCTATTGTCTTCCACTGAGTTTGAATTCGTTTTAGGCTTAGATTAGGCTGTTACAGCAAAGGAGCTGAAATGAATAAAGTGGTGAGACTTGACAACTTGATTCCTTATCTATAGGCCTTTTGCAGGTCCTAAGAGGACTTTCTGAAAGGTGAAGTCGTGAGCCCACACAATAAGTTTATCCAGTGATAGAGCTGTTTTAGCCTGTTTGCAATGCATTTTGTAATACATATAGACTTAATTTTTTTTTTATTCCATAAATATATAGAGACTCCAAGGGAATATTAAAATGAGAGACGACCCCACTGAAGAGTTAGATCATTTGAAGATGAAAGCTGAAACCCACACAGGCACCCAGGTGCCTCCGGGCATGACTACACACGAGCAGAGAGCCAACTGGCCAAAGGCACACGTAGCTCTGCTATTGAGGTTACGTGTCTGCATTTGCATAGCAATATGCCAAAATTCATCTGTCCTTATGAGCAGAGAGCACAGAAGTAAAACTTGGCAATAAGTGGAAAATGCTACATCTACATTTTTTCTGCAGCCAAAAATCGGGTATGTCACAGGATGAGAACGATCAAAAATAAAGTTAAAGCTACTGTTTCAGACACATTTGTGCTGTATCATCCAATAGTATTAACTGAAAAAATAAAGGGAATTCCAGAGCACACAGTTATATTTAGAGTATTTTTCTCATGCGTGAGAAAAATCATTCAAGCAGCTAGGCTACATAGTGGGGAGCTTTTTAACAAAACTCAATAGAATTTCGGAAAGATTGTATATGTGTGGTGAATATTTTGAAAGTATGAATGCTTTGCATAAGTTCTCAAAGAAAGGTGGCTGAGGAGGAACTCTGTCCCAAACCGAAACTAAATATAGCTTTAAAAACTCTAACAGAAAATCTTAGGAAATGCAATGTAGGTTGGTGTATTTTATATACCGAATTTCAAAAATGTTCAAACCGCCTATCATCTTCCTTGGTTTTACTTTTATTTGTTTGATTTTCTGCTAGAGATGGAAAAGTACAAGTAATCTCAAACCTGAAAGTGATTTTTCCCCATAGTGTAGGTTCCAATTTTATATTTTAAAGTCCTTTTTGTTGCTGTTTTAGAACGCCTAATCAAAATGGACATATGACTGTACTAAAGTTTTGTTTGGAAAACAACCACCTGTTTTATCTATTGAAAAATATGTTGAAATATTCCCAGCCACTTCCAGGTTAACATTTAAGAACTTAAACTCTGCTATTAAAATGGTAATCAAATTAACTAAATAACAACCATAAGTGAGAAATTTGTTTAAAAGTGTCCTGAATAAAGAAGAACTGTACTCGGTTCCTGTTTATCAGATTCTTGTAAGAATACATTAGTGCTCATACAAAATATTTTGTAATTGTAAGAATCAGAAGGTGCATACTAAGAAAACGTTGCTTGTTTTATTTTTTAAATGCATTTAATTGCTTTGTTAGCTGAGTGGCAAGAAGAGAACAGAGAAGTTGCATACAATTAATACAAGAATGCAAGAATTGGATGCTACTAAGCTACAGTTAACACCCGTGGACTATTGGAGTGATTTTGCAGAAAATTCTGTCTTTTTTCACCCAAATGACATGAGCACCATTTATCCGTTATTGAAACACTTTTCACTGGCTCCATTTGCTGGATCTTTTCCTAATTGGGTTTTTTCAGGGCCCAGGTTGACTGGATTCAGTTATGGAATACTTATTTATACATTTATTAATAAGACTTTTAGTTGGTGTGGAGGCCTGTACTCTAAATCAATGTAGCACTAATACAACACCTAAGGAAAATCAGAAAAGCCTCTCGGAGGTTCTGACAGTGGCTGTAACTAAAAAATATTAGGGCTGGCATTTTGAAAGGTGAAAAAAACATATTTATTATCTCAATTCCAAGGAACTTTCAGCAAGTATTCAATATTTACCTGTATGGAGCTTTTGAAGCATTTCCAAATGAATTCATATGGTTTGATTCGAGTCGGATACACTGATTTAAAGGACGACATTCATGCCCTCACATAAAATCCCATCGGTCTCAGGAGGTGTCATATGTTCACATATGAGCCTGCAAACCAAGAATTCAAATAAAATGAACTCAATTTCTTAGATGATAATAAAGAAAAATTTTGAATTAGCAGTTTGATATGCAGTAGATGAAATCAGATTATATTTATTTGGAGAAATAAACATGCCCTCTCTGATCTGTTAACATCTGTCCTTCTGATTGATCCAAATATGACTTAATCTTTCTCTGTTTCAATCTTTTGCATGCTCTTACATACTTTTAACGAAGCACAAAAATTCTGCTTTGCCTAACTTCATCTTACTATTTCAAATTGTATAAACTGCAGAGTAGTCACTAGACTCTTTTAGCCAAAACAGTCTCCTTTGATCAGTAGCATGAAGCAAATATTTTGATTTTTCAGCTAAAGATTGAAGAACTTTTAGAATTAAATACATGCAACTGAAAGTTAACGAAACACTATTTTTTTTTTTATTTTAAGCTGATTCGTTTTATTATTATTATTATTATTTTGTCATTCTGATTGTGACAATACTGCAAAGTTTAGGTAGCACTATTATAACTTCATTTGATGGAGAAAGTGTCCAGCTAAAAAGGAATTCCTCGTTAAAATTTAGCTAAGAGGTGTTGAGTTTAGGGAAGTTAGTCTTGTGAAGCCTTCCCTTCTTTTTTCTCCTTTTCTTTTCTTTTCTTGTGAGGAAAATTATGCTATTTGAACATCTGAGAGAATATAAAGTTAGCAAAAGCTGGCTAAATTTAAGTCCATTTTACCAGATGAGGGTAGTAGATTCTTAGCATACTTCATGCACTTAGTTGTTGGGACTTCTTGTTTTTCCCATTCAGATTTTAAAAATAAGTCAGTGGTAGAAGAAAGTTTTAACAGAACTATACTACAGTGAGTTCAACGTGCAAAAACTAAAGTATCCTGAGTACTTCCACAAAGAGTTTTTGTGAAGGTCTTTTGATGCAAATACAAATCAATAAATAACAAGTCTTAGGCTAGGGACACGGATACCGGTACTGCTAGTAGGTTTTACTGAGACCTCTTTCATTTAGCTTTATTTAGTTTTTCTTATTATTATTACTTTATTTCACTTTTTTGCAGTACCTAGACCTCCTGACAGGAAGAGTTAAGTTTAAGAGTTAATTTGCCTGAAATGATTTCTGATAAATCAAGTGATAATATATTATATTAATATATAATTAATATATATAATATCTTATATATTATATAATAATTATTATATTATCATTGAAGAATCACCTATATGGACTTGGAAGTACATATGATCAGGCATTACAGTGACCTATGGTGGAGATTTTTGGGGTAGGCAAACAGGTTTTAAGTATGCAGTGTAACACTGAAAATATTACCATTACACCATTAAAAGTAGAAGTCCTGCTTTCAGTGATCCCTAGTGGGCATCTCAAACACAGATCCTTATATTCTAACTGTCTACACAGTGGAGAGCTTTATTTTATTGACCCAAATTTGGCCATCATACTTCAAAGTCTTCAATCCCTTTATACAGCAAGAAACTCTTTTATACAGTGAGACAGAAAAACAAGAAAAGTGACAGAAGAAAAGGAAAATAGAATCACTGAGGCTTAACCTCACAGAAGAATGGCATAGAAAATGGGTTTGTTCTTACTTTCAGTCAAGAACAATTAATCTACCAGACCCGTAGTTAATGTACAAGGAGACAACACAACAGTGTAACTAAGTGATGCATTGGTTTCGTTTCACAAATTATATTCAGTATAATAGCAGAGATGAAATTATTTTTTCTTGCTCAAATGAAAAGGTAGACTCATGTTAAAGGAACAGAGGATCAAAGACTATCTCAGAGATTATCGCAGGATGGAACTGATTTTATTGTGTTATTTAATAATAATCCATATTTAATATTTAATATTTGTATATTAAATTTAATATATTTATTTATATAAATATTAAATATTTAATAATAATGAATTGTGATAAAGCATTATATATGTATTTTTTTTCTCCAGATTATCTCCATTAGTAAATCATACTAGAAATTTTAAGATATCAAGCAAAGTTACTGCTGAAAACAGTGTAGGCTTTTCTAAGGCACTGAATGCAAAATAATTGATTATTGTCTTCCTGTGACAAGTGAAGTCTTCAGAGTGGAGGGGAGGAGAGACAGTATCGAACCTAGGAAGTGCTACCTAAACATGATGAGGAATTTCTTCAATTTGAGAGTGGCAGAGCCCTGGAACAAGCTGCTCAGAAAGATGGTGGAGTCTCCATCTCTGGAGACATTCCAAACCTGCCTGGATACGTTCTTGTGCAACCTGCTCTGGGGGATTGGACTAAATGCTCTCCAATGTCTTTTCTAATTCCTATCATTCTGTGATTCTGTAATACTTGACAACTTACTTTTAGAAAGACCGATATGACATATTTCCTCTTCTTTTGTAGGCATGATTCATGGTCTCCAAGTTCATAACACCACCACTGCCTGCATATCATACCTGTGAAAGAATAAGCTTTAAAAAGTTTCCATTCAAGCAACCAGTAACAGTATGATGTCCTCACCTATTTGTATATTAGTCTGTTGTGATGAAATAATGACCCTAACTCACTCTTTCAGTGGTTGTTCTATGATATTATAATCTTTGAAATAGTTTAATGTCTTTTGGATATGTCGAATGATTCTGTACACTTCAGTTCTTAAAAAAAAAAAACCCAAACAAATAACTTCTGGTTTGATTCTGGTATCTGATTTTCCTATAGATTAATGGAAATAGTATGTAAGAAATACTGAATTAGATAATGTCAAGGTTTCTGCAGAAGAATATCTAGTGGCTGTGAACTGAAGTACAGATTTTCTTTTCTGGAAATTAAGGCATAGAAGAGAGATTTTTGCATGAGCTATTGGTAATAAGCAAAATTACCAGCATATGTTTCCTAACCCAGAACTAATTCCCATCTCTTGTTTTCTAATCTGATCATGAAGCAAACAAACAAATGGAAAGCCTTTTAGCCTGGCATAGTGTAATCTAGAAAACTACTGAATCCAGTATCCATCTATTTAATTTTCTGGTCCTTGTTCAAAAGAATTGTTTTATTATTTTACAAACATTTAGTTTCCTACTTGAATTTAGAAGCCAAGTTAAAAAAATAAATCAGATTTGGCTGACTAGTTTTTGCATTTGTTCAGAGTTTTTTGAGTTATTTTTTTTCCCCTTTCCCAGACATATACTCAAGGTTTTAAAAAATTGCTCTTCTGTAACAGAATTGAAACCAATTAACCTGGAGGTGGAACATTCATGAAAAGGTGAGATTAATGTTTATGCTCAGATCTGGTTCAGCTTTATATTCAGACTTATTCACAAGTAATTGTTTATTCTAAGACGGTTGGGGGGGTTTTGTCGTATTTTTTGTTTGTTTGTTTGTTGGTTGGGTTTTTTCTGTTTTTTTGCCTTTCTGTTGCTCTCCTTCCGAAATATATATTGGACAAGAAATTTGGGTTTGAGATTTCAAGGGCTCTAAATGGGCCATATAGACACTCATGGTCTCAATAAATATGTAGCTATTTAGATAATGTGGAAATGCTCTGAAAAAGAAAGCCAGAGATTTTCTCAGAGGTTGTCCTCTCATGCCGATGAACTCATGTTATTTAGATCACGTTAGGGGGGGAATCCTCTAATCAGTAAGTAATATTTATATGTTTAGAAGATGAACAAAAACATTACTGTTAATGAAATCCAACATTGCTTAGGGTTAGTTTTCAGTGCTGCTGAAGTATGTGCAACGGAATTATCTCCAACCACAGAAAAAGGCTTCATTACTTACTGTCTAATATCAGCTCTAGTGAGACTGCCTACATGTCTGGAAGCTGTGGCCAAAATATGCTGTGAAAATTATCACAAATGTAAGACAAAGTGATCAGGATTTGGATGTCTCAGGCTCAGTGAAGGTCATTCAGTCAACTGATTTCTACTGAGATACATAAACTCCCTTTAAAGTTCACCTGTTTTAAAGGTGCTAAGCTATTTTTATGTGTTTGACCTGCCTGTGTGTGTCAAAACTGCTGAACAGTTTAAGCATTAGGATCTCACTACAGTCGGAACTGAACAGCTAATTTTCTTGGTGAATGTATTTTGACAAAGAAGTGCTTCACAAATATAGTTTCATTGGAATAAAGGGCTTTAAAGTTACCTGCTGATTTTAAGAAATCTTCCATGAAACGAAGTTGATAGAAAGTCATATTCAAAAGTCAAGACAAATTTTGCCAAGGTCTATTGAAAGAATGAGACATAAAGAGAGGTTATGGACCAGACATAATACAATGAGCTGAATGTGGCCTGGGTTGCCCATCACTCATTATGGTATTTGTAATGTTTTGACATTACTGAAATTAACTATACCATTATTTTTTAAATAGAATAGGATAGCCAATCAATGCCTTGGCTCTGTATTTTCCAATTGATTACATTAATTTTTATGTATCACATATGACATGCTTACTAAGTTCTGATTTTAAAAGATAAAAAAGAGCCACTGAAAACTGTTAAATAAAAAATGATGCTCTTACCTTGATAATCCACATTTAAATATATATGTGTACAATGTGTATACTCAGGACAGTTGTGATGGAATCTAAACTGGTTTTAACCCACATCAGTCAGGAGAAAAAGAGGAAAAAGTGCTTAGTAGAAAAAAACTTAAGTCATAATATCCATCCACCTGGTTAAAGGCTTTAGGAAAAGATTAATAGTTATTCAACAAGTTAAAATGTGAATATAATAATGTAATTTTATGCCATTTTCATTGTAGCTGAAAAGGTATAATGGGAGAGACGGATGTGGTTAGAAGTGTGCAAGTAATGAAGTACCTCAAATTGTGAACATGCGGGTAATTAAGGGGAGACTAAGCTCATCCAAAATTGTGCTGGGCATTTTCTAATCAAATGATAATGTTAATCTTGCTATCCAAGAAAGTAATTTTCTATTCCAGACGTTTTGCAGTTTAATAATGCATCATATTATGTTTGTTGCTGTGGACTTTAATTTGGAAATGTTGTTTCAGGGCCTGTTCAAAATGCAGACTGACACATCCTAAGAATGCATAATTCAAAGGACTGCATTTAATTTTATTAAAATTATATTTAGATTTTGTAGTTGGATTTCCTAGAACATGCCAGGCTTTTTACTATCACGCTATTTACTCATTATATATATGATTTACTATTGTACACATCGTAAAAGTTTTGTTAAGTTTAGGTAACAACATATATGAATGTTTACTAGGGTTAATCCTTGTAAAACCACTTTCAGTTCTTTTGAATAATACTTTCTGTATACACGGTAAATAGGGAAGAACGAGATATCACAATTGATCTGGATGGGGCTTTGAGGAATCTGCTCTAGTAGGAGGTGTTGCGTCCCATGGCACGGGGGTTGAAACTGGATGATCATTAAGGTTCCTTCCAAATCTAACCATTTTAGGATTTTTCTTAGGGTTCAGTTTTATGTGCACTTGGGCCACCTCCAGGGTCAAGCATCACCATGCATCAGAAAAATAGTGAAAATTGGGCTGAATCTAGGAAGATGTCAGAGCCCTTCATTTGAAAATGAAATTGTCAATAAGCCTGGTATGCAGCACTCATAATTAGATGAAAAGATGTCAGCCCTTAAAGTTAAGTTGCAAAACCTGGCATGAAGACTCCTGGAGTCAAGACTCCTCGAGTCTTGTTTTCCAAATACATGTATTAAAAAGGTAGTAGGGAGTCCTACTGAAGAAGGAGTGGCAAGCAGAGAGAGGCAAGCACTAATGATCTAATTCTTATAATCTTCATAATCTAGTTTCAGAAGCCTTTAATAATTGGCTTGTTTGCGCTAAACAAGCTCAGGTGATGAATTTTTTCCTTTGTACTTCAGAGTATCGCGTGCGCAGTATCACATAACTGAAATAACTAGATGGAAAATGTTTTAAACAGGTCTGATACAAATCTCTCTCTGCCAACCTGTTCCCAAATTCATCAATGCTTAATCCACCTGTCACTGGCAGTGTATGCTTTGCCAAGTGTTACACTGCAGTATTTCACATCAAAATTCTCTTTTCATTTTCCAGGATGCTGGAAGAGATGGTAAATAAACATATTCTTTTTTTTTCTGTTAGTTGTCTTAGTGGTGATTCCAGATAACTTCCAGACATATCAATTTTTACTAAGCATAAAGCACGTTGCAGGAAACCAGGCAAGCAGCATAATTGGTAGTCACAGAGATGAAAGAAAAATCTTATCAAATGAGTAGTCTGCTCTAGTACCTAGGTAAGATTCACATTAGGAAATGAAATAAAAATCCACTGTTGTAAACTGTTTAGATTTTTAATTTTGCTCTAATCAAAACCATTTTCCCACAGTAATTAAATTTGTCTGACATTAATCAGAAGCTGCAAATACAAATAATGAAAATGGTTTTCATTAATAGGTAGGAGGCTGGATTTTCTCCATAAATATTTCAACAAAGAAGTCAATCCATAATATTATTGATTGAACATGAAATAAAAAGTGTCTATTTTTCACTTGCTGAGTGCACAAGAACTGATGTTCTGCTAATGGGAACTGCAGATCCAGTAAGAAACAGAAAAAATATATTCACGTGGCCTCTTGCTGTGGTGACTTCAGATCTCACAGGCAAAGCAGTGTGTCAGGCAAAATCTGAATCTGTACAGGAAAACAAAAGATGAAGAGTCAAACGGCTTCAGGTATTTATGCTGGTAGTTCAGCAGCTGAATTTTTCCCCTCCAGTAAGCTGTGAACTTGAATTCTGTCATGGTTCAAGGGGTCATTCTGCAGCTGGAAATAGCATGTTCCAAAGTCTTGATATAATGCTCATTAAAAAGCCCATGGAAAACTTAAAGATTTTTTTTAACCAATGTCTAGACAAATTTCTCATCCAGAAAGTTCTTGGATACGCATTGGCTTGCTTTCTGAAAACAATCAAATACAGTTAGTCAAAGATGTGTAACGCAGAATAAAAAATACCACAGAATCACACAATCATTCACTGTGTCATCTGGCCCAGCATCCTGTTCAAAATCAAGCCAAGACTGAAATGATGGGATTAGTCCGACTGAGGTTTGAAAACCCTCAAGGACAGACACTGTGAAATCTATCTGGATGACCTGCTCCAAATGCTTATTTTATGATGAATTATGATGAATGCTTTATTTATGATGAATTTTCTCTTTGTAGCTTATTCAGCCATTACCTGTCAATTTATAAGCAGTACCTCTTTTCCATGCAGTTCACATCTGTCAAGATCCTGGTTCCCGTAACTATCTTTCATTTAGGTGTTGAGGGGGCTGCTCTTCAGCCCCCTGAAGTTGTCTCTTCTTCAGGTTGAACAGGCTGAACTTCCCCAGCTTCTCCTCATGGCGCAAGTGCTTCAACCTCTGACCATCTCGCTGGCACTTTGCTGAACTTACTGCAATCTGTTAATGTTTTTCTCACACTGCAAAGCCAAACACTGGATGTTGTATCCTGGATGCGACCTAATGACTACCGAGTAAAGGGGAATAATCACTTCTCAAAACTCAGTGGGCTGTGTGCTCTTGTTAATATAGACCTGTGTGCTTTTAGCCTTCCCCACTCATACCAACAGAGAGAAATCCTGCCATAATGTAGAAATGCCTTTTTAAAACCTACGAAAATAACTGATTTCAGCTGGAACATCATAAGTAGGATCTTTGTAATGAGAAAGTTAACTATACATGGATATATGTTTGCAGCATTTCCTTCCAATCTCAATGTGCAGGACATCCATCTGCTTAGTCCATGGTCAGGACACCTCAGCTTTTTGCTTTGAGCTGTGCTTGCACCATTTATATATTTGATTTACACTTTTCTCTGGTTGGTAATCATTAGAAGTTAAGAGCTGGTCCCTGGACTTCTACTTTCTCATGAACATTATCTAGTTCTGCTCATATGCCAGTAGTTTCTGATCATCCATTCGCATCAGCTGGATTACACTATTGATGTAAGAAAGAACTGAACTGGAAAAAATTAACCCTGCAGTCCTAACGAAACACAAGCCGACAGTAAGAGGCTCAAAAAAATGTTATGGTTTTGTATGAAATTTACAAAAACATCTTTTCCACAGTTGTACAGAAAAGAGGGAACAACATCAGATTGCTACCGGACTGAAGTCAGGGCAGAGATGAATCGGATTCAGATGGGTGGGAAAGAAGGTGAATGATTGGGAAGGCTGGGATAGTGGGAGGGAAGGTGATTCCTCCTTCTCCTGGTAGTGTTGTTTTGTGAGGTAAAATTTGCTGTCTTGTGTAACTTCATAAAATTGGGGTAAAAACCTCAGTGGAACTCATAGAGGAAATCCAAGGAAGAAATTTGCTGTCACAACTAGCATCAGTTACCAGGAAATGATTCTTTCTAATTAATGCAAAAAGATCTGGAGTATATGCAGAAATATAGAATCTCTGACTATGTGAGGGGCCCACACACACAAAAAAAATAATTTCCATCTTCTCTTTCCAAAGAGCTCTTAAGCTCATCATCTCCACTTCCAGGACTGAGATCATCAAGAACCACAGTCACGAGCAAGGTCAGCTCCTGGTATTTTATATTCAAAGAATGGATGATTCTTTGCAGTGCGTACTTGCAGCCTGGAAGGCCAATCGCATCCTGGGCTCCATCAAAAGATGTGTTGCCAGCAGATCCAGAAAGGGGATTCTGCCTCTTTGCTCTGTTCTGGTGAGACCCCACCTGGAGCACTGTGTGCAGGGCTGGAGCCATCAATATAGGAAGGATATGGACCTGAAGGAGTGGGTCCAGAAAAGGGCCACAAAGCTGATCAGAGGGCTGGAGCACCTCTGCTACGAGGACAGGCTGAGGGAACTGGGGCTGTTCAGCCTGGAGAAGAGGNTCAGGCGACCACTGTAGAGAACTGACTGCTTTGTGTATTAAGTAAAGTATAAGAACTAGCCACTGGCATGATTAGAGAATAAATTGAGCAAAGTTATGTTTTGCTCAATTATGTTATGTTTTTGCTCAAAGTTATGTTTTTATGTTGGAAACTGGCTTGATTCGGCAGTCTTCTAAACACTGAGCAGCCTCAGATTCCCAGACCCACATTTGCACATGCCATATTCACCTGCACCTAGCTTTTCATTGCCTGATTTCAGCCTGTAGGGAGAGTAATTCATGTAGTATTGTATGAGAAATTAGAAATGTTTTCAATATTACTTCACAATATTCCAAAGGCTAGAGGTTATACTGCTTTAGAAGGCACACAGCCCAATCTGAATGGGGATGGCAGTGGCCAGTTACAACCAAATCAGGAAACCTCACTCCGTAGAGTCATGCAGGAATCAGTTCCACATTGTTCGTTCTTTCTACATCTATGATATTGGCTAGGAGTACAAGACCTGTTCCTTCAGACTCTTAATCAAGAGGGTTTTTTTTGAAAAAAAAAAAGCTACAAAAAGTGGAAACTACAAAAAAGACTGAAAACTACAAGAGAATTTCTTGCTCCCTCCAAAAGCTAAAAATGCTGCTTTTGCAGCTGCTGCAGAATCCACCTGCCTGGAAGCCATGAAGCGATCCTGAACCTCAAAGACAAATCTGCTATCAGTAATTATAGACCAAAGTGCTAAGAGAAGTCTGTTAATTTCATTTTTTAAAGTGCTTTTGCTAGTCCTGCTGTATCAGCTTCATCTTCTGTTCCATAGGCTGTGCTGAAAGCGGTATTTTTTTTTCCAGTCCAAGAGGTATCACAAAGAAAATCTAAACAATTTTATAAAGAATTGGCAAGTTATAACAAGGAGAAAAGAAGCAGGGAGACGTTGGTGGAGAAAATGAGAGAACTCAGAAAAAAAGTAAATGTGTGAACGGATTGGTGTGGGAGAGAAACACAACAGCAAAAATATTGTTTTAATTCCATCCACAAAATTGGGGGGGATGAGGGGTGGGAGGGTGGTGATGAGGAAAAAAGAGGTATAAAGAAACAGAAAGACAATAGTTTTATGTCTAAAGCAGCATTTCATGGTCAGGAAAAAACTGAACTGAAAATTCACTGATTAAGACTTCAATTTCATAGGTAACAGTGCGAATTCCTGTAAGTTTGGGAAGGAAGCTCAAACTTTTTACAGACATCTATTCCCTTCACACACAAAAAAAGTAGTTTTTCTAGAACCAATTGCTTGTTTGACTGGAATTATTAGACAGAGCAGATGTTTCCTGAAGTTCACTTTGTTCAGTGAACACAGTAAAAAAAGAAAACAATTTCTTGGGTCATTGTATAAGACAATGTAATCAAGATAATGAAGAAGCACAGAATTAGTTTAAAAATCAAGTTGTTCTATAATAAAACTGCTCCTTTGATTCTGCAAAAAACAAACTTTGCTGTTGCATTCTTACATTTGCAACTAAGAGTATTAAAAAAAAAAAAAACTGAATAAAATTAAAATGCAGACAATAATTTTAAAGAACAGTATTTTTAAAATATGCTTCTTTTTCCCTAAATATAACTTACAAACAGCATAGCTTATTCCCCATTCCATTTATATGCAGCATGGGCAAAAAATAGGTAGTGAAAGAAACGAATACTCATAATCAACTTTAAAACTTAGGGTGACATTTGTCGATAAATGGGAGGTCAGCTTCTGTTCAGGTGTTCTAAAAAACTCTGGAAATCTGGCTGTAAATTTCTTATCCCCATTCAAATGACCAAATTACCAAAAAAAAAAAATTAGTGATGTGAAAGCAGTGTTATTTAATATAATGTGGTACTGCTTCTGGCTGGGATGGAGTTAATTTTCCTCGCAGCAGCACATGTGGTGCTAAAGAGGTGTCCTGTGACCAAAATAGTGCTGATAAAACACAAGTATCAAGGCCTTTTCTGTTTCTTGTGCTGCTCCAGCAGCGGGTAGCCTGGGAGCAGAGAAGAATTTGGGAAAGACACAGGTGAGGTAGCTGACCCCAACTGGCCAGAGTCTCATGGAATACCTTTCTCCCGGAACAAACCATTACAGCATCGGACAACTTCTTCACTGTCTCGTTTATAACATGCCAAATAACATTAAAGCCCAGGAAAGCATGAAATAAAGTCTTGGAAACAAAAAAAAGTATGTGTCTATGTCCACATTTTCCCTAGTCTTCCTTTTATCACTTGCGTACCTGCATAAGCTTTTCCTGTTGCTTTTGATGTCCCTGGCTAAATTTAATTCTATCAAGGCTTTAGCTTTCCTGACCTGATCCCTGGCTGCTCATACAATTTCTCTGCGTTCCTCCCAGGCTACTTCTCCGTTCCTCCACTGTAGGCTTCCTTTTTATATTCGAGTTTGTCCAATAGCTCCTTGTTCATCAGTGCAGGCCTCCTGGCTTTTTTGGCCCACTTTCTCTTTGTTTGGATGAGTTTGGAAGATGTCATCCCCGAATATTAACGAGTTTTCTAGGGCCACTGTTCTATTCTGAGCTTTATCCCATGGTATTCTACCAAGCAGATCCCTGAAGAAGTCAGGCCAAAGTCTGCTCTCCTGAAGTGCAGGGTAGTGAGCTTGCTGTGAAGCCTTCTTGCTGCCCTGAGGATCTTGAACTCCACCATTTCATGGTCTCTGCAGCCAGCAATGCCCTTGACCATCACCCAACAGCTGCTCCCAGCCAGAGTTGCAGCCTTTGCTCTCAGACAAGTTCCCACCATTTGTCCTTGAGGGTGAGGTAGGATGAGTGCCCTTGACCTCTGCAAATGGTCACAAAATGGTACCCAGTTGCTGTGTTATGCATACTTCAAGATACTCCACTCAGCCAGGAGAACTCTCCTCCTTCAAAGAGGGCCTGCACCAGAGCTGATCATTTTGGTAATTTGGATTTTAGTCAGGCAAAATATTTGGAGATTTTGAGTAGATTTTTAAAAAATATTATTTGTCTTAGGGGGGCAAATAATAGGTATTTTGTTTTAACTGTTTTGGGGTTTTTTTCAGACTTAAAGACCTGATTTTTATCCAAGTTCCACTTGAAGTGGTAGATGTAGTAGTGGTAGTAGTAGATACTGTAGTCTTAGCTAACCAGAATAAATTACTTTCCCGTTAGAGCCTCTTAATGCACCCCAAGATATTTTAATGAATTACGGAGTGTAGTCAACTCAGGAAGTTTGGATACAGAAAAGATGATGAGGCAACCATGTTCAAGCTTTGATGTTTATGTTCACAGTTCTTAAACTTCTCCACCAGCTTCCAGGTATTCAAAGAGGAATCCAAAGGATGTTCTGAAGTTGTGACTGATGACCCTGACTCTTGAGTTCTTTACTGTGATATAAAGAAACTTTTAGCTATTAAGATTATTCTCTCACTGAAAAAAAAAACCAACCCACAAACAAACCCAACCTATAAGCAAAAACCCAAAATATCTAATATTTTTTAGCACGTAAAAAAACCCAAAGTCATAATCATAAACCTGCAGCTGTGTATATCCCACTGTAATCACTATATTGTAAAAGTGTTATTTGCTTGGGATGGATGAAGAGATGTAGCTATTAATGAAAAGGTTCTCCTTATTGATCTGATATTATCTTTTCCCCTCAAGCTTCCTGTCTTAAGTCATGTAGTTCCAGTTGTACTAAAAGATGAAAGTTATTAGAGTGTTTTCTTTAATCTGCTGGGATAAGAGTGAACTTGATCTTTTATTTTAATTTTCAGATATGATTATGTGTAAAATGAGACAGACTACAGGGATCTTGCCCACCTATCTAATTTTGATCAGTTTGATTTAAGTGCGGAAAGTTATGATGCTCTGTCTTAACAGTAACCTGACAAAGACAGCTATAGCATCCCTCTCAGAAACTTTCACACACAGTGCTTCAAAATTTCAGATCCTTCATATTTCTTATACTTAAAATGTCTCAAGCGTCATGCAGATCACTTCCCAATCTTCTGATTTGTCATCAATTTGAATTTCTGTTCTGAGAATGATTACACAGGCTAAAAAAAATATCTTCTGGTAGGCTCTACAACAGTGAATGAATCCAAACAATATAAATCACCTGAGGCATCCAATTTCCAGAATTTTGTCTTAGATGTCTAGGTTTCTTTGGTCTGCTAATACAAATGCACTTTGTAGTAGAGACAAAGAAAGGTAACAATCATTGACTAGATGGTAAAATATTCATATAGTGATTTACCCTGTGACTTCTGCTCTAGAGAGTTTATACACTATATCTTCTGCTAAAGAGCCTCCTGCATTCTAAATGATTTTTTTCTAATTAATGAAAATAATTGATCTATAAAATGTGTTAATTAAATAGGGAATCAAAAGGTTTTACATGATCTTCAAATTAATTATCTAACTCAATTCTATTGTCATCCACTGTTACGAGAATGAAGTTTAATGTCACATCCTGTGTGACACAACCTTAGTTCCACTATATGTAGAAAATGGGACAATCCAATACCAAAATTCTCTAGAAATAAACCTCATAAATGATAATCCTCAATGAGCCTTCAACACAGTAAGATCCCATCCTGCTTGATCATTAAAATTTAGACAGAGCAAATAAATATTCTCTGTGGGACACAATTACAATTATTATATTTGAGGACAAGGACATAAAACATGCTATGGATATTGGCAGCATCGTGTAAGTAATAGAGAGTATCTAGATTTCTTCTGAGAGATCCAAAACACTTACCACCCTGGTGAAACTCAATGAAACTTGATGATCTTTAAGGTCCCTTCCAACCTGGATCATTCTGTGATTCTGTGAAGCATAAAGGAAACTGAAGAAATCTATTATCTTCATCAATTAAGTCAGATAACGTACTCAGTAATTTCACCAGAAATTTTCCAGTATGGATATCAAAGGAACTTTAATGTTTTCGCATATTATGCTGATATAAGTCAGGCATTCCACCATCATTGTCTGACTACAGACAGCGATTCTGCAAAATCAGCCATATGGTTGAATATTGATGCACTTAACTCAGTTGAATTGAGCAGGACCTAAGTGTTAGTCACTTTCGCAACTGTGCATTTATTAGAAGGGTGCTTTCGTAAACTGAAGAGTCTCTGTGACTTAAAGAAAAAGAAGAAAATATATGCACTGAATATAGTATTACAGAGTACATAAGTAGATGGAAACAACCCAAGATTAGGGCTTCTTGCCCATGAAGGAGAATAGTTTCCCAGAAGAACAGGATGTCATATTATTAGACCATTGAAGCAGAATATAAGAAAAATGTAAACATTAATTACGGGGAGAATCTTTTTCAGAGAAAAGCTAATATTTAAGGTTTATAATTTTCTTTACATATGAAGAATTCATTTTCACCTGACAATTGACCAAAAGCTAAGAAACTGAAAAAAGATTGCTAACCTGTTTTACTTGATTTATTTTCAGTAATTATTTCATACCCTATTAAATTTAGTAATTGAGGGAATCAGGATATGGTGTCCACCAAATAGCAGTGGTATGGGTTTTTTTTTTATTTTCTTTACATGTTGATTTCAACCATCAAATATTCAAAATTCCAAGCTTTAGTGGTACCTGTTAAACAAGAATAGGTTATTTCTTAAAAACAGCTTCTAATTTTTTTTTTTTTTTTTTATAATTAGTTTTCCTCTTAAGCAGTTTTCCTCTGCTAGCATCCAAAAAAAAATAATTTCAGTGCAGATCTTTGTTTTTCTTATTCTGATTACTTTTTTTTTTCCCAGTCCTTTTCTGTTGTTTTTAAATATCAGTTGCATTTCTTTTGGTTTTGTTTCTTGGAAAGAACCAGACCATGAAAATACAACAGAGAAATTCTACATGTCTGTCTCCTTCTGCTCTGTTCATTTACTAGAAACATAACAACATGGATATTGTTACTATCACTCTCACGTAGATTTGGATTCCAATTAGTTTACAGGACTTTTAATAGTATAGTGAAGATATATGAAGAAGACTAAATAAAGGATTAGTAAAGTTATTTCTCTTTTGAAAAATTAAATCTATACATTATATATAATATTTTTGAGTTTTTACATATATTCATTTTTTTTTCAACCTGTATTCAGAGAATCTCTGTATTAAAGGTTATAGCAATAGACAATACACATCACAACATTCTTCCCAAGAATCAGAGAGCTTCTAAATATTCCTTTCGTTCAAAGCACTTCTTAATCAGTTTAGCCTAAAGGAGAAAAACTGTACTATCTTCTTTGCAACTGAACATTAATGACACTTTAGAAATGATATGACAAAACAGAGCTCTCCCACGTGTCACTTATGGTGATTAATGTTATTCTTGCTGGACTTTAGGACCGAAAAAACCCAACCATGGGTGCCATTCATAAGAAGATACACCACATAATAGAACACTTTAGAGTATAAATTTTAAGAGTGCCTTTTCATAAACATAGGATCTCATAGGGGTATCAGACTATAGCTAATAAATCTATCTGATTCTGCTGAAATTTCCTGGTAGTATTTTGAGACTCTGGTCTCCTAGAACACTTTGCAAGTTTTCAGTTCATGAATGCATTTGGGGAAAAAAACACACCATACCAAAGTAAACCAAAACACAAAACCAAATTACGTCTTTTCCTCCTTGATTAAATTTTTAATCATTTTTCAATGGAACAGTCAAAATAATGGTTGTTGTATAATCTTATTTTTTCTCTTGGAATGGAGTGGCTTCATCCATGCAACTGGACTAACTGCTGATCATCATCACTGAGCAATATTTGGGCCATTTACTAGGGATGCAGCAATGCATGAATTCTACTCTTTTGTAAATGAAGGATCCACTTCAATTCTAATTATTGCCTAGCTTTACAACATTTTTATGATGAGATAATGCTGCATATAAAAATATTTAAGGAAAACTTAAATATATTTACTGTCTCTCCTATATCATTAAGCATTTCTATAACTCTTATTTCATACTGCATTTGCAAGCTGTGAATATGTTAATGTTATTTCCTCATAATAATAAAAAACCAAGAAAAATGTAGGGCTCAAAATCAGAAAAGAAAGATTAAATGATTAAGCACCTTTTAAAAACCTTATAATATAACAAAAGAAGATAGATCAGAGTTATTTTTTCACAAACATAACATATTTAAATTCTCTCTGAATGGTTCAAAATCATAAAAAAGAAAACCTAGTACCTAAAATACTAGGTAATAAACAAATTGTTTGCTGCCATGGAAACTGACAAGTTTAGAGATTCTTGAACTTCTGTGTATGGTTTTAATATACCTTTCCTATATGGACTTCATGAATTTTATTTTTTCTATTACACATTTATAAAAAATTAGCTCCTTTCTGAGGACTGCACTTGAACAGCCATCCATAGCCTGTTGTGAGGATGTACAGTATGGAAATTTCAGAGGCTTAAATTCCTGTAATATTAACTATTAAAATATATATATACATATATATTTTAAAATGTAGTGCTCTTGTATAAGAAACTTAACTCCATGAGATTAGTGAGCTAAGGAGTGTTCACCCAAAATGGTAATAAATGACATTTGAGCGCATTCAAACTGCCACTGATCTTTTTTAAAAATGTTTAGCAAAAACAGTCCTTTTGCTAGATTTTGCATTTTGATCCAAATGTTTCTAGCAAAGCTTCATTTTCCATTTATACCATAAAATATACCACCACTTGTCAGGGGCATGTCAGAGTTGCAGAACTGACAATCTGACTGTGCAATAACTCATTCAATATCTATTGCCTATTAATGCAAATTACCCAACCATCGATCAAAATCACTGATACGAGTAACAGGATACATGGATCCTCTTGTAAGGATTCTCAGAAAATAATATTTTTGTATCGTAAAAATTAAGAAAGATAAGAACATTGTTTGAATTACTTTCAAGATGAAACCTAACCTTGTCCATCCCAAATGTAAGCAAAAGCAGGAACCTCAACTAACCATGACAGAAACAGCCATGACAGAATTCTTCAACGCAGATCCAAAATGGGAAAGACTTGGAAGCTCAGGTAGCTATGACTAAGATGTACATCATTCATTGTTTGATTCATCCAGGTTTGGAATTAAACATTGACGTTTCCTATTTAATTTCACTAGGTTTATAGACACTTCATTAATAAAGGCAGATGCAAAGTCTAATTTTTGGCAATATAAACTAAAGATATTTATACAAGTGGACTCCTTCTTTTACTGCAAATTGCACTACTTATTTGAGCTGAAATGATGTAAACCTTGTTCTGACTCTACTTAAGGATCCAATGAATATGTGAAACAAGGGAAGCTACACATACATATACACATGTCTAAATATATCTATGTGTAGAAAGTCTTATTTCAAAGCTTAAAGGAGTTGATGGATTTCAGCTTTAGCCAGAAAATACTGCAATAGGTACTTGCCTGTTATTTGAAGGAGCAGAGTATCATAAGGAACAATTTTTCAGGAGTCTTCTTTGAGAAAACTCACAAATGCAGAGCTGTACAGAGTTTCTGCAGGTTGAGATGCATTTTCCTCTCATTGCACTAACCTGCCAGAGAACTAGAAACTGCTGCTTAGCTTTTATCTTACATTGGATCCCTCAATACATGCCTGGCTTTTGGGGAGGAAAAAAAAAAAAAAAAAAAAAAAAAGGTAGTGCTTTTACATGGAAGATTCAAAGCTTTGCAAGAAAAAATGTCCAATTGTCATCCTTACAGAAAGTTTAACTGAGATAACTGACTTAAACATAAATGCTGGAATAAGTTAAAAATACTTAATATTTTTATCTACAGTTATATATGTGATTAACTACCAAAAAATAATCAGCTGAAATCACATCTAGCAATGTAATATCATGTTATGCAAATAATAAAATCGACACAAAGATGTCAGATATTTATCAAAACGTCGGATCCTCTAAGCTAAAAAATATAAACATTAACTGTGAATATATAAATACCTTTTCCCTCTTAATGAAAAAAACAGCTTCAGTCATGTTTGATGAAAAATACCAACCAGCCAACAAATCAAAGATTAAAACCCTACACTGTAGAGTTGAACCCCAAAAGAAAACCACATAGAAATAAGGATGTGAATATTATATTTACAATCATTCATTAGTGTGCTTTATAAGAAATTAGATATCTAGCTTCTTTTAAAAAGTATGATTGATTTTTGGGAAAAAAAAATCCCTAATTATCAACAGAGTGGGTTTTAAATGTTGACAACTAAGGCTCATTCATTCCTAGATCCCAGGCTTTAGGCATTATAGATCTAATACTGAACATAAGAGAAGACTGTAATTATTTTTCATAGAAAATGAACTTAAAAGTTCACCTTTGCAATCAGAGCAATGGATGAAATTCTGTTACAAAGTCGTTTTGAAAATGGAAATTACTTCACACACGCTGCAAAAAAGCCACCCATGAATACATTATCTTCTTTAAAAGAGATATTTTTTAGTATTAATAAATCGTTTTATACATCAAATTCTTTGTGAGAACATCTACCATACTTGGTTCATACATCGCTTCTTAAAAGACATAACATAAAAGTAATCAAAAAAACCTCCACATCAGTACATGCAACAAGAGAAATTTATTCTTTCTTTATTCCAGTTTTAATATTCAATGATCTAATGAAGTTCACAGCATCTTGAGATCTCTATGTTTTAAATTGCCTTTAGTTTGACAGAGTGGCTGAGGGTGTGTCTACATTTCAGCCTGGATCAGGAAGATGGTTTAAAAGCAATCCGTCCTCATATACTGTGGTCTGATTCTCTTTGTGGCACACTCTGAGAGCACACCTGGGTTCATTTCAAGTGAAAGTAATCTGAAGATGCACACCGAACGTACATCCAGTGAACTCCAGTCATGAATGCCACTTGGTCCATCAAAACAGACTGAAGACAGACTGATGTATCTGCACGTGAAACATGCTAATGGTGAATGTCAAGTTATTGACAACTGCTTTGATTTACAAGTCCATTTCTGTTGCATTTCTTTACTTTCTAAAGTTGACATAACATACAAGATTCTGCACTCCAGCTCTCTGGAAATCTCTCCAGTACAGTCAATGAACAATACTTAATGCTTTTCTCTAGAGAACACACAAGGTGTCCTTCCTTCTCACTACTTTTGAGCAGAAGTACTTAGCAAAGGTTTAAACAGCAGGAGTCAGGTGCTGTGTGCCTCTAAGGGAGAGTGGTGAATAGCTACAATGTACGAAAAAGGAAAAAAAAAAAAAAAAAAAAANAAAAAAAAAAAAAAAAAAAAAAAAAGTAGAATCCATTTTAATAAGAGATAGGTGTGCTTTAGGCATCAACTCTTTAGCCAGAGAGCAAAACCGAGTGGAAAATTTTCCACCAGGGAAAGCACAAGAAAAGTACCAAAATGAATTTTATTTTTGTTAAAGAGCAGCAATGTTTTCTACTGTTGTGATTCTTCAAGTAATAACACCCCGTATAGAGCTTGCAGTCTAAAGAGCTGGAAGAATGACAAAACTAAAGAAAGCCAAAGAAGAATCTGTAAGTAAGCTATATTCACCGATGACAGATCCAAACCGGAAAATTAGCACTTACTGGCTGGCCAGTTCACTGACTGGTTACGCTTAGCCTCTAAAATTGAGTCCAAACTTGAGTTAAGCACTATCTATGGGAGAAGCTGGTCTTTTTGAAAGCCATCAGAATTCCTATAGAGTAAAAATAAAACATTTACAGTAACCAGTGAAAAATACTGAACATGAAATACTTTTGAACTTCTGCCTTTCTGCCAGGGCTCAGATATGTATCTTGTGATGAAGGCAGGTGCCTCTGTTCAATTAAGCTATCACGGCTAAAAACCTCTCTGGTGGTGTTTCAAGACATCTTTTAAAAGAGATGTGAAAAGTTCATGTAATACCTCAGTAGGAAGCCAGGAATGAGAGCATCCAGTTTCAAGGGAAGACAACTTTATCATTGCTAAAAAACCCCCACACAATGGCAACTCCTTATTCCTCCCCCCTCAGTTCCTGCTCCCAAATGGGAAAAAATTACACTGCCTGTTTCTGCATACCTGGACAGACACCTTTCTATTTTCACGTTGCAGTAAGGTTCTCACTTTTCATAGAAGAGTTCAGCAAGAAGAACTGCTCCTGGGGATGAAACTTAGCCTACCTGCACATATAAACTTAAAGGTATTCATTGGAGTGCTCTGCTTAGATTAATGCCCAATAAAATACAGTGGTGAGGTGGGCATCTCCATCCTCTAGAAGGTCTGGTCCCTGTACAGGACTTCAAGATCTACTAAACCACACATAAAAGACTGTTGCTGTTATGAACGTATGACTTAGTGGTTATTTTATTCATGTGCAATGAGAAATTCTGATTTTTATCAGAATGAAAAATTAGATTTTTTTTTTTTAGATGGAAACAAAAATCCATGATGACATCAAGTAGCAAAGAGAAGGCTCAACAGTAAGTTTTGCCACACAGAGAGTAAGATTTTAAGAAGTCAAAAGTCAAGATTTCTTGTCACATTGGATGTTTTTAAGAGAATGAGTATACAATGGACTTCATAATGAATTATAATTCTTAATTATAAATTATGAGAATATCTATATCTGTCTTTTCATAAAATCACTTTTTTTGAGCAGTGAACCTTTCTGCAAACTAGTAACAGTAGTTATAGATGTGATTTTCACCCATTACTCAAGTAAAATTTGTAGTCAGTTGAAATATATGTTGTATTAGAGAAGAATTTGTATTTTCTGTAAATGTACTATGAGATATCGATTCAAAATTACTAAAGTTTGCTCTTAGTATTCAGTACTTTGTCTTTTCTTCTCCTCTGACTTCCAATGGAAAACAAGTTCTGGTTCCTTTGTCTTCTCTCGTTATGCTTCATTTTTGATAAACTCCTGCGTGAATTCAAATTCAGCTTCCATATCTGTGTTTATGCATTTCTCCAAACTTCTTGCTTTTCGTTCAAATTAAAATTTTTGCTTCACTTGTCAGATTTTTTACTTTTCAGTCCATGGTCAACATAGCTAAAAACAGCTGTAAAGTTCTGGCTGGGCCTTTGTTGAGGGACAACATAGGCCTTATTTGACTGTAGTTTTGAAAAACGGATCCACCAGGCAAAATAAAGCTGACATGTCACATAAGGCTCGGGGCAGGGGTGTGTGTGAACAATTAGTATCGTGCAGTATTCTGGGAATTAATTTTAATAAACTGTGGAAGCATATGCTTAAACTCTATTTAATCTGGACATGTGTCCTGTTAAATATAAAAACATGCTTTAAATTTTATTAAGATGAATTACAAGTTAGAACCAAAGAAGTTGGACACAGGGCCAATTTATCAGAAGTCAAAAGTAATCGCTACCTGTACTGGTTGTCCATAAGACAGGTGCTTTCAGTTAAAATTTAACATGTCAGCAATTAGAACTTCTCCAGCTGTGCTTAACAGAAGTTTAAATGTTTAAGAGCTCATGCACATACCTTTTCTCTCTATCTAGGTATGATTTTGATGAAAAGAAAAAGAAGTTTGAGATATAAAGGTATCTCTTTTTTCAATCAGATAAGAAATAGCTCCTTTTTAAGCTTTTTTAAAAATCAGTATCCTTCTTCCCTCCTCTCTGCCTTTTTTATTTACTTTTTTGGATCATTTTTTAATTTTTGCTAGAATTTTCTTCTCTGTTACTGTCACAAGTACATATTGTATATAAACTCATATTATGTACAGCATATGCACCGTTATTTATTTTTCTTGCAGATTGTTGGGGGAAAAAATATGTCAACCACATAATACTTTGTAGAATAAGGCTCATTATGGCTTGTATATTAATTTTGCATTAATGTAACCTGCGTTGCAGAACACAGTATTTCTGCTATTACTGATTGTTCTAGCAGCACTTTCAACTTATATACAATATACACAACTCACCACAGGCCTCTGAAATTTAAGGAAGGTTTTTCTTCTGGCCATTCTTTGCAAGATATTGGTTTTTATGTACATGTCACTAGTGGGTTTTTTATGTTTCTATTGTTTGTATGCAAATGAACGTTGTAAAGACTTTTTTATTCCTACTCATTTTCTGTTTGCTTTTGTGAGCTGGACCAAGTGTTGTGAAAAATGGAACGACTTTTCTAAGTTACTGAAGAAAAAGTGTTGTACAGAGAAATACTATTTCAATGAAGTCTCTTTATAAATGTTTCTGACAGGATTTATAAAGCTTCTGGCCTAGGAGCTTTTTCTTCAAACAAACAAAACAAGTGTAACAGAAAAGCATATAATCAAATGATTAGTAAAACAGAAAAAAAGAAAGAAAAAAAAAAGAGCTCCTTTATTTATTTAGCAATGAATAATGCTATTTTTTAAAAAAATGCAAATATTCTAGAATTAATTCACCACACTGCCCCACAAACAATGTGCAAAATTGTTAAATGGAAAGAAAAATGTGAGACATGCAAAAATTAAAGGAAGCATTGTGGTGATTATGCAAATGCAAACATCATTAACCAGCATAATTATAAAAATGTGTTCTTTTCAGTTGTGCCTAAATGTTTCATAGTCCATTCCTAAAAACTGAGAAAAAAATTCTTGTATATTTGATTTTTTTTTCTTTTTTTTTTTTTTTTGCTAAAATGTTGTAGATAACTTTCATAATACTTGACCTTATGACTTACTGATTACTTTACCTCTAGAGAAATGGTTTTCTAGACATGCAATGAATTAATTAAACTTTCATTTTGGATCAGAAGACCACAAGATGAGTTGTCTTCAAAAATAAATACATAAATAAATAAATAGCACAGTGAGTGTCTTTTACTCTTGCAATTGGGCGATGGAGGTTTCTTTGTTTGTTACATGATTGGATACAAGGAAGCCAAAAATACAAGTGGAGAAGTTAGAATCCTCTTTTTCTGTCATGGAACCAACAGTTCTTGGGTCAACCTCTTTACAGAGAATGAAATGAAACAGTTGAACTGTTCTGAGAAAAGTAAATATCACCTTTGTATTGTGATTACAGAAAGATCATTTGGTATGAGAAGAAAAGAAAATAGCCTCATGCTTCAAATGGAGAGCAATAATATATGAAATTACATCAAGCACTGCATTATATTTGAGTAACCAATAATGCGTCAAAAATATCCAAACTTACTTAAAAAATCGTTTGAAGTCACTCACATGCGAGTAGAAAATGTTACAGTTTCACTCATCTCTACACTGTTATTCAAGCACAGCTGAATTTCCAAGGGAATGTCACATTTTAGTCAGATTAGAGGGTGAAAATGCTATTATCTTACATTAATTCTAACTCATAGTGTGCTACGAAGGTATTCTTCTCTACTAACCCTGACTTGATGCACCAAATGCGAAAGAATATAAATTTAAGAACATTAAATGTGAGAACATTACATTCACATAATGCAAGGGTTATAGTTAATAAAGAAATATTGTTTTCAGTCCTGTATCATGCAATCCTTGCCTTAGCAGTTTTCTCTCTTTATATGATTAAATCTTTAAAAATAGACAAACAACACTATTTTGAGAACTAATACATTTCTCTATGCAGAAGACCTCTTTCCAGTCTTACTGTTTTTAAGCAGAGCTAAGGGATTTTTGTTCTGCTTGAGGTCTTGCCACATTCAATATCAGATTGATTAAAGAAATATCGTTACTTTCTCTACAAACTTACCTGTGTGTAGACGTTGAATTTCTAGATACTTGTTAACTTTACTACCTTTATTTCAACCTTTATTTTCTTTGCTGTCTGATTTTATGACAGTAAAATTGTCTCAAGTTTGTCTCAAGGCTCGCTTTCTCAAGAGAAACATTCTAACATTGTTTTAAATTGCTTGCTGTCATCAATTATCTTCTTATTTCTTCTCTAATGATTTTACATCAAGATTTGTAGAAATAAATGAAGAATTCTGCCTCGGAAGTAACAAAAGTGGGCAGTGGATGGCAAAGCAGAAATACTTTGTGGCCATGACTGAACAACCAAAGAGGATCTTCAGAAGTAGAATTTTTCACATCACTAAATACCAACTTTAATGGTGTGCATTCTTTCCAGAGCCAATTAATTGAGGCAAATGGGACAAAAAGCAAACTACTAGAAAGCAATCATCTCCAAGTTTGTTAATATCTCACAGGAAATACTGAGTGACAGCTAAACTGCCTTCTCTTTTTTTTTTTAATCCTCTTCTGTCACTTCTCTCTCTTATTACCCACCTACGTCCCATTTCATTTTCCCCGATTTTTCTGGCATCTGTCTTACTGTGACTTGACTTTAAAAATATGCACCGAGTATTTAAACTGCACACGAGGTCTTTAATATTAGCAGTTGTTGAAGCTTTATTAACTATAAAAAAGCAACTTAGCTTTGCAGTTCCAAAAAGCAGCTGTGACCCCTTGGCTTTCCTTGGCATTTACATGGTTAATACTTTGTCATATTCATTATATCCATAATGTTTTTAACCAATTTATCAACTTATTTATTATGTGTAGGGATCCTAAGACATCTATATAGATGTCAAAATTTAGCAAAGTTGAAATTTTGAAATCATGTACTTGATAAAGCTGCTACTATTTTCCTTACTCTCAAAAGCTTTTTAATTTTTCAAACAAAGCTATGAATAGGCCATATGAAATCCATCACCACAGTGCTTTGATCTCAATTCACAGAAAGTTACAGAGGTTAGAGAAGAAACCAGAACCACACGCTATTTCTTTAGTGTCGTGGTCTGGGACAGATTGGCCAGCTGTAAGGCAACAGATGCTCTCCTCACCTCCTACTCCAAATGGAGGAGAGATAAACAGATTCATGAGTTTAGAAGGCGCTAAACTACTTTAAAGAACTAGTAATAGTAAAATAAGGAGTAAATAATTAAATAAATAGAATATCTATACATAAAACCATATCAGATTCCCAGGAAGTTGTCACTGGCAGGCATCAGGTGAGTCCCAGGCTGTACTCAGCTGTGGATGGGAACTGGATTCTGGATGTAGCTTCAGGAAAGCATAGATCAGGATGAAAGGCAGACAAACAGAGAGGACACTTCTCAAGCATTGGTCACTGAAGAAAGAAAACCATCAGAAAAGCCAAACCATTGAGAACCCTTTGATTCCTCAGCTTTTATACTGAGCATGGCAGATGGGATGGAGTATCCTATTGGTCAGTTTTGGGTCACCTGCCCTGGCCACACCTCCCCAGAGGTGTGGCTTTTCCATAAGGTAAACAACCAAGTCAGCTGCAAGTGATTATCACGCTCTTCAGTGAGGCACGAGTGTCTATCACTGAAGGGGAAGTTGGTTCTGCTCCATCTCAAATCAGGACAGGTAGGGAGTTCAGTTGCTTCTTAGTGTAACACAGGTATCTTACTGAAATTAGGTGCTGTGTAACATCATGCTTTCAGATGGTAAACCATTCGGTTTGATGAAATGGCAAAGCAAATAACAGGAGCTCTGATTGCAAACAAATGTTAAATCGCTTTGACTGCAAGAGTCTGCCAAAGATCATAAAGTCATAGAATTTAGACTAATGTGAAATAATTCAGGGCTATTTGATGGTTGTTTTCCTAGTGTTGAGATGAAAAACTATTCAAAAACTGTAAAATTATAGAAAAGTTGCTTTGTTTTTACTTGTTAAATTTTTTTCCTTCGATTTGTCTTTTTTTTCCTCTATTTTTCTGTCTCATTCCAAACTGGCTTTTGATTTACTTGATTTTATTTTTTTTTTATTTTCTTTTTTTTTTTTTTGCTCTTCAGACTTGCTAAAGTGCTCTTGTCAACAGTTCAGTGGTTGAGTGAAGCAAAGTGTTAGTTAATAGTGTGAAAGCTTGGTGTGCTGTCAGAAAAGGGCAGGCCATTAACTTGTGAAATTTTGCTTTCAATGTTCCACAGCCCCGGTGCTGGCAGAACAAATCTCACTGATGATTTACTATTAGAGTTACAAATGGCATATGAATTTATGACACTCTGTAATTAAGCACCACACTTCTGCCTTCGGCAGCTAGGATGGCAAACTACAGAGGGGGAAAAAATATTAAGAAAAGCCCCCAAAACCCCACAGTTTTAAAAAAGAAAACAGAAAACACAGCCCCACTGAAGAGTACCTTCTTTTCACCTGGCGCAGTAAGCATGTCAAAGGACTGCAATCTTGCCAAAAGACTATCTTTAGGCTATCAGTCAGCACCTGATTGCAACAACCGTGTTAATTACTACAGTTATTTGAACAATAGGATCAGATTCTCTCCAATGTAAGAAAAAAAAAATAAACATCCTCTGATTCTAGCCCTGACAAGAAGGGAAAGTGGTACCTCTGAATTGCAATGGGTTGCCGTGAAATGCCAGCCATATTTTAAAATGATAAATATTATGCAACGATAGTGTATATTACATTCTATTTTTCTGTCTTGAAAAATTATACATCATTGCTTCTAAAACCTTACAAGACAGATGATACCAAGTCTAGTAACTTCAAAACATTTGTATCGTTACCTGAAGTTACCTTCTAACAAGTACTAAATATTTACAGGATTACTTGATACGAGTGAACGATGCTCATTTTAAACAGACCTGCTGATAACGTTGTGGCTGTGCTTTTTCTTTCCTGCCAAGTTTGCTTAATTTTTAGTTACATGTTAAAATAAACAAAGGTATGTCACCTTCCAAACCCTCTATTTCTTTTGTTCGGGTTGAATTTCAAATGCTATGCTGCACAGCCTTGACTTATCACTCGAAGTTTTAGAGACCTTATCACTCTCTACAACTACATGAAAGGAGGTTGTAGAGTGGTGGGGGTAGGTCTCTTCTCCCAAGAAAAAGGACAAGAGGAAATATCCTCAAGGTGCACCAGGGGAGGTTTAGGTTCGGTATTAGGAAAAAAATTTACACTAAAAGGGTTATTAAGCATTGGACCAGGCTGCCCAGGGAAGTGGTGGAGTCACCATCCCTGAAGGTATTTAAAACACAGGTAGGCAGAGTGCTTGGAGATGGTTTAGTGATAGTTTTTCTCAGTATTGGGTTGATGGTTGGATTAGATGATCTGAAAGGTGCCTTCCAACCTTCCAATTCTATGACTACAGTCATTAATTTAATTCCCTCTTTTCATTGTTGCTGTCTTTACAGCATTTGACACTTTTTAATGCGCATGTATATCTCCTGTTACAAATAAAAAAAATCAATTGGCCATTGAAAACTAAGCTGTAGAGCAGATAGAGAATGGAAGACTTAATTGTAAATAGTCACAGTGGTGGATTAATTGTTCATACCGATTATAATTTATTTTGTCACTCCTCCTATCTCCTCTCCTTTAAAGCTTCTGTTTCACCTGCATCCTCCAATTTAGTTCAAATTATATTGTGAATTCTTCAGGATGGACCTGAGGGGTTTTGTGGCACGACATAAGCAGTGATTTTTTTATTACTTTCCTAAGTTTACCAGAATATAAGTATGCCCAAAATTCAGCAGCATTAAATCAGGCTTTAGTAAACAAAGAAGCAAACTTATTTGTTTAAATGTGGGACTTGAAAATTCTGGAAGTCACACTCGCAAACTGAAAAAATTAAGTCTTCAACTTCCAAGAAAATCAAGATAAAAGTTCCATTTTATTCAGTAGTAAAGGAGCCAGATTTTTCAGTAAATCCTAGGTACAGAGAGATACAGAACCAATCATTTGCTGTATTCAGAGGAATTTTGCCATGAAACCTTCTGCAAGTACTTTGAAAGACAGAGACCTATATATATAAATAGTTTGCAGAGAACACTACACTTACGTCTTGAGACTCATAACATCAAAAAGCTTCGTAGTGTTGCACCTGAAAGAAATGGAGAATGCTAGGAAGAATTTACACCTAAATTTCTGTATTTTTGTTGTTGGGCTTTATTTTATTAAAAGATAAGTGCATTCTTAGCTTTTTCCTTCTGAAATTTTATTGTCATTACTTAGCAAATAATTTCCAAAACAAAGTTAATATTTAGAGGGAACCTGTCAAAGTTCAGTAAGAAAATATTAATTAACATTCAAGTGTAGACCTAGCAAAGGAAGTAAATTGCAAATATTCTTTCCAAATATCTTGGCATTGTCAGTGACATAATTCATACATTGTTATATGAAAAGAAAGGGGGTGGGGTGGGGGTGTGAAGTCACTAAAAAGTCACTTAAAAGTTTGCTTTAAGAGCCTAGGAATATACACGGAACAGTAAGTGAAAAAACATACAAAACTCAATCTTAAAACCCTTGACAGACTCCTGTAGGTGTATGACTGTTCAATGTATACACATTGTCCTTGAAGGCTGATGAGAACAGAAATTATTGTAGTTACAGGCATCTTTCCAAATCACAAAGCGATAGCCAGAAAGTCATTTTGTGGCATTGTTGTCAACCAGGGAGAGTATGAGTTTTATTTCGCCTTTAAGCATTGATCTGACACATTAAATGATACATAATCATAAGCAAATCACAAATACCATATCAAATTCTTATAAGGAAACTGTGCTTAGCTCTTTTTGGTTCACCTATGAAAGGCTTTTAAGGTGGAGGAAAAGGAAACTGGAATGGGACAATAGATAATGGTAATTATGATTGAGGAAGATATAGGGGATCAATGTAGGCACTTTTATTTTGGTGTTTTGTAACCTTTAAATATCTCTTGTGATGGTTTGTTGTTTTTTTTTAAATATCGGTCTGTAATGATTGATTTTTAAACATCATTATTCCATGTTTGCCACTTTTCTCTCCAAGATCTGAAACCTGTGACCATTATTTTGTATTCTTATTGAAAATACAAATACTGATTTTTTTCTTATTTTTTTTTTCTTACCAGAATCAGAGGAGTTTTTCTTTATAATTCAGGCAAAGTTAGGACAACTTATATAAACTGCAGGTTTTTGCAAAAAAAAAAAAAACAAATTAAATCATATTTTTCTGATGAAGCTGACTAAAATTACACATACAGGTTCATGTGTACATCCGTTTCTATACGGACAGTTACGAAGTCATCTGGAATGCAATTACGTGATCTGTTTTTTAACAAGCTAGTTCTCAAAGCATAAATAGAATAAAGATGCTGGTAATACTTTTAGCTCTGACTTTTGATTAGACACTAACCGAAACAAGAACAAAACCAACTGGAAAATACTGAGTCATGTTTTCTTAAAGTCTCAATAGTTGATAGCCTGCTGTAGAAAGATCACTATTTCAGCTCAGACCAGATCTCATACAAACAACTGTCGGAAAGGTGTTTAAGAGAGAAGATTTATGAATTCATAAACTTTTAATATTTATAAATTCATAGCCTTTTTATTTTCAAGTTCTTTTTTTTTTTGTTTTGTTTTGGTTTTGTTTTGATTTCTCACTCACTAGATTCAGCCTGGATTGAAAGTATAATCATTGAGAATATAATCAAAACAGAAATCTAGGTTCGGGTTTTTAACAACTGTATTAAGAACTGTAGGTGCTAAGCCACTGTAGGGAAATGTAGAGGCCAAAAGTGGATAGATTTCATAAGCAAGAATCAAATACAAGAACAAAGGGGTCCCTCTAGGACAGAGCGCTGGAGACAAGGTACCTGTAGCATCAATGCAGGAGACGAACACTGACTGTCACTGTTGGCATGCAACAAAAGTGCAAGAATAGCTGACATATCCCCCAGCTTCCTGATTTGGGTCTTGGGAATGTTTTGAGTTGGATGTGATGTCCTTTTTAATTTTTTTTTGAAATGATGAAATAGTCTAAAAATGTAGCCATTTTGAATCCAACTTAATTTTCTGTAGACACTGGATTTTGTAAAAAGTTTGATTGTACAATACCCCAGCTTGATTTTAGCTAGTTTTGTTATTTCTCTGTTTCTAAAGCAATGAATAATTACTTGGGGTTTTGGTTTGGTTTTTTTTTTTTTT
>VZRU01014831.1:347345-373025 GCA_013398155.1 Pedionomus torquatus
CCCAAAGAAAAAAATCATCAATTTCTCCTGGTTCATATGCTGTTCTTATTTAAACCATAGGCTTCCTTAAGCAAGTTTTTGTTCTCTTTTCTCATACAGACTTTTCCAAATTAGTTCTGTCTACCTATCCAAAAGATGGGTAAAATGCCGGTCTAATTAAATCAATGTTACAAATACCCATTAACTTCCCTATGCTACCATTTCATTCATAGTTCCTATCTTTGGAAAGCCACATTACCTTTTATCAAAGTTATTTCCTGCATTATGAAAGCTCCAGTAACCTAGTAACAAATAACTAGCTTTGAAATAAAACTGAAACACTGAGAGTAGTTGTAAACATGTTTAACAAGCAAAGTGCAAGTTTCTTAAATTGAACTACCATCAAAATTACTGATGTTGCAGCAAGAGTCTAGGCATAGTCAGATCTCCGTTAAGTCAGAGATTTGTAGCATTCAGTCCTGGAAGAACAAATATTTTGTCACATCTAATGATCTTACATGTCATTGTTCCCAAATTTCACTTATGTTGTGGTCAACTACAGAGATAACTATGAACCAGAATGATCTTGATCTGAGGAGCAGTGAAACTAAAAGCCTTCACTTTCTTTAAAATCATGTTTCAATCATTAATAGTACTTTCTGTTAATAATTTTTTTGCCTTGTTTCTTACTTGAATTAATCAGAGAATCATAGAATGGTTAGAGTTGGAAGGGACCTTGAAGATCATTGAGTTCCAATCCCCCTGCCATGGGCAGGGACACCTCCCACTAGAGCACGCTGCTCAAAACCTAACTTCAATTTTCTGCTTTTTGCTATTACTAAAAAAATCCTGTATAAATATACATTATTTTCTTTCCATGATGGCTTTTATACACCATAATTGGGTCACTCCACCTTTTGTTCTTCGCTTGGCTTCCTTTGGATTAACAACAAAGACTAAGTACATCTCATTTTTTGGTGTGCAGATTTTTTTCTAGCTCTTACATTATTTTAGGATTTCTTTTCTACATGTTCTGGGCTTCTATCTTGTTTTAAAAGAAGAACATCTATCTTCTTTTCAACAGAGGATAACAAACTTGAAGAAAACATTCCAGTATCAGTATTACCATTATCTTTAACTAAATATGCCGGGTTTAGTTGTTGAGAGCTCTTGTTCTATCTATCATTGCACTCCAGGTTTATTACAGTGAGTTGTCCATTCTCACTCTGTAATAAATGTTTTGAAGTTCTACTTCTTTCAAAATTATGTAGCTATTATCAAAATTTGTGTGCACTTGAGTATACATGCATGTATGCCTCGGGACACTTGTGGGGTGAGAAATTAATGTTAACTTTGCTTTTGGCTGAAAATACACTTCATTTTGTTCCCCATCAAGTATCCATAATGCATTCTCTAATTGCCCTTTACTTTCTGGTTACCTCTTTGGCAGCTGGAGTAGGTTAATGTCTCCCCATTTATTTCAGTTGTTATTAAATCAATGCTCTGAAAATAATTTTGATAATCTCTTCCTGCTTCATTTTTTCCAAAGTCATGATGCAGTGTGTGCAAAAAGCTCTTGTTCTTTGTTTCAATTAGTTCTCTTCAGAATTCTCAAGAGAACTTGGTCAAGCTTTACAAATGACACAGATATGATTTATAGTTTGTGTTCATCATCAGCTGTTTTGTTTAAGGTTTATCCTGAGTTTAATCTTAATACATTTGTGAGAATGCAAAGAGTTTGAAAGGATCCAGAAAAGTGGAAGTGCTGCAGGCTTTCTACCTTGTTTTTCTCTGCTGCTTTCTGTTTGTGCTTGTGTGTTGGTATCCTTGGAAACCACCGAAGGTGGAATTTGTGAGCTGAGAGCTCACAGTTATATTAAACATTAAAAAGATTTCCGTTTTGAAAAGTTTGTTAGGAAATTAAATTATGCTAGTTTAGTTTTGTATGACAAAAATATAATTCTGGTTGCTGTGAAGGAAGATTATTTCACTGAGCCAAAGTACTGGAAAATAGACAATAAATAAACTGACAGCTTCATCAAAACATATGGAATACAGTTCATTGAATAAAGTTCCTTTAAAAATCCAGGGCATGATTCTCATTTCTATTTGTTACATGAGTACCGGGCCAGTGAAGCTCTACTGAAAGCAATGCAAGCGAATAAGTGTAATGGAATATATTTTGGATTTGATCAGTCGTCAAAATACAGTACTTATTAAACAGAAATGTGGCAAGAGTTTCTAAAGGCAGGAGATCTAACAGTAAAATCAGAAATCAAAATATATCACACAGAGAGGAATGAATACATGCAGTGAATTATTGAAGAAGTTTATGAAAGTAAAATGTAAATAAACTTGTGTTAAACCGAGATTTTTTTCATGGTAAATCAGCAGATGAGAGTGTAGAATGGAAAAAGAGGATACTGGCATTAAAATGAAATTTAAAGAGTAACTCAGCTTTAGATTTTGGTAAATTCTTGTAGCAACTACAGCACACATTGTTCTGAAAACAGATAAAAATGAACTAAAAGGAAAAATTCAATATTCAGGTATTCTGCATGGGCAGAGAAGTGTGCAATTAATCAACAGCTACTCATGATTAAGCTGCTGAGGAATCCATAAACAGTGGGTTTCTTGGGAAAGGATGTGACTAGCGAATATACTGTCCATAAAAATACTAGCAAGCCCAAACTGAGCTTGTATGCTATGAAAAAAAGGCTACTAAAAATTATAATCTGCTTGCTGGAATCTGGGGATAAGAAAGAAAAGATGGATCACTTAAGTTTTCCTCCTTCCTAGACTCTTCCTTTAAGCAGCTGCTGTAGGGAAAGTTGAAAATTAAATATGGAGCATGTCCCTTCTCAGAAGAGCCTTCTTTTCAGTTGAGTTTTGCAGCATGATAATACATTCAATCAGTGATGGAAAAATGCTTTTGCTACAGGTCTCCCTTTCACTCTTTTGTCCCCTCATGTGTGTCCAGGATTTGTTTTCAGCTATGGAAAATGTAAGGGAAAGAGGATCGTGAGAACATCTGCTTCGTTAAGGTTATCAGATCAAGGACCTTTTCAGTTCAAAGGGAGTTGTAAGTAACAGGGAAAGTGGTAAACAAAACACACACAAGACACGCTCTTGGCAGACAAGTGAGAAAAGCAAAAATAAGAAAGCCCAGTGTTCTTCAGCAACTAATTGATGGGCTCTAAAGAAACTCTAGGCACACCTTTAGAGAGGGCCAGCCTGGAATTTGCAACTGATAAGAAGGGGGAAACAAAATGGTCACAAGTATTACAGATATCTGAGAGGCAGAACTTACTAGGGAGGGTTTTGCAGCTGGAGAGACCAAGAGCCTTAATTCAGGTCCAGTAACTGGAGTCAGTGATGGGGTATCCGTCCCAGACTTGTATCTCCTAGAGTTTTCAGCATTTAGCATATGAGCAGTTTCACTGAAATAATTTCAAATATATTAATTATTTACTATACTTCCTTATCTTTATTTGGTAACATTAGCAGATTTGCAAGTCCTAGAATTTTCAACATGTAGCATATGAGTTGTTTCACTGCAATTATTTCAAATATATTAATTATTCATGATACTTTCCCACGCTTATTTGGTAACAGGAGCAGACTTTCATTGGACTATGTATTGTATGTGATTATATAGGAAATGTTGAAATAAACTTCACAATTTCCATCTCTAGAAAAGCATCCTCTCTCCTGATGTATGCACCGACACAAAAAGGCTGGAAGCAAAGCGCTGCCTGAGGATTTGCAAATCATACGGCAAGAGGAACGGCGTCATAAAACAAGTTCCTGACACGCCAAGGGCTGCTCACAAGAAATGCTCTGCTCTTTGTATTCTTTTGTCTTTGTACACGCAACATTAATTGAATTGCAAGGAGAAAGAAGTTATTACTCGTGCTGCCTTTGCAGTCAGTATTAGTATATACTCCATTGCTTTTTCTACATGTAATTATTGTTATATTTTATAGATCTAGTGTGTTTTATGTTCAGTACAGTTAAAAGTTTTCCCCCATCTGTAAAGCATGCAAATGTTTACTATTATATCAATACTGCCATCCATCTTTTGTCTAATATTAGTATATTTCCCTTTTATAGCCAGCGTTTTTAAATCATTCAGACTTTCCTATCAACTCACTCGGTTTTAGCCTGTGTACAGTGCTTTCCAAGGAAATTTATAAGACATGTAGAAAATACTCTGGTAGCAATAACTTATCATACATACAGAAATATATAACGCTCAGCAGCTAGGAATAGCATATACTAGATATCTGGATTAAGGTTGAAGGGTGAAAAAAGCTCTACCTGGATTTTTTTTGGTCTATAAGGCATCAGTTGGTGTTATATCTTCATGTCATGCATTTATGAATAGAACGAGTAGCAAATTTTTTCATAGAAAAAAAAAAAAGAAAAAAGAAAGGTTAATTGGTTACTTTTGCACTGTCTCTCGAATGAAATTAAAAATTTAATTCTGAGGAGCAGCAGATCTTTCTCATCTTTTTTTGTAAATTGGCAAAAAGATGTTGAGGTCAGCAATTCCATAACTAAGCACATATTTAAGCATTGTCTTAGCTTGCAGTACAGCTAAGGGTGAATATCCATTTTCTTATATTTGAAACAAACACATATAGCTCAGAATGAACTGAAAGTAGTTAAGTACAACTACATTACTTACTGTGAGTGTGGTGAGGCACTGGAACAAGTTGCCCAGAGAAGCTGTGGCTGCCCCATCCCTGGAGGGGTTCAAGGCCAGGCTGGATGGGGCTTGGAGCAACCTGGTGTGGTGGGAGGTGTCCCTGCCCATGGCAGGGGGGTTGGAACTCAGATGATCTTCAAGGTCCCTTCCAACTCTAACTATTCTATGATTCTATATATACACACGGATGTGTACATATATAAGGTGTACATGTACATACATAGCCACTTACACAGACAGAAATATATACTTCTGAGTGTTAAGCTTGGGTCCAAAAGTCCTAGAGTTATTTTCAAAGCATCATGAAAATACATCTGCTTCCTAAAATGCTTATCAGAATCTGGAGGTGTACATTTTATTTCAATTTCTTTCACATGATAACAGTTAAAGGTGACTCACATACTACCGTTTTTTTCTCTACATGTAAGCTCTCTGAAAAAAAATGTATATATAGTCCCGTATTAATCCTTGTGTTGTGAGCCCCACAGAGCGTAGCTGAAATGAGAACAAGTGGAATTTGTAAAAACAGGATTTTGTATGAATGGAATAAAAGGAATTTCCAGGTAACTTGAATTAATTACTATATTTTAACACTCAAGTTATACTTATGGTCCTAGTATATGAAAGATAATTAAGTGTTGCATGTGAATCATGTTTAGAATAACAAGGCATAGGAAACTAAACAAGGCACTTAAGTAATGGCATGATTGACTCTCGCTGCATAGAGGGATACTGTGCCCTACTGATACAATCATGAGCACAGTATGAGTGTGGCTCATTATATCAACACAATTTAACATACTATAAAACCCCACAGAGTAGAAATAATCAGCTGGAGAGAGAACATGAAGGATGAAAGTTATATACTTTCCACTTTACAAAGGGTATATTGAGGTACAACACAGATATTAGCTTCTTATCACACATGCAAAATGCAGAGATGTACAAATAAAAAATCTATGTGCTTCTGAATATTATTTTTGATGCTATTATTATTATCGTCACTTTATTAACAGCAGGAGGACTGAATAGTAATTTAACATTACAGGTAAGTCACAACAGAGCTTGCCAGGTCAAACTGTAGATCATTTATAAAGAGCTGGCATGAAGAATGTTTAATTAGACTGCATGTGATGTGGAAAGGATTCAGAGAAAGTGTACATATACATGTAAAGTAAACATATACAATGCTATTGGAACTACATAAAATGCCATTCTAAGCCTGCCTCTGCATTTTAAGTAGAGACCAGAAGCTCTGTTTGACACCATATTTGTAGACCATACACGGTTCATTCAAAGAGGAATCCCAAAGTTGGTGAGCACTTACAAATACTTTTCAGAAGTTTTTTTTGATATTTTTCATTTCAAAAACTTCGTATTTGTGAAAAAGAGCAGAGCACTTCCTGTTACCAGGAAAATGAGTTGAGAATATGACTTGTGTTTTAGAGCATTCTCAGGAAAGTACATTCCAGAAATGTGGAGGGTCACTGGCAAGCAGAGCCATCCTAACTATTTCCATACATCTGACTTGCCTTGCTGTGGTAGCTGCAACTATAACAGAGTCATAGAATGGTTTGGGTTGGGAGGGACCTCAAAGATCATCCCTGGGAGCGTTAAAGTCAAGGCTGGATGGGGCTTTGAGCAACCTGGTCTGGTGGGAGGTGTCCTGCCCATGGCAGGGTGGTTGGAACTCGATGATCTTTAAGATCCATTCCAACTCTTAACCATTCTATGATTTCTGCTCCTCTAGAAATTATAATTCAAATTCTACAGCCCATAGAAGGTGTGTGTATATGTAAAATACTTGAAAACTAATCTGCTCTAATTTTGCCAGTTTCCGTGTAACATGCTTTATTTTAAAAGATACCAGAAATGTTAATTCTACAGCATAGTATAGGCTTACTTTCTAAACACCATAATCCTTTAGTTCCTTTTATGCATAAGGGTATTTATATATTTATATATTAAACTTCAGTATCAAATGTCAGAGTCTTGTTTTATCTTGTAGAAGTCTGGACATTTCTTTAGAGGTATCGTTCAATGGTGGAATTTTGAAAATTTTATGCTGCACTTAGCTGAAGGTGGTTTTAATTTTGCTAAAGTTAGATGTTTTGTCTTACCTCCTGATCATTCTATATTTTGGCCCAAGTCCAAATTTGTGAACTTATGTCTTTGGCTAGTATTTTTGCAGTGGAGTCTGATAGGGTTCATGAAATGGAGTTTCTGTGGTTCTTTTGAGTAGAAATTAGTCTTATTTTTGAACCACATGTCAGTATCCACAGATGTCTCATAATAGTTCAGAGACAACAGATCCTCCCTTCTCAGACAGAACAAAGGATTATATTTAAAGGTTGTGTCTGCTGTTGCAGTTTATCCACCAAATTAAAGAGCTGTTTTAGGCATATGCCTAAAGGTAGTCTCATCCTTGCCGTATCCTTCATTACTGCCTAACGCTCACACAAATTGGTCTTTGGGGAACGCTGAGCATCAGAACGCTAAAGTCCTCTATGTGTGAGCTCTTATCCTGTGTAGAGTAGGAAAAGAAAGCAACATATCAGTGAACTAAAATTATTGATATGATAAATTGGAATTGTTTTATTGTTGAAATCACACAGAAAGCAGAGAACGACTACCTATCTAGTTTGAAATAAAATGGATACACTTTTTCTTTGTAAGAATTTGTTCAGGTACTTAGCTGCTCGGTTGCACCCACCTCGTTTCTGTAAATCCCTTCTGTGTGTTGAATGCAGTATGTTGGATTGAGGATAATCTCTTATAACATTTACAAGTTTTGATGGTTCATTCATAAGGTACTTTTTTGTGTGTGTGGTGGTAACTCAGATGATGTGCTCTATTTTTTTCATTTTGACATGACCTGGTTCCTCAGGAAATTTACCTTAGAGGAGGAGTAAGTGTATAAATGGATCCCTACTAATTATTTTTGGAGAAAAAGGAACAAAACTGTTTCTTAATAAGGCTGCTTTAATGCTCATGAGCAGCTATGTTGTCTCGCCAGATAAGTCTCAAGCTATTTGTGTGAAAGTTTCTAGCTAATGATTGCAGCAAGAAATTTGCCAGTGAGAAATGATTCTGTGATCTTATTTATACTTTTGGTAACAATTATCATTTGCCTGTAGACAGGTCTCACAGCAGTGAAGTGGATGCTATCCAAGATAAAGAATCTTCATTTTCCCCTCAAAGTCATTGTAGCCAGTGTGGGTTTGAAGCCAAAGTTTTCTTTACTGAGTAGAAGTATAGCTTATTTTTAAGTGCAGACTTCATAACCATCAATTTATCATTTATTGGATGTAACTACTTTAAAGACTATAGAGTGGAGAGTGCAAACTGTGCTGAAAGCTGGGAGCATATATTCTGAAGCAAGAGTAAGGGAACTGGGTTAATTCTATTTATGGAGAATGACTTCAACAAGAACTGCAGTAAAAAATTTTTTCAGGTCTTTGGGTTCTGAAATGGACTCACAGAAGTCACTGGTATCAATAAAGAATATATGACGAAAGGATACACTATATGGCATAGGCTACAAGAACTGAGAATTCTGAACTAAAGAAACCTATCTAGATACTTTAAAAAATATTGAGATTAAACAATAGGTCAGAGATTTATGTGGAATCCACAAAGCAAGAGCTTAAAATAGAGTAGAATTATCTGTCTTCTCACAAAGATGCCGTATCCCTTAAATACAAAATTTCAATGATCTCCTTTCACCTTGCCTGGGCTTCCACCTTTCAGATCACTCATAGATTTTTTCCGTGCCATGATTTTTTTTTAGCAATAATTAATAACTTTATAACACTTATTAATAACTTTTTAATAACACTTTGAGTTTTTAAAGCCTGTTCTCCAAAAATCCTTCTTACTCTTTCACTTAAGACAATAGAATTTAAACATTTGGGTTCCATATTTTATCTTCCACAGACTACTATAGGCTTAATTACAACTCAGACTTCTTTGAGTTTTTTAGTGGTTGGGTTTTTTTTCAAAAAATTCTGTTGTTGACAGAGTTTCAATTTGAGTGAAGTGGAAAACTTTAATTTTAAAATAATCTATGGAAAATATTTTTAATTACTTTTTTAAGTTTTACCCAGAACAAAATATTGCTGCCATCAATTGCTGCTTTGCAAAATTTTAAGATTCTATAATTTCAAATAGCTACTAATTCTACTGGGAAATTTCCAATCATGTCTAATCTTTAATCTTCTTTCTAGGTTTCTTTATAATTCCCTCAAATTTCTTTTGACTGTGAGGAAGAATATTTCCACCCAAGCCAATCTATCCAATCTATAAACAAACAAGTACTCCTCCCACACCCATACTCAAGAAAAAATAATCAGAAGAAAAAAAAAAAATAAAAAAAAGAAAAGAAAGAGATGACAAACAAGCTGATAAATGCATCTTCCTATTTATGTCACGGTGATGATGCACTACTCTATTATTGGTGGAATTTATGAGACATTTTTGCTTACGAACACATAATCATGTGCACTGACTATAGGAGCCTGTGTTTTCTTCTGCGTATAGGTACTCACACGTCTGGTACCTCACAAGACTCCTGGTCCACCAGAATAAAGGGTCCTGTAATTTCCTTAAAATTCTACATGTCTTGGAGGACTTCATTCCTGGCTTTTCCTGCCTTGGCATAAAGTGCATTTATCATCCTTTTCAGAAATCCCTCTTTTTCTCCTGTTATTCTTATCTCTGCCTGCTACTTTGTAATTCAAAATGGTCTCCTTTCCTTATTCCCTAACAAAAAAAACCCAGCTTTGTGCGCTGCTCCATTGTTTCAGATACCCCCATTTCTCTACTTCAGTGAGATTTTCTTGTCCCATGCTCATTTACTGCCTACACTCTCTCAGGCCCGCTCTCCTGATATTTCTATTTCTTTTCAAATCCCATTTCAGCTGTAAATCAAGTTCAAGTGAACTGAAAATCACATCCTCTTCCATAAAAGAACTTTCTTTATTACATAATCAAAGCTTTCTCCCGACCCCTTCAGAAACTTGCTGAGGTAGCAGAAAGCTTTTGCAGAGTGCCCAAAGGGTACCCTCTGTATGTGAAAGTAATTATTGATAATCTAAGTTCACCCTAGTGAACGTTTAAATAAAAAGAAACTGGTCAACAGGGACCCTTTAAAAATAATCTGCAAATGAAAACACTGATGTATTTGCTACTCGCAACAGGCCTCAGAGAGAATTTGTTTAACACTAGAAGTTTAATGACTATCTTGTTCTAAGAAAGTGCCGTGGAGTGATGCCTTTAAATTAGCTTTATAATCAGTCAGAACACATTTGAAGAGGATTTTATTTGCAAGGTTTAACCATCAATCTTGTCTTAAATCTGTAATCTCTGGTGGGTTGGTCATTTCTCCGACAAAGAATTTCAGCACCAGCTGTTCAACCTTTGCCAAAGCTCTGCAGATTGATTGATCTGTCCCAGTTCACACCCTCAGGACATAGCTGGTGTATTGGCCCCTATAATCCTGAATGACAGCGTGGATTATAGCATAAATGGCATCTGAATTAATTTGTGTTTGTGAGTAGAATACATTCTGGGAGTTTGCTTTTATATTTTAAACCAATTTTTTTTTTTTTTGTTAGATTAGCCCTGTGTACTGCAGGAATAGTATTCTACAAACATGCATGCAATTAACACATCCATAGGCAAGTAAGTTTGCAGCCTAACAGCACAGCCTGCATACAATTACATTTGACAGCCCTAAATTCAACTCTACCCAGTGGAAGGAAACTTGGGTGGCAGAAGAAATATCTAAAGAAGGAAAGCTGCTCTTAAGCACCAAGTGGTTTGTGTTCGTCATGACAAAATTAGAAAAATACCCTTCCCTGTTTATTCTCTTAGATTTTTAATAATTAATGATATTAAGATACTTAGGAAATAGCAGGATAATGTCTGAAGACTGAAATATTTCAAGACTGAAATAAATCTACCGACACTTGTTTCTTATGTCATCACAAATATGGCACAAATATAGTTACTGACTCTTGTACTCCCTGTGCATTAGAGCACAATGAAAGGATACATTTTTTTTACATTAAAACCAGCAGTAAGTGATAAGGTGCTGAAGATTTAAAATAATGATCAGTTTTTTTCCAATCTGCTATCAATAGGGATAATATGCAATAGAAAGGCTTGTCATTTAAGAAGTCAGCGTGTTCCCATGGACACTGTATAAAAGTTAAAAGAAATCACTGAGAACTTTTTTTCTCAGCTCATCCCTATTTCTAGAGGATTGCAATACCTAATAGTGAAGCTCTGGCCAAATGGCTTTGAAGGACAAGCTGGAGTGCAGCTTCTTAGACATCCTCTCAGATTCCTGTTCTCCTGTAAAGTATCTTTACCATCTCCATGCATTTTAATTACGTCTCTCTGAGGGGTAACTTCAATTTCCCTTTCCTTTTTACACCAAAGCTTCACAATTCCCTTTCCTTATAAGACTGAATCTTTGAACCAGTAGATCTTGCCTTAATCTATTATGGTTGTTTTCACGTCGAGGAGAAAGGGAATACCAAGAGGGCAAAGGAATAACCTAAATTAAGGTAGATGATTTTCAAATCTGAATAAATAGAAAATTCTGCCCTGAATAATCTTAAGCATTAAAAAGTAGACTCGCAGTCTAACATGCTTAGGTAAAAAATATCTTCAATCCAGATGTGTGATTTAAGTAGACTAAAGAGTGACCTGACGCAGGTGATAGTGCTGTCAAAATATCTCTCTTAATCCAAGGTTGCTTTTGAAACAAACAAACAAACAAAAAAAAAAATCAGCCACAGTTTTCATTGCATTTATAATTTCTTAAGAGTTTCAATGTGGACGTGAGTGTAAGATCAGTGCCCACAGTTCGAAGGAGAAATTATTATAACTAGAGCTGAGCAGTTGAGTTGAAATGTCTACTGATTACACTTGCAAATTGATGCACAAGACATATCTAAATTAATATCTGATATATAAGGCATATAAATAATGTTTATTTTATGAAACACTTCATCCCGAAGGTAAATACATGGCTGAGGTTTGAGGTCAATATGTTTGCTTTAAAATGAATACATAAATGCATTAGAACTCAGTTCCATATATGAAAGGAAGCTGACCTTTAGAACTGTGCTTGCACATACTTAATTGCGAGAATATTACACTTTATTTGTGCTAGTCTAACCAGCCCTTTCAACAGTATTTCAAACAGCAGCTCTGTCTTTTTGAGTCTGCAGAATCTCTAAAGGCTGTGTTTTCTCCCAATTGTCTTAGAAGGAATTTCCTTAAGTGCCTCTCCATAAAACTTAATTACAATTTCAAAGGAAGGCAGGGTCCTCTGAACCGATTGTCCAAGTGGTGACCAGTGACAAGTGATTCAGGGGTCAGTGCTGGGACCAGTGCTGTTTAACGTCTTTGTTGGTGATGTGGACAGCGGATTAAGTAAAAATTTGCCGATTACGAGAAGCTGTGTGGGACAGTCAACACTCTGGAGGAAAGGAATGCCATCCAGAAGGACCTGGAGAAGCTTGAAAGGTGGGCCCATGCAAACCTCATGAAGTTCAACCAAACCAAGTGCATGGTTCTGCAGCTGGATTCCATCAATACCCAGAATAAATACAGGTTGGGTAGAGAATTGCTTGAGAGCAGCCCTGAAGAGAAGAACTTGGGGGTGTTGGTGGATGAGAAGCTGAATATGAGCCAGCAGTGTGTGCTCACAGCCAAAAAAGAAAACTGCATCCTAGGCTGCATCAAAAGAACTGTGGCCAGCAGGTCGAGGGAGGTGATTCTGCCCCTCTACTCCATCCTTGTGACACCCCAGCTGAAGTACTGTGTCCATCTTTGGAGCCCCCAACATAAGAAGGACATGGACCTATTGGAATGGGTCCAGAGGAGGGCCATGAAGATGATCAGAGAGCTGGAGCACCTCTGCTATGAGGACAGGCTAAGAGAGCTGGGGCTGTTCAGCCTGGAGAAGAGAAGGCTCCAGGGAGATCTTGTAGCCCCACGTAGCTCCCTGGAACTCAATGATCTGTAAGGTCCCTTCCAACTCTGACCATTCTATGATTCTGCTGTCTAAACTTATGATTTTAAAATATATCTAATGTTGGCTATGCCATGACAATTATTTTCTCAAATAGGAAACAGCCAGGATTTCACTTTTCGAAGCATCCCTGCATTCTCTCTGTGATGTCAAATGCTTTGATTGCTACCCTGGGAAAATAGATTTTCTAAATACTGTTACTCCTATTGTCACTGCAATGAGGGAAGGAAAGACGATGCAAGTAGCAATTTCTGATCCAAACTCTTGGCTCCTCTCCTGTCTTTGTGATAGACAACAGCGATTCTTCCTGTTTAAGGGAGATTCTTCATCTTTTACGGAGGCTATTCATCTGGTGTGAGATAGAGAACAATACTACAGATATGTCTCAGACTGCAGAATTGCACCTGCAAGCGAAAGAAAGAGAAGAATGGTAGGAGCTAAGGAACAGACAGAAAACAGCCACAAGTAATGGGTGTGAGAAAGAGAACAGCTGTGCCTCAGAGAAACAGCTACATGTAGAGCTCGAGGAAGATGGACAAAATTGTCTGGAAGGATGTAGAGTAAGTTTGGGTGGCAGGGAGCATCCTTTTTCTTTATTATAAGCTATCAATTCTCTCTTTCTTTGAGTCATCCCTGAAAGTTATTGCTTATCTCGTTTTTTAAGGAATAATCCTTATTTCATTTGCTTGTGAAGTGAATAAAAAGGTAAAAAAAAAATAAAAAAAAAATCAATCAAGTGAGTTTTCATAGAGGAACATGAAACAGTGTTGCTGTTGATTAAATCTTATTTTCAGTACAAAATCAAACCTTTAGGAAGACAACCTTTAGGCCAGGGAAAAAAAAAAAAAAAAAAAAAACCAACCAACAAACCAACAACAACAACAAAAAAACCCAAAACAAAACAAAAAAAACACAACAAACAAACAAACAAAAAAAAAACACAAAGTAAACCAAACACACAAAATAGGTAACACAAAAGTCTACTTCTTTTGCATTGTTTAAAACTGCAGATACTGCATGGGCTTAAGACACTTTGCACATTACCATAATGTCCACATTTGTATTTGGAACCCAAGTAAGGAAATGGCATTCAAAGAAGAAAAGATCTGGCCACGTTAATTAATGATTAAGAGAACAGGAAATGGAGGCATCAGTACTTTTACAGAAAATGATCAGTGAGCGCAGGAAGAATACAGAAACATTACCCAGACATTCAGAAATGTAATAAAGCCAAAGCTCAGCTGGAGTTGGAAATGAACAACTGATGCAACGGGCCAAAAAGCAGCTTCTACATTTACAGCTGAAGCAAAAAAAATAAGGAATATTATATTCTTATGCAAAAAGAGGTGGGAGAACTCAGGACAATGGACCCAAAAAAGGGTGAGGCAGCCAGTACCTTCTTTGCTTCTGTCTTCAGTAGCAAGATTTGATCTCAATCGTTTCATGTTTCTGTTGCCTAGTGGCAGAGTCTGAAGAATTACAGTACAATTCATGATATGGGACGATGAATTGAGGGATAGCTTGAGCAAGCGGCAAAAGTCCATGGAACTGGATACTAAGGGTACAAAGGGAACTGATCAATGTAATTACTAAGCTACTCTGTCATCTTTGACTGGTCATGATAGACTTTCCCAATTGCATGAAAAGAAATGCTGTGCCCATTTTTCAGAACTCAGAATATTTCAGAAAATAACTTAGCTTATCCCTCTCAAAACCAACCTTTTCAGTCTTTGATGTGACAAAATTTGAAAATACAGATACAAAATGCTTGCATCAGAACCAATCAAAAGTGTATGACATAATTACTTCTAGTCATTCACAGATTATTGTGTTCCAGGACTGACTGGATCCATTTGGGTATGATAAACATTTGTAGACTGCTAGAGCTATCTTACCTGTCCTTTCAGCTGAAAAAATAGATGGAGGACTCTGAAATGAAATCCCATTTCTCTGTTGCTTCACATCATTGCAATATCAAACTATTTAGAATCATTAGTTGCTATGCAGCAAGCAAAAGGAGAAAGTAAATTTTTTCCTATTAGTTTCAAGATGCTCCTGACAGAAGCACTAAAAGGTGCAGAAACTTTACAGTAGTCATACAGTCTGATTTTTTCTCATGGAACATAAATTTTCATCCAATGACAAAAACATTAAAGTGGGACAGCAAATTGGGCAAAAAGAATGCCTTCTAGAAGCACATAAGTAGCAAGAGGTAGACAGGGAAACTGGGAGTCCACTGCCAACTGGGGCAGTCTTTACCCGTAAGAATGCTGGTCAGGATTCCAGTGCCCCAGAGACTGGTGGAAAGGCTGGAGGACAGAAAATATAGCCTTGTTAGAAGAGGATCAGACCAGATGATCTCTGCTAGAGCAAAGTGGATTTAGATAAGACCATGGACCTTGATGGGAGGCAGCCATGAAAGATGAGGGAAGCTGGATGATGTCATTGTGAAATCACTCTCCATAATCCTTGACTGATCACGGCATTTGAGGGATGTGCCTGAGGACTGAAGGAAAGCCAAAGTCACTCCTATCTTGAAGAAGGACACTAAGGAGGACTCAGGGAACTGCAGGCCAGTCAGCCTCAAATTAGTCCCTGGGAAGGCAGTGGAGAAGCCACAGAATGATTTTTCCACCCTGGAAACCATTTCCAGGCACATGAAGGAGAAGAAAGTGATCAGGAGTAATAGGCATGCACTTCTGAAAGAGAAGTCTTCCTTGGCCAACCTGATAAACTTTGATGATAAAATGACTGACTTGGTAGACAAGGAGAGAGCAGTGGACATTGTCTGCCTAGACTTCGGGAAAATGGTTCAACGCTGTCTCCTGAGCAATCTCCAGAGGTCACTTCCACCCTCAACCATTCTGTGATTCCATGGGACATACCAATGTGTAAAATACTGGAACGAGAGTATTTGCTATAAACAATATCTGAGATATGTTTAAATGCAGTAAGTTGAATTACTCATGGCCTTATCTGATACTGAATACTAGATAATAGTTTCAATACATTTCCCTTATCTACAAAAAGACTGACAATTGCCAAGGATATTTCCTTGCTGTAACCCCTTCAGGCTTGGAAATGTTGAGGAAAGCTCCAATAAAAAAAAAAAAAAAAAGTTGTCTTTAAAACCTGAATTTCTAAGGCACCTAAAATTTCCTTTAGATATTAAAGAAGTTTGCTTTTACAGATCATAACACTATTTTGAAGTTGTTGATTTTTTTAAACACATCTCAGAAATTAATACACCAGAATGACACTTTATTGTGAAACTTTGTTTCTTTTTTTTTCCAAATATTCAGGACTTTTTTCTGATATGATTTTTTTTAATTATAAAAATTGAACTTTTTGAAGTTTATGACAGTGCATGATTTAAGTGGTAAATTGCAACAAAGTTTTGATGACAGCTTGTTTGGGTATAGTACTAATCTATCAAAAAAAATCAGTCCAGCGGAATAAAGAAAGAATTCCACTAAAAATCATATACTGACTGTCAAATAGCAGATTACATAGTCTTGATTTTATCAAGAAAAGTCATTAAAGTGTGAAAATATCTTGCTGCTTCTTTCCATCTCAAAGAATTTTCCAAAAAGTTAAAGCAGTGTGAAAATGTAAAACTTAATTAAAAGCAAAATATGTATTAATTTAGGTTAGGGTAAAATGGCAATTTTCAAAGTTTCTTTATCCTCTTTTCTTATTGTTGTTCCAAAAGGAGATGCATCTGTATGGCTGAACAAAAAAGTCAATTGGTAAACTGATGCACCTTAAAAAAAATTAACATTTTATCCTTTCTTTCCTGAGTTACTTTTCAAAGAATTCCCTAATCTAATGTTTAATCTGACATGGCAAAGTAAGGTATACGATTGAAAAAGTAACTGAAATGGAAAATAAGGATAAGAGATGTTCAAAACAGCTGAAGCCATAATTCCACTGAATATAAAACTATAGTCTTAGAGATTCAGTTGAGAGTTCAGGCTTCAAGAGCCTTGCTTTAAAAGAAGGATTGATCGTCTGTAGTCAAATTCTAGTCTTTTAGTTGTCACTATCTCAAAGAAGAAATTAAATGGCAAAGAGACAGACATACATGAGAAAGCGGTAAGTACTGGGTGGAAGAAAAAGGCTAGGGAAGAAGACGAGTTCAGCAGAACTAGAGGATAACAGTGGCAAAGGAAATAGGAAAGAAGAGAAGGATGATGAAGTACAGAAAATATACTAGAACGAAAAATCAAAGTGGCAGAACAGAAATAAATACCTGAGATTAAAAAAAAAAAAAAAAAAGAGCAAAGATACCTAGTGAGGCTAAAAATAACCTGTATCTCAAAATATCAATTTATTACACTAAAATACGTGTAAATTTTTGTGTATGTGTCTGTCTACATTTTGCCTAAATGTGAGGGAAATTTTAAAATTCTTAATAACTGTTTTTCTTCCTCTAAGGATGTTCTATTACATTTTCCTCTCTGAATCATTTTTTCCTTTTGGAGCTGTTGTTTATAAAGTATCAGCAAAATCAAACTGTGGGATTAGAGTATATTTTATACAGTTCTCGCTTTGGCCGTCAGATCTGGATGGAAAGATCCATTGAATTCCCTTTGTCCTTTGGAATGAATAACAATGCAAATGACTTTCACAACAAAAATTATTCCTTGCACCTTTCAATCACGATTTATCCCCTCTCTTTCCCTGGTAGTTCCAGCTCAAGTTGTAGATTCAAGTTTGAACATTCAAAGCATGTTCAACTGATCTAAATCTAAGTTATCATCTAATGTCAGACATTTACTCAAAGGCAGGATTAGATCACAACAGTCAGTGGTCAGAAAGAGAAAGCTCCAGAGAAGTTTTTTCCCAATTTTTTTTTAAGAGACTGACGGGTCTAAGGATGAAAAATTCTTGTTTCTCCATTGGTTACATAAAAATTTCAGACAAATAGCTCAGGTATTATGCTCTACCTTTTACAGAATAACAATTATAAAGGAGTTACAGCGGCCTGTCACTTATGTGTTTGTGCATGCAGACGTGCATATAAGGAGATATATTTTTTTAAATTTTGAAATAATAAAAAAAAGTGTGTCAAAAAAGCCATTCATAAGAAAAAGGTTTCTCCAAATTATGGGAGACAATGAGGAATCTGTTTAAATGCAGCTGGGGACAACAAAGATGTATAGAAGAAAGCATTGTCTTCAGGTAATACAGTACTCTAAGTTTATACCTGGAATAACAAAAGAATAATAACTATTCCTTTTATACTTTTAGGCATCTCCTCCTAGTAATTTTCTTTATGTTCCATAATTGTTTTTTGCAAGAATTGAACATAATTTTCATTACGTTTTAGCAAGGATTTTGTGTTACAATGCTAGTGTGCTTTTTTATTATTATTATTACTATTTAGAGCATTATCAAAACAATCTCTTATTTAAGCAGTACAAGTTATCTGGGGCTTATATTTGGCTACACAAATCTAGTCTTCCTATGATAGATTTCTGTGAAACACCAGGTGTTCTGAAACTAAAACAAAAATTAAATTCCTTTGAATTAATCTATTTTCCAGGTGATATATTTCATTATTTTTGTACTGTCAAATATTTCTAGCAGATAAATCTCCATTTCACTGTCAATAAGTCCCACCATTTTAAGAACATTGGGCAACTACTGTGATTATGTTTTCTGGAGCAAATTTCTCTCAAAGTATATTCCGAATTTTGAAATAAGTACATTAAAATTGCTAGCATTCCTTCTGCAAACTTGATTGGGTACAGTTGCATTTATGCAGAAGTTATAATATACAGAGTACAGACATGAATCTTACAACACTCATATCTTAATAGTTGGACTCGATCTTAAGGGTTTCTTCCAACCTAAATGAATCTAGGATACTTAATTCTTAATTTTAGAGGAAACTTTGCAAACAGGAAACAGGAATGAGAAAGCATTTTAAATTTTAATAAGCGTCTTGATATTTTCCAGACTTCTGTCATATTCAGTCCTAGTAGCTCTTCAGTCAGAATAGTCAGTGGATTTTGGTGTTTTTCACTTGATTTAGTGTTACAGATCAAAGATTTAAAAAGTTAACTTTCTGCTACCATAGATACATTTTGTTGAAGGTAACAATCCGTGTGGAAAAAAGTTTACTTGTAAAAAGATCTCTATGATAGTCTGAGCCATCCTCCAGCTCAGGTAACGATTGGTTATACTAATCCATAACCAAGGAATGCTCAAAGAAACCTTTATTTGAACACCACCTCTGCCAATTAAAAAAAAATTCAGGGTAGAGAAAGTAATTTCTCACATTATTCTATTTATTTATTGCAAGTTGTGGAGAATTGCCCAGGCCACACCCTCCTACTGTGCAACCTGTAAATAACAGCAAAGATAGCATCTCTCTCCTTTACTCATTTACTTGAGCTTTATCTTAATTTAGGTGCCCTAAAAAGTGCATGAAATATGAGACAACAGTAATTATTTTATACCATTTGAACTGTCAAAGTAAATAGCATATTAAATGTTATCTCAGGACTTGGAGTAATCTCTAATTAAAATGAGTTATATGTAATTCTTCTAATACTGAGTGCAATCTTCTTTCTGCAGTGTTACATATGATGTCTTATTCTGGAAAAGTGCTCAATGAACCCTTTCAGGTGAAAAAGGTCCTTTTCCCACTGAAATCGGGGATACAAGGGGGCTCCATACTTTTCAGCATCAGATTTATTGGAATAATTCACTTTTACCTAAACATTCATAAATATACATACCCCCCTCATCATTTGGAGGCTGTTCAGAATATGCTATTACTCTGAAGTCTTATTTAGCGATGAATTAAGTCAATACCAGTGAACCCCACTGAGTTGCATACACTGTGTTTTTAATAGGACTTTTAAAAAATACCGTGTAAGATATCTAATTATAGTGAAGACTGTCAAGGTCATAGAGCTTCTACCTACTGTAAATGTTTGTTTGTCATTCTTCGTGACACAGGGCATTAATGAAGCTTCCCGGTGTGTTCTCAGCCTCTTCAGTATAGCTTCAAAGCAAACAGAACACAGAATTTTTTTTTATTTTTTTTTTTCAAATTACTGGTGGTCTTAATTCTAAGCTCACAATAGACACTTTTTTCCTGACCTGCTACTATATGATATTGCTGGGGAATTTATCACCAATTTATTTATCCATTTTCATTATGCATTACATGAGTTAGGGAGAGCAAATGCACCATTTAGAACTACAAACTAGGCAAGTTCTAGTGGCTTCAAAATAACCAAGGAAAAGACAAACAAGTAGCTTTTCATATTTCACTGAAATGTCCTTTCCGAGTCTAAATCTTTTCAAGTGGTTAGGACCTCATCAAATAAGGGTAAACAAATCTGCTCCAACATATTTGTATTAAAATTGTGAATGCAAATGAAAGATGAGGGGATAAAAACACTTCAAGGATATGCGTTTTATAAAATATTTAGAAAGACAATACAACAATATTTATATGCAGCCAGCTCCATGCTGTCAGACACCAAATTACCACTACAGCAAATAGTGGTACTTTTTAATTGCAGATCATTGTTTATTTCTGTTTACTCACTGACCCACCAAATTTTGGCCATCATACTCTCTCTGTTCCAATAACTAGCACTTGCTAAATAAAACCGTAACCTAGCTCTTACGATGGGATCTCTAACAGAAATATCTTCCATGTGAGTAGAATTTATAACCAAACATGTAGAGAAAACATTAATAAAACAGGAACTTATAAAACAATAGATCCTTTTGTATGCAAGATTTAATTATATCCACATGTTATCAGCTGGTGATTTTGTAGAAGCAGCAAAGCCCGGTGACACACGTAAATTAGCATTTTACAGATGCATGTGAGCATCTTGACCATGAAAAGGGCAAAGATGTTGTACATAGGAGGCATCCAAGGAACAGAAAGCTGGAAAACAAAGAACAAGAGAAATGCAAGGGACTGCAAAGCAATGTCCTGACTAATAAATTAGAAGGAGCACTGGTAAAAACAAAGCCAAGAGAAACAGTATCGGGAGCCGATTTTAAGGTCCTTCATTCAGAAGGCAAAGAAAAAAAAAAAAAAAGTCAAGCACGAAGAGAAATGGAAAGACCACGAGGTATATTGCTAAGGAGGAGTTTAACAAAGTTTAATTTTATGGTTTGAACTGGCCTGAACAGTTATCACAGTCTAAATAGTCCCACAAGAGCAACCTCTAAGATGCCATTTATTCACAAAAGTTGAAAAGTAGAAATAAATCACTTCAGTATTAATAGATTAATACAAGTAGTAAATGTGTGCTCTTAAAGTGAACTGTAAAAAAGAGGCAACATAACTACATTCCAAATTTTACATTCATCTGTGTTTCAACTGAATATAGTTAGTCACTAAATCACTAAAGGGGGGGTTGAAACTCAATGATCTCTAAGGTTCCCTTCCAACTCTAAACATTCTATGATATTATTTCCAAGTCTGAATTATACCAGAGGTAATGGATATAAGTTGTTCTCACAAGTCCCTTAAAATCCTTCTCCAGTGTACAAATTTTTATTTATTTTTTTTTTTTAAATAATAGAGTCATAGAATTATTCAGGTTAGAAAAGACGCTTGGAATCACTGAGTCCAACCATCAACCCCATTCTACAAAGTTCTGCCCTACACCATATCCCCCAACACCACATCTNCTCTCCACAATGTCCTTTCAAGTAGTCGTAGAGAGTGATGGGGTCCCCCCTCAACCTCCTTTTCCTTAAAGTAAACAGTCACGACTCCTTCAATTGCTCTTCATGAGATTTATTCTCCAGGCCCTTCACCAGCTTCATTGCCCTCCTCTGCCCTCACTCCAGCACCTCAATCTCTCTCTTGTGTTGAGGTGCCCAGAACTGGACACAACACTCAAGGTGTGGCCTCACCAGCGCTGAGTACAGGGGGACAATCACCTCCCTACTTCTGCTGGTCTTTAGTACTGCAGTAAAGCATACAAAATGCCAAACGCTCTCCTCATGTATCATTAGAAACATATAGAGTCTGGGATTGCAGCACAGTGAGTGTAACCAGCTGTATTTCAACCCGGGACTTAATTCTTTTGATTGGAACTGCCCTTAACCCCTTAATCACACTAGTTCCCAGAGCACTTCACTCCAAATATAACTTAAAATCTTGGTCCCTGTTTGCCACCTTCTTCATATGACACTACTGACACTGTTGCTACTATGGACATTAGTAGTGGCTATATTTTCACAGAACACAGTAGCTGTTGGTTTTCCTCTTTTTTCTTGTCTCTGTGGTAATATCAATGATCCTCATACATGCATAAAGTCTCAGCCCTGAAAATATGTGGTACAATACAATATTCCATACAATAATATACTAACAATGAGCTTCCTAACTTGGAAAGCCTATGAGCTTAACATTATTTAGCTCATCCACGAGGCAGACAGATTTTGAACACAAAGAACCATAGAACGGTTTGAGTTGGAAGAGACCTTAAATATCATCAAGTTCCAACCCCCCCTGCCCTGGGCAGGGACACCTCCCACTAGACCAGATTCTTCAAAACCCCATCCAGTCTGGCCTTGAAAATCAGCACCATGTAGAGAAGCAGTGAAAAAGTTTACAAAATAGTCCGGCTATTCATCTACACATCAAAAAGTACATGAGGTGGGACCCTATGAACAATATCAACCCCCATTGTTAGAACAGAATCAGAATTTGTCAATTGTTCCTTTTGCCTGAACATAAAAGGTAAAAGCGAAAGATTCCACAAACTGTCTGGTGCACAGGTCAGACCTCTAGGAAGTCACAGTTCTTTTCTTAAAATATAGCATAGATATTAATTTTCAGTATGTTTCCACATAAAAATCCTTAAAAAAAATAAATTACTCCATTAAGTAAACAAAATACAATAATGAGCTTGCAGCTCCTTTAACTTTCTCATACATTCTTGTAATATTTTGGGGGAAATATTACAATTTTCTAGGATTAAGTTAACGTATTGCTAGATAAAATTATTTTAGCTTTTCCATCAGTAGAATATTTCCAAATTCCTCCAAACAAAACATTGCTAAAACACATAATCTCTTGTTCCAAGAGCAGTCATATTTCATGTACCTCACTGACTGTGTATATTATTCTTCAAAGAGTCAAACATCATCCAAAAGACTGTCTCAGTAACTCTTAGTGTGATGAAACTGATGAACAGAAATTCTGAAAAGGAAATAATCTTGTAATTATTTTTTTTTTATTTCTCTAATATTATTTTTGGAAAAGAGAAACTATTCACTTTTGACCAAGTAAAGCATTTTCTTTCAGCACAAATGGAAAATTCATTTTTTCAAGTCCATTAACAGAAGGAAAGGAAATGAAGAACGGCATAATATGTCTGGAAAAAGAAAGAATTTAATTTAGAAGTGCTTTTATCCAAAACCCCATTTCATCAAACCAGGATATGAAAAAAAATAAAATCAATTCTATCTCTTGGTAATTGGAGTATTTTTGTGTGTGTGTTGGGGGAAAGCCCCTGGATCCCAGTTCTATGCTTAATGCATAGTCAAATATGCCACGCATAAGATAATAGCATGAACAGTATAAAATGAGAAATTCACAAGATATCTAATATGACAATCCTAACTAGTAAAATGTATGGGTGCAAATCCTTTGGAGAGGAAAAATTTGATACTATCAGAAGAGCCTAAGCACTTGGCTATTGGTTAAACCACAAAAAAAAAAAAAACAACAACCCCGAATTCCTGAAATAAGGAATTTTAACCTGAACTAACCTGGTAAAAAAAAAAAGGCTCAAATCTGTTGTGGTTTCTGTCCTGTTTCTGGCATTAGCTGCAGTGGTTTCACCTCCTGTAGGACAATCTTGTTGGCCTACAACAATTCTAGCCTGAATTGGAGCTATATGTTCCTCATTCCACCTGGTGCTACTCAGTCATCAGGTGCACTGGCCTGTGAATATTGCTCACCAAGTACCACGTTTGGGTGGGATCATCTGCTTTCATGCTTTATATGTTGGTGAAAAGCTAAATTCATCATTACAATTCATAGTACAAATCTAATGTTTAGGTGCTTTATTAATGCCCTTTTAAGTGCCTGAAAATAACATCTTTTTTCAACACTTGGAAACCTTTCTTTCTTTCCTCACTTTCATTTCAGATGAAATGGAAATTTCAGGTGAAAAAAATTGACAAAGTTCACAAATGCTTTTCATCACTTCTCAGTAACATTTTAGTGACTAAAATTATGTACAAAACCAATCGACAACAACAACAAAATCAACCGGTCTTAAAAATGATACTGAGCTGCCATATTCAAAAATTTAATACTTTGATGGGGGATACTTTGTCATAATTCAGTGTTAAGTAGCTGTAGACCTCATCATTCAATCAAATGAGCTTGCACAGACAAAGTGGAGTGATAGGATGAGGGGTAATGGTTTTAAACTGAAAGAGGGAAGATTTGCATGAGATAATAGGAAGACATTTGTTACTGTGAGGGTGGTAAGACAGTGGAACAGGTTGCCCAGAGAAGCTGTGGCTGCTCCATCCCTGGAGGGGTTCAAGGCCAGGCTGGATGGGGCTTGGAGCAACCTGGTGTGGTGGGAGGTGTCCCTGCCCATGGCAGGGGGTTGGAACTGAATGATCTTGAAGGTTCCTTCCAGCTCTAAAATTCTATGATACTATAACTCCAAGGATTTTTTTCTGTATCAAGGTTCAACCTGTGAATCATGACTACGACATTAACTTCTATATGAGTTTACCTGCTTATCTTTCCTTTCCTTGGGAAATTCAGTGGTAAAACAGTACTTCACCATGCTTCAAAGCTCCCAGCTTTCACTCAGGCAAATTACTAAATAGAGCAAACAAAGCTATGAAGTAGGTGGGTATGTTGAACTTATATACAGTTGGAGCCAAAGCAATTCAGTCTTATAACAGTGACAATTATGTATAAAATTATCTGCACTTAGACAATTTACTTAAATGGGAACTCTTAACACAGCAATTTGTGAACTAGACCATTAGAACTGTCTTTTTGCTTCAATTTTAGAAAATTATTTCAAAAAATGACTTGTGTCAGGTTTGTTCCTAAGAAGATAATTATTGCAAAAATCTGTTTGATGTAATTATATTAAGATATCCGTGTATGAGAATAAAGATGCATATGCAAAAAAAAAAAAAAAGTCTTCCTGCCTGTAAAACATTCTTCAGAATTTCTGAACTAATAAATAAAATTCCTATATTTCTTCTATAATTTTGCTATCTGAGCTCAAAGAAGCCTCTTTTGCTATTATGAAATTAAATCAACCAGAGGCCCAAATGTAATTAATTTAGAGACTATCATCCAATAAAAGCTTTGAAAGGCTGCATATGTAATGCTATGGTAATTCTTGTCAGTGGGCTTCCGTACCACTTCACTGGTTTATAGTTTTATTTACTGGTTAATGCAAAAGAACTAGAGATGTCTGAGAAATGTCTGCTAGAAATATTTTGAAGACCAAAGATATTTAATATTGTAAATATGTTTTCATTAAAAAATCATACATTTTCTTACAACTGACTGCTCATCGTTGTTACAGACTGAAATTGGACCAAGTAATCAAAAGACTGATTTGTTTTTATACTATTTTATGAGAGCCAGACATAATTAGGATCACGAAGTGAACATAAATCCCTCTATTTGTGGACAGAGATGTAGCATGTTCCAGTAAGTATAGAAGTCACGTAAACACAGCATCACCCAAGCATATGTCATAACTATGAATCCATGTTACACCCAGGCAAATAACTGATGCTATAAGTTGCATCAGTAGAAAATAAATATATTTATATGTTTTTCCTTAGAAAAAATCTTTGAGTCTGAAATTAAAAAAAAAAAAAAAAAGAGCAAACAACTGAAGTTTGCAGGAATATTCCCTCTACTAAAGGAGCTGAATAAACACTACAAATG
>VZRU01014831.1:373499-395081 GCA_013398155.1 Pedionomus torquatus
GGAACTGAATGATCTTGAAGGTTCCTTCCAGCTCTAAAATTCTATGATACTATAACTCCAAGGATTTTTTTCTGTATCAAGGTTCAACCTGTGAATCATGACTACGACATTAACTTCTATATGAGTTTACCTGCTTATCTTTCCTTTCCTTGGGAAATTCAGTGGTAAAACAGTACTTCACCATGCTTCAAAGCTCCCAGCTTTCACTCAGGCAAATTACTAAATAGAGCAAACAAAGCTATGAAGTAGGTGGGTATGTTGAACTTATATACAGTTGGAGCCAAAGCAATTCAGTCTTATAACAGTGACAATTATGTATAAAATTATCTGCACTTAGACAATTTACTTAAATGGGAACTCTTAACACAGCAATTTGTGAACTAGACCATTAGAACTGTCTTTTTGCTTCAATTTTAGAAAATTATTTCAAAAAATGACTTGTGTCAGGTTTGTTCCTAAGAAGATAATTATTGCAAAAATCTGTTTGATGTAATTATATTAAGATATCCGTGTATGAGAATAAAGATGCATATGCAGAAAAAAAAAAAAAGTCTTCCTGCCTGTAAAACATTCTTCAGAATTTCTGAACTAATAAATAAAATTCCAATATTTCTTCTATAATTTTGCTATCTGAGCTCAAAGAAGCCTCTTTTGCTATTATGAAATTAAATCAACCAGAGGCCCAAATGTAATTAATTTAGAGACTATCATCCAATAAAAGCTTTGAAAGGCTGCATATGTAATGCTATGGTAATTCTTGTCAGTGGGCTTCCATACCACTTCACTGGTTTATAGTTTTATTTACTGGTTAATGCAAAAGAACTAGAGATGTCTGAGAAATGTCTGCTAGAAATATTTTGAAGACCAAAGATATTTAATATTGTAAATATGTTTTCATTAAAAAATCATACATTTTCTTACAACTGACTGCTCATCGTTGTTACAGACTGAAATTGGACCAAGTAATCAAAAGACTGATTTGTTTTTATACTATTTTATGAGAGCCAGACATAATTAGGATCACGAAGTGAACATAAATCCCTCTATTTGTGGACAGAGATGTAGCATGTTCCAGTAAGTATAGAAGTCACGTAAACACAGCGTCACCCAAGCATATGTCATAACTATGAATCCATGTTACACCCAGGCAAATAACTGATGCTATAAGTTGCATCAGTAGAAAATAAATATATTTATATGTTTTTCCTTAGAAAAAATCTTTGAGTCTGAAATTAAAAAAAAAAAAAAAAAGAGCAAACAACTGAAGTTTGCAGGAATATTCCCTCTACTAAAGGAGCTGAATAAACACTACAAATGCAATGAGACCCCACCTGGAGTTCTGTGTCCAGCTCTAGAGCTGGCAACAGAGAAAGGACGTAGAACTGTTGGAACGGGTCCAGCGGAGGGCCACAAATATGATCTGAGAGCTGGAGAACCTCTCCTATGAAGACAGACTGAGAGAGATGGGGCTGTTCAGCCTGGAGAAGAGAAGGCTCCAGCGAGACCTTAAAGCAGCCTTCCAGGATCTGAAGGGAGCTACAGGAGAGTTGGAGAGGGACTCTCTCAGGAAGACAGGGGGTAATGGTTTTTAAATTGGAAGAAGGGAGATTTATATTGGATATGAGGAAGAAATTCTTTGCTGTGAGGGTGTGGAGGCACTGGGACAGGTGGCCCCCAGAAGCTGTGGATGCCCTGTTCCTGGAAGTGTTCAAGGCCAGGCTGGATGGGGCTTTGAGCAACCTCATCCAATGAGAGATGTCTCTGCCCAGGGCAGGGGGGCTGGAACTCGATGATCTTTAAGGTTCCTTCCAACTCTATCCATTCTATGTTTCTATGAAGGCCTTCCAATTGAGTTTTTTTCGTTTCAAGACCTTTGTATCTACACTGCAAACAGCTGCAGGTGTCAAGCCTGAAATGATCCTGCTCTTGAATTTCCCTCCTGGAAAAATCAAGTCCGCAGAAAATGTGAGGGATTTGGACTGCATGTACACTGGTTACACACGTAGAAAGGATTATAAACATTCCCTGTCTCTTACGTTCACACGAATGTATCCTGACAACAATAGAAACAAAGCAAAAGGGAAAAAAAAAACCAAACCCAACAAGGTTGTGAAAGACACATGAATTTCTGCATCTCATGATTCCATCAAAAAAACCCTAGGCAGTGGGCTGGGCAGAAAATACAACACACTAGAATCTAATGCTGCTGTGTGATGAGTGAGTCAGGAAGCACAACAAAGCATTATCTGCACACAGTTAGGCAGATGAAACATCAACACAGAATAAATTAAAGTCTGGACCAAAAAAAAACCCTAAATTCCTGATTTTTTTTTTTTTTTTTTGGTGGGTTCTGGGAGTCTGAGTGGGATATAGTGTCATGAATTCATACACAGCAGTCTTTTGCTAGAGATTTTAATGCTTCTTCAGTAAATTTGGGTCCCTCGAGTTTTGCTTTTTTAGTATTCCTTGGCATTTTTCTGGCACTTTCTCTAGATATACCATGGGGAAAACAATCTAACAAGTCATCAAAAAACCCCAAAAGATTAAGAACCTCACCCTTCCCTCCTGAATAAAAACCAACCCATACCTACCCCCCAATAATCTCAAAAATGAGATTTATCATTTGTCCTTGTCCAGATTCCACAAAGATAGAAGACCATTTAAATCATCACGATCAAGGAGAAGGAAAGTGTTCAAAACCTGTATTGCCCACGAAAGAATAAAAGGGGAAAATATCCTTTCTCCTATCAAAACTATAATAAATTCTAGAAAAGGAAGAGAAAAAGATTGTGATTTCTAGTAAATAATTAAATGGGAATCTGAAACTTAGATCAAAATTCTACAGCCTCCTGCCTTGACATGACTTTTCATCTGCAATGAGGCACATATTTATACTACCATTTTGGGTTTTCTTGATTTGTGGTTTAGTTTTTTGTTGTTTTTAGGGTTGGGGTTTTTGGTTGGTTTGGGTTTTTTTTGTTTGTTTGTTTTTTGGGAGGGGGGGGTGTTGTGGTTTTTTGTGTTTTGTTTTTTTTTTTCCTTAGGGGCCCTATAATCTGCCATATAGGGACAATCTTACCTTTTTCCTTTCTTTTACAATACTTTCTCACCCATTATGATTGTAGAACTACACTTTAAAATAAGAATCAAGGCTTAAAGAGTCAATAAATAGCAAGGAAAATTAATCTTAAATGTGCAATTTAATTTTTTTAAGTCCGTTCCATACGACTGTTTCAAAGGCGTGATTCATAATGTCTGACTACTTGGGAGTGTTAATGCTTATGATTACTCCATAAGTACTTAGCATTGCACTTTTCACTAATATACTTTATTCTCTTTCTATTATCCAGGTATTCAAGAGAATCTTATTCTTCCTGTATGACCTTGTTATTTCTTTCTGTATGAAACCTCCCAGCTTTCTGTCACTAGCGGATTTGCTTAGTGCATACCTTATTTTTTTCGTGTAAAGACCGATGAAAACATTCAGTGAAACTATTCCCACATATTTCCAAAGCTGCATGGAAATATTCCTTTTCCCTCCACGAATCCACAAAAGTGGCGTTCCTTCTTCTGCAATAATTTCATCCCCAAAAAATCAATCTGATTAGTCTGGAGGAAATTAGATATTGACTAAAATGCAAAAACTGCTGCTTCAATAGAAAGGCATCACTGGACTAGACATAGGTATGACATCTTATATATTCTCTTCCTGTGCTCAGTCACATCATTCTTTATTCTGGATTTCAGAAACTGTTCAGCAGGAGGTAATTTAGCTAAAACCATTCTGTTAAAATCTTTTTTCTCCCTAAAAAATTAACTACAATTCCACATAATGAAGATCCCAACAGTCCTGTTGTAAGTCTTTATTACCATTCAGTTGCATCCAGTATTGATTAATGCAGAACCCTTTCTATTCATGTGGCTGAGCAATACACTTGAAAAATAAATTTTACAAACTACCTAATCATGTTAAAAATATAAATGCTTCTTTAGACTACCATATCTATTCTCTGAGTCCCTTTAGTCAAGTGGAAATTCACGTATGCTAGACCTGTAATTCCTAAGAAACCTAACAAGAAAAAACCATTCACACAGAATCCTGCATAGGAAACCAAACTTATACTAACTATAAAATTCACGGACTGTTGTAAACTTAGTACAGGATTTCCTCCCCATGGATGGCTTTACCTCGTCCAAAAATTCTTGCTAAGTCAGAATCAATAAAAATATTGTGGTTGGTTTCTTTTTCTCCAAAAAAGATGTTGGGAAGGGAAAATAAAAACAAAAAAACCATAGCTTTGGTTGTTAAAAATTTTAGTGGCAAATTTGCAACATGACCCCTGCTCAGTGGCTTCATCAGACTTCATGGCTTTTTTGTCCTTTCAGAATAGTCCATTGATCATAGGAAAAATCTGCATCTGAGAGTAATTTTTTACCGTCTCAAAGGGAAAAATACATACTAAAGATTTCCCAGAGCAATAGTCCAGGAAGCCAAGCAATTCTCATATTCCGTAGAGCTGATTAAAAGGAAATTGTTATGAATTTTTCTTTACTCCAATTTCTTATATATTTCCTCTAAATTTCTGTGTCCACTATGTTTTTTCTTGGTTTTGTGTCCCAAGTAAACTCTGTTGTGTCATGGAAAATCCTAATTTCCAGAAGCTTAATTTCTTCAAGTTTTACGGTTGAGCTTTCTTCCTTTCATTGTTTCCTCTTCTGCACAGTTTCTTTTATTGTTTGCAGCAGCTGTAATTATGTACACATTTGAAACAATGGAAATTGGGGAAAGAAATATGACTTACCTTTTTACTTCAGTGATTTATATGAGAACTCATTCCAAAGGCCAATAGATCACAAAGCAATAATTTTGTTGTCTGTAAATTAATAAGGAATCAATTAAAATAAAAACTTACAACGAGCTCTGAAACTTTTTTTTTTTAACGTCTAATTTCTCTGTCTTTCTCACTGCTTTTACTGAAATATTTATAACGAACAACTGTATCTTTCAACAAAAGAACACAGGCTCGTGTAAAGTCTGTTTTTTTGGCCTCATGAATACCAAAATTATGTTTGCAGTTCCAAATGATATAATATTAATCAGACTTGCCTTCCCTGTATGTTCTGAATTATTTTCCCAGGTTTATAAAGAAATGAAAAATAAATGAGTAGTTATATTTTGGAGACAATAACTAATTTCTGCTTTTGCCAGAGCCATTCTGAAGGGCTTCATCTGATGAAAAAAAAAAAAAAATCATAACAAAACCCACCTTGGATTATTATGGCTGTGCAATATTACATTATTTTAGATCATTGTATTAAATAAATTTAATTTTCTCACTGCCCTATATGATTCCACAGCCTTTAGGATGGCAGCAACAACATAAACAATATACTTGGTGTATAGGAAAAGGATCAAATCTGGAATCATATATAAATTTCTTTTTGAAAGTTTCATTCATATCTGAAAAGAGATGGAAGAGTTTATATGATTGTAACTCTGTTTAACCCCATTTGAGTAGTCCTTTGAAATTCAAATCCTTAATGAGAAACTGGAAAATTATATCCCTAAAACATTTTTGGTAAATGTGTTTTTTGCATGAAGAAAAAACACTCACACATTTCCAGCTGAGTTAAAAAACACCCATAAAGAAAAATAAATAACATAAATAAATAAAAAGCTCCAAACGGATTCATTAAGAATAGATAGAGTCCTACTTAATTTTTCCTTAAGTCAGTTGTAAATAAATGCTGACTATTTTATGGTCACTGAAGAGAATAAAACCATTTTTAACCTTTGGAACGCTGGTGATCTGTAAATGCTCTTCTCATATAATTGGGTTATCAAGCAACAAGTGACTAATGTGGTGTGATTGATCATTCACGTTCTGCTATCAGATTAAATGGAATAGGTTCGTTCCATCATTTTGCTAGTTCAGGAAATCCGTTAACCCACAGTGCTGTCTAATATTAGGAATTTCTCCTTTCCACTGGACAACTTTTCATCAACACAGTAACCTTGTTGTTAATTTTCCCAATCTAATATTATTTTTTTTTATTCTAGTGTTCAGCGTGTTAACCGTGTTAGCAGGGAACTTGAAAATTGTTATCTATAAAACAAGTTTGTCAAGTTTTTCCTTTAATATTCTTGTGCATGCAATAGGAAGAGAGAGGGGGTATTCACAGCTACTTTTCTTATTAGTTGCCTAAATTAGAGGCTTAGTTTTCCTAAATTTCCACAGTCATTGTGGTTAACGTAGGTGAGAAACGCTGTCAAGACAAAACAAACAAACAAAAAACACCAAATAAAAGAAAATCAATCAAAACCTATGTAAATAAGGTTAAATTAGGTTATAGGGACATGCACCATGAGCAAGGAAGGCTGTTGGATAACAGCTGTGGACTGTCCAGGACACCAGCAGCTGGGGCACTGGAAAAGACAACCTCAGGTTAAGCAAGCACCCAGATAATCCACCTGCAGGTATCCTGGAGTCTATTTAACCCTTTTAGGAAAGAGGAATCCTTCCTTTCTTTGTTAATCATATAAGGCATTTACAGAAAAATCAGTCATTCTGGAAAGGCACCAAACACATGGACAAAAAACAATGTCATTAACCCGATTAAAATCTTAAATTAAAATAAAGGAAACAGTGTCAGCACCTACAGTCTAAATTCATACAGAGAAGCCTCAGTATCTTTAAAAATGCTAATCTCAGTATCTTTGAGAACTGCTAATATTTGCCCTTTTCCTCTGGCCCTATACTCACCCCTCCACTGTCCTTCTGAGTCCTAAGGCTGATAGCACCAGTCTTCCTCAGACAAGGAAGGTGGGAATAAGTACTCGCAGAGTTTCTTCCGAAACAGGTGAGCCATTGGTCACTAGGCGATCTGCCCAGTTAAACCAGCTAAAATCATCTCGAGTCCAACTGGTACAATCCCAACTGGTCCTGAGACCCTGGAATGTAAGGTCAGCATAAAGCCTGTGGCTTTTTATTAGCAATGACAAAATCGTATTACTGAGTATGTCACAAAGCATCATCTTATTTCTGTGATTTCCTGTGTGGTAGAATCTGGTCTCCTAACAAAAAAAGGAAAAAGAAAACCAAAACTAAACACCCAAACCAAAACCCACACTGCTTTAGCTTCACGATTACAGAAATCAGAATACAGAGAAAAGGACAGGATCTTCAGAAGAACAGACATCTCTCTTGACACAGGAGATATATGAGATCAGAGCACTTTCTTTGGGAAAAACAACAAAATAAATCAATCTCCTAGAAGTTTAGTAAGACTTGCATCACAGATTTTTCTTGCTTTCTGGAAACCCTATTGGTTTCATATAAGAAAATCTGCAAAGTTTTGCTAAAAAAGCCCAGGCACAGTATTTTTTTTCTGTATTGTTTGATTGGAAAAACGACTACTTCATAAGGGATCTGGAAGGCGTGAATAGGTATAATATGTTCAGTACTTCTGGGCAGCAACCACCTAGAACAGGTAATGGAAACCTCTTTAATAAACCTCAATGTAGACCCCAATAAACACTGATATTCTGGCAGAGTTCTGTACCCAAAAGAGTCTATCAGTGCATAATTATTTAATTGTTCACTATGTTACTTAGAAGATTTTTGCAATATTAGCCAATATTTCCCCAAGTTATTCTACAATTTGTAATTCATTTATATTTTGAGTAATGCTCACTGAAAATAACTTCTCAAGCATTTGCGTTCTCCTTAATTCCTTCCCCGTCCTTCATCTTGTTTTCTTGTGATGAAATCAGTCAGATGCATCATGTTTGGCTGCATCCTGGGACTGGTAAACTTAGCATCATGAACATAAACCCGTGAATGCAATAATAAGAATAAAAAGAATTGTATTTGGGGGGAAATTAACTTTTACTTATATATCAGCAGAGAAATGCTATACTGAATAATATCATGGCTCAATAAAGCAATTTATCATTAGTCTGTGATCATAAAACATTGCAAAAACATGGAAAACATACAGCTGCTCGGTGAGGTAGAGTCAGTTTGATTCTATTATCTGCTGAATTTTATTTCTTTTACACAAATAGTGCTATAATTCAGAAGGAAATATAAAATGATGCTAAAATATGAAGTGCATGTAGCAATTATAAACCATAGTCTTCTGCTGTTCACCATCCCTTGACAGAGAAAATGGAAGTGACAACTGCGAATTCAAAGCTGAAATGGCTCAATAATATCACTGAAATTAGATATTATGAAGTCTAGCTCCTGAAAAAATAAATTCTACAGGAAGAAAATTTCATTCTCTGCAAAGTCTCTCTTATGTCATCCTTCCTCTTTGGAGAATGCTTTAGTGATTTTTATGGTGTTCTTTACTTGCACCAGAACTGCTGGCTCTGAAGTGAAAATTACTTACTTCAAACTCTGCATCACATTTCTTGTCGGTGTATACAATCAGACTATAAATAAAATACATATGATGTCGATTATATACATTGATGTTTATCCATCAGAAATATCTAGTAAAGGTCCAACCACCTTAGTAGTCACTGTATAACAACAACCACCTTTTGGGTCAATCAAGGCTGGAGGAAGCTATTTTTTGAGTGGTGCTCAGTGACAGGAGAAGAGGTAACGGGCACAGACTTGAACAGAGGAAGTTCCATCTAAAAATAAGTAGGAACTTCTTTCAGCATGGCAGAGCACTGGAACAGGCTCCCCAGAGAGGTGGTGGAGTCTCCTTCTCTGATAACATTCAAAACACACCCGGACATGTTCCTGTGCAACCTACACTGGTTGGACCTGCTCTGACAGAGGGGTTGGACTAGATAATCTCCAGAGATGTCTTCTAAACCCATACCATTCTGTGATTCTGTGATTCTTTGGCTCAAAACTTAAACTGGGACCCAGGGAGCTGGATGCTGGTACTGTAAGGAGGAAGCTGAAATATGCTGATTCTGAATCTGGTCTTAATGGTCTTAATCTTATATAATATCATATATATTATAGGAAGAGATATGTTTCAAATGCCCATGGTATTTTTTTTTTCCATGTACTATTGACTTGAGCTCTAGTCTCAAATTTATGTTTTACAATCTAAGTGATCTAATGAGAAATCAGCAAATCCTTAACCTGCCCATGACGTGCTTGGGTTTTGTGCATCATTAGCGTCAAGAGAAAATTTGCTGGGATAAGAAACATTGTTTTGCCACTGAACGATCAATAGTGCACTTGGCTTTTAGATCAGTTCTTCGTTCCTTTTCAAAGTGACTACCTCTATGCATAATGCAGAATGATGACTTTTTGCTAAGCAAATGCGAGCTGTTATATCTTTCTCCAGGGCTTCTAAACAGATATGTCTGATATTGGTTATGCAGATTTGCTTATTCATGTGATCTTGTCAGCGTAACCCTGTATTGCTTTTTCAGAATTCCGTCTTTGCCAGAAAATGTAGATGTTTCTTGATAAATACAGAAGTTTTAGACAGATTTCACATAATAAGAATTCTGTTACATAATTTTTTTAACCTCTTTTATAACCTCAGATTAAACAGATTTCAAAGGGGGAGTTCTTTGGCTTTGGTGGGGTTTTTTTTTTTTTTGGTATTTTTTTTTTTAACCTTAGAGAACTTCACTATTCTCAAAGAAAACTACTCCTGCAGAAACCCTTTGTCCACAGAGGCAAAGATACGAGGGAGATTTTAAGGGTAAAGGTAATTTTAACAGTGAAGTTCCCTCTTTTCGCTCATGTTAGTATGAAGCTCTCAATGCTACTAAACCGAGAGAAGAGGGAAGGTAAAAAGAGAAAGACAGCAGAAAGGGTTTACAGAAAGCCTATGACTTCTGTGTATGAGAACACAATGCTTCCTCTTTTTTGTTTGTTTTAATTTCAGTGTTTCGAGTTACTCGCTTTTACTAATTTCACTCTTGCTAATTTAGTCTACCACTAGCATGTGCATACCGAACAATGCTGAACGCTCTACTGAACTTCCCCACATCATTCCACCCCATTTTTCTCTCCTCCATAACAAACCATTCCAATCTACATCCTTGACTGGAAGACATTCTATAAATTTCATCATCACTGTCACCTCTACCTGGATTTTTTTAAAAAATATGTACTATATATTTATAGAGATGTAGTGACTAGAACTCTAAATAATGCCAAAGATACCAGCAAACTGGAATTCCTTCCAGAATTTTAGCATTAATGTCACATATATTTCTCCAAATTGAAACACTTCATCTCATATATTTCTCCAAATTGAAACACTTCATCTTTGGGCTTTTGGATAGTTCTTTCTTATAACTATGGAGAACAATTTTCATGTCACCGACTTTTTCTTTCCTGTTAAAGGCTGAAGTTTTGCCAGTTTGCTATTCTGTGATGAAGGACTAAGCTTTCTTTATTTATTCTGGAAAGAGATATTTGTTAGAAATACACTTCTGTTTCAATTTGCTCATTTTGACCTTGACTGCACTTGGAAAAGCCCTGCCCTTGTCCGACAACTGCGCATCTGCCCCACAATTTGTGAAAGGATGATAGTAAGCCCAAGTGTGGACATGGTTCAGAAAGTTTCATGACAAAATGATAAAATACTGCTCACTTCAGCAGTATTATTTGTGGTGACCCAGATTATCTGCTCCGCAATTATCCAGAATGAGCTTGTCTTTTCTTAAAATGTAATACTGGGAAATCTGTATTTATATTGTTCTTGTGACAGAAAAATGTAATCACCCCACAATCATTAATGCTGCCATCCATTCCACCCGAGAGAGGCTGGAAAATACTATTTTATCAAAGAAATAGAAAATTTCAGATGAAAAAGTAAACCTCCTGGAAATGTTTAGGTACACAAAAATGTCAGATAGGACAAATGGATTTACAAGAGCACAAGGTCATGTGTGGTAAGATTTTGAAAGCTAGCAGTGGCTCAGGAATACAGCTTCCCTATCAAGAGGAAGGAGATCTTACGTATAACACATGTATCAGCACATATATCACACATGCCAGCATAGGATCATTCTGTTCTATGATTCTATATACTACATATACCAGCACAACGAACTGAGGATGAGTAGGCATGAAGTGCCTATTTGATTAGAGAGAACTGAATAGCTTTCTGGTTTGGTTTGGCCGGTCTGGTTTTCTGTTGGTTTGTCTGGTTTTAGAAGACAAGGAGCTGGAGAGAAGACCATTCATATGCATTTTTACCATGGTCATAATAATCAGAAACTTATAATGCCCCACCCCTGGAGGTGTTCAAGACCAGGCTGGACAAGGTTTTGAGAAACCTGGTCTAGCAGGATGTGTTCTAGGGGAGCTAGAACTCGATGATAATTAAGGTCATTTCCAACCCAAACCATTCTATGATTTTATGAAACTCTGGCCTTACTTATTTTCAAGTTAGCCTTCTCACCTTGCTGGAGCATATTCAAGGTACTGGACTCTTGTGCCAGCCAGTGCCAGGCAGCATTGTGACCTGGAGACGATCCAGATTTTATGTATAACATTGGATAAAAGCCAAAAGTTTCTCAAAATGAGAAGACAACCTTTGGCCTCTCTCCTTCTGTATTGGTCAAAATATTAAATTTCATAGTGGCAGGTCCTCCCGTCTCCTCCCCTAAGACTCCCACCCTGACCATACAGCATCCTGACCTTATCCCAGCCCACAAAGGCACCCCTCGGTGCACTCAGCAGCATCTCCTGGGCCTTCACTGCAATGAGACAGCTGCAAACTTAAGATACTTTCTGACTCTTAGTAGCTAAACGCTTTTAAACCACCCTCTGGGTCTCAGATGACTATCTTGTACTTCAGATGCCTAAGTGCATTTTTGGATCTCACAACTACTATTTATCGATTTCAATGGCACTTAAATGCTGAGGTGCTTTCAAAAATCCCATTCATCTTCTATCTGTATTTTTAGGAAGCTATTGCTTTTAAAACCCATCACGCAGCAAAAAAATCTGCACCTGGTTTATAGCTGAATCACAGGCTGCCCAATCTAATCAATGATGTGGACTTCCTCACTAATCGTGCATCTGCTAATGTACATACAGTTAAATAATAAAAGTCTGTTCCAAAAGCCTTAGTGCACATATTTACTTCCATAGGGCTCAGTTAACCAAAAGGGAACTGAGGAAAGTAACTATTTTACAGTATATATCCCATTTTCATTTACAGAGATTTTAGTTCCCTTTAGATACATATAATTTTCATTTTTCTTTTTTTTTTTTTCCCCCTTTTTATTTTTTTAATTCCTGTGGAACACTTAGACATAATCCAGAACACGTGGAAATACAGCCAATATCTATCCACTCACAGGAATCTGTGAGTACAAAAGCAGTGCTCCTTTTAGGGAAATGTATTTAAAACATTCATATTAGCGTTAGCAACCTGTTATGGTGAAAAAAATGTATTATTTGCTGCAGAGATATTATTAGCAACAGCAACAACAACATGTTTTGCTGTGATGAAAATATTCTAGACACGTTGAGGTCCCACCTGAAATTTTCATCTTTCAGTTATGATGGCTTCTTTGTCCAGAAACAAAGATTTTTTAAAAAAATAAATAAATAAAGTTAAAAAATCACATAGAAATCCCATTAAAGTGTTTTCCTATTAGGACAATACAGAAAGATTTGCTTGCCAGAGAATGACTTAGGCCATACTGCAACCTTTCCCTTTCATAGAGCATAAAATAATGATCCACAAAACATACGAGAACACCGTGTACATTATATAATCTTGAAATAATTATTTTCCTTTACATTTAACTTGACAATAAATTTATCTAATAAACTTCTTTATTGGAAGTACCTTCTCCCCCATCTTCAGGCAGCACCTTCTTCACCATCTTTGGGGGGGGGTGGGTGGGATGGGGTGGTGAAATTAGTGTAATTAGTGAATATCCTGACTGATTGGTGGTTATATTAAAACTATGGTCACAGTCTAGAGCACTGTGTTGTTTTGATGTTGATGGCAGGATATATTTGATTAAATGCCTAAAAAAGCCAGATTGAAACCTTTCCATGCTCAGATGGTATTCTCAGTGCTACTTACAGAAGCGGCACTGTGGTGTGAGCAGGAGATATAATGTTTTTGTGGTTTTTAAGTCAATGATTTCTGTGACTGAGACAACAAAATTGCCAGATTCCTGCCTTCAAGCCAATAAAAGGAATCACACCAAATTTGCAAATAACAACTTTGCATGGATGACTATGGCAACTTTTCTGGACGTTCAAGTCAAATTATATCTGGAGATAAAATCAGCAGGCTTCCAAACAGCTTTTATGGGATGAGATCTTCACACAATAGAGCAGTCTGTTTCAAAATGGGATGAGAAAAATACTGTTCTTTATTGATTCTGTAGTATAGTTTACAAATTAAGTGTAAGGAGAGGATTTCTAATTGTAATTCCCATTTGTATTCAAAATTTTAAAAAAATTAGACTTTTTGGTTTTTACTCACTTTACGTCTTTTGATATTTTCGGAGTTGCCTGAGATATTAATGACCTAACATTTTATAGATCATATTCAGTGAGAGGGGAAATGGTGACATTAAATAATTATATAAGGAACTCTATCAAAGAAAATCTCACCAAGATTTTGTGCAAGGTGAGGGAAACCATTTCATTTCTGTGCATGTTATCTAGGTCAGGTTTTTTTTGTCTGTAGTCAGGGTCATAGTTAAACATACTCCTAATCCAGAGAGACAAACACATCATCTAGATGTAACAATTTGGAGGAGATGCAAGACAATTTTGAATAACGTTTTAAAGGATATTAAGGCAGACACCTTAAGTGGTTTATGAAGATTCATAAAGGAGAAACTGACTGAGACCTCAGTGATGACATTCACCTGAGACACATTAATTATAGATTCCTTGTCATTCAGGATTAATGTATGTCTAACCATCATATAGAAAGGGCCAGATTGAACAAAAATGGAAAAAAAAAAAAGTAACTTTATGCTGAACAAGGGGCAACATAAGAGAAAACAGAGCCTTACTGTGCCTGTTCTTGCTGCATTATATTTCCCTTCCTCTACAACATAACCCATGCTGACTTTTTTTTTAAGGTACTGTGAGCCAGAGATAATACAAAAAGTCAAAGACTACTTACCCATTTCCAATAATGAAGGCAAAAATAAAGAAGCATATGACACAAATGTTCTTTTCCTGCTCTTACTTGCTATCTAGGTCAAGCAACTGGCATGTCAACAATAAGTAGTACCTTATGTCCCACTTAACCGAGCAGACATGCAGAAACCAAACCACGCTTTGGCTTATAACAAGGTAAAAGATCTGTCTAGACATTCATTCTCTGCGTTCTGCATGTCCATCTCACAGCGTTACCACTTTATTTTTTCAAGATCTGGCTTGCCGGAAGGTAGTGCGGGGAAAAGGAATTAAAATATAAACAAGTTTTTCTCTCCGTCTGTGACATAGCCTCTTAAACCGACAAAAAGGAACCGATTTATCTGCGGTAGAAGAGCGCTCTTCATAATAAATTACAATTTAAGCCCACAGGTCAGGAGGACCCTTTGTTTCCCTCTACAAAATATAAAAATGACACGATGACACTTATCTCCGTGGGGCTTCTCAAACAACTTGTCTAATGGAGAACGATATATTATGCATCTATAACAAACTGACTGCAGGTCCACAGAAAATCTGTTTTTTTTCTTTAAAAAAAGTCTGATACTCATATCACACAATACACTACAGACACTGAAACTACCCACAGTAAGCTTTTGTGCAATTAAATTAGAATAGATTACATGTCACTCATGAATTATCTTCTGCTCTTCTACAGTAATTCATTTAATTGGCCTCAATGATCAACTCTGAGGTTTCTCATCTCCAGTGAATTTGTTCTGCCCAGGAGCAGAGTTTGCAGGAGATATATCAATTCTGAACACTTTTCTTCAGTTCACTCCAGGTTCTCAAGTGATTACATGACGAGACACGCGTGAGGATTCAGCAAAAGTCACTGAAAAACATCATCCAGACAATTTTAAAAATATTACCTCTTTAAAGTTCTTGATTAGTTTCCACTTATCCAGCAAGGCATGTTTTAAAATTTATTTCTTACCAGGTTATTTTTGATCAAGTAATATCCAGAGTTAAAAGACTACAGCCAGCTATAATAACGCACTCAGCACCTGATATTTAAGTTTGAAAGCAGTGGACGTACAGAATTAACAGCGAGGGATCTTGTAGTCAAAGTGTATGATAACATTACTGAGAGTATGGATTAGTGGCTGAAATCCCTCTAATCGGGTTAAAGGTAATCAGACTGGTTTTGTTTTGTTTGGGGTTTTTTAATGCTATTTAAAGCAGCCCAGTATCAGGTAGAAGAAACCACTTTCAAGTGAAGGGCATACAGATCAGGACAGGGAGATCCAGATACTAATTCAATGTAGTGAAATCTTTTTTCCTTTACCATTATTATGTGTATCTATGTGTGACTATGGGTGTACAGGTGTATTTCACTGGATACCTGCATAATCTGTAAAAAGCATCAATATTTTTGTTTAGAAAATCTAGGTTAAACATTAAATTGTCATTTTTGAAATCTTTCCTCCCCTCCAGATCTCTTTGTTTTGATATTCTAACAGAAATATTTTTCTCCTTTTTCTGAAAGAGGGTTTTGAAAGTTCAGAAATGGAAATATTCTCTCACTGTTTTCAGAAAAAAGGACTTCTCTTTAGCCAGAGGTCTGCTCCCAAACCTCAGTATGAGCACTGGGACCTATTTATGAGGAGGAGACTCTGGAAGTTCTATTTCAAACCTAGACTTCTAAAATGTCTTGGAGATTAATAAAGAAAAATCATTTCCCTGGAATACAAGAATAAATTTGCAATAGTTGTCACATTGTATTAGGATTCATTCTAATATTTTAGGTCACAAAGTTTAGCTAATAAAAGAGACTCTTAAAGGTAGAAATATCTCCAGAACACTACAACACTTGGAAAACAAATTTGGAAAATTGGAATGCAACCTTTGTGTCATTGGTTCATAAAATAACCGTATAGAAAAGATGAGTTATTATTAAGTTTATTATTGGGGAATATAAGCTTACAAACCTGAAGCAAAGAGCAATAATTTAAATTTAATTAAAAATATTGTTTAAGTGTTGAAAATTTAGATAGAAGATCTAAAGGAAGGAAAGCGCCAGGGAGACCTTAAAGCAGCATTCCAGGATCTGAAGGGAGCGCCAGGAGGGGGACTCTTTGTCAGGAAGCATAGTGATAGGACAAGGGGTAATGGTTTTAAACTAGAAGAGGGGAGATTTAGATTGGATATTAGGAAGAAATTCTTTGCTGTGAGGGTGGTGAGGCACTGGAACAGATTGCCCAGGGAAGTTGTGGCTGTCCCATCCCTGGAGGGGTTCAAGGCCAGGCTGGATGGGGCTTGGAGCAACCTGGTGTGGTGGGAGGTGTCCCTGCCCATGGCAGGAGGCTGGAACTGGATGATCTTTAAGGTCCCTTCCAACTCTAAGCATTCTATGATTCTAAGATACTTAATCCCAGAATTAAAAGATTGAATCCTTTGTTGAAGAAAGGAATGAACTTTGAAGAGCAAGTTACAGCTTAGATATCAGCATTATTTTCTGCTTGTTCTGCAGTAAGACCTCAGTACAAGTTCAGAACATTTCAATACGAGGTTCATAATTCAAACACAAAGTTTAATTCCCCAACATTTACACAGTGCTATTAGTCTTTATTAGCCAAAAAAAGGACTGTGGTGGGTTCACCTTGCCTGGATACCAGGTGCTCACCAAGCTGCTCTATCACTCTCCCTCCTCAACTGGATAGGGGAGAGGAAAAAATAATGAGAGGCTCAGGATTTGAGAAAAGGACAAGGAGAGATCACTCAGCAATTGTCATGATGGGCAAAAGAAAGACAGCTCAGGGAAAATAATTTCATTTAGTGACAATCAAAAAATCAGTGTAATATAAATGAGAAATAAACCCTAAAATCTTAAAAAAAACTTTCCCCCACCCTTCCTTCTTTGGGCTCTACTTTACTCATGATATCAATAGCTCCTTCCCCTGAGCAGCACAGGATGATGGGGAAGGGGTCTTGTGGTCAGTTGCTTCTTCGTCCTCTCTTCCCCTGCTCCACCCTGGGGTCTCTCCCATGGGAAACAGTCCTCCATGAACTTGTGCAACTTGAGTCCTTCCCATGGGCTGCTGTTCTTCCCAAAGTTCTGCAGTGTAGGTCCTTTCCACACATCCTTTCCATGGGATGCAGTCCTTCAGGAGTGGACCGATCCAGCATGGGTCCCCCATGTGTTCACACGTCCTGCCAGCAAACCTGCTTCAGTGTGGTTTCCTTTCCATGGGGTCACAATCTCCTTTAGGCACATCTACATGCTCCAGCATGGGGTCCTCCACAGGCTGCAGGTGGATATCTGCTCCACCATCAACCATCATGTGCTGCAGGGGGACAACCTGCTTCAGCATGGTCTTTACCACAGGCTGCAGGGGAATCTCTTCTCCAGCACCTGGAGTGTGTCATCTTCCCCCTCCTTTTTTACTGACCTTGGTGTCTTCAGAGTTGTTTCTCTGACGTGTTCTCACTCCTCTCTCTGGCTGTAATTGCTGTTGTGCCAGGTTTTTTCCCCTTTCTTAAAGACATTATCCTAGAGGTGCTACCACCATCACTGACGGGCTCAGCCTTGGCCACTGCCAGGTCTGTCTTGGAGCAGAGCAGCTCTATCAGACATAGGAAAAACTGCTAGGAGCTTCTCAGAGGAGCCAATTCTGCAGTCCCTTAACTAACAAATCCTTACCACACAAACCCAATACATTCCACCACTCACCTCTGTGAGTCTCATATTTAAAAACTATCATTAGAATCCACATTCATCACACAACCCTCACAAAACTTCAAAAACTTGTCTCACATCAACTAAAACAATTCCGCACACCAAAATCAATGTAACAGCACTACAACACCAAATGAAAGCTGACAATTTACACACAATCCATCCCTCGCCTCTTCACCGTAAGCACAGCTACTAAAATTCCCCACAATTATTCCCCTCTTTGCTCTCCAGCTGTGTTCAGTCCATCTTTTGTCCATTACCTCTCCCAATCACTAACTTTATCTCAAATTCCTCAGGCCACATGTTGGGTGCCAAAAAGGACTGTGGGTGGGCTGACCTTGGCTGGACAGTAAAATGATCATTGAAATCCACGTGCTTGTGGAGATGTTCCTTAAGAAAGATTAAACATGTGTCCACGTGAGCTTTAAGCTCAACATTTAACATCAAAAGCCATCATGATGGGAAGTGCTAATCTAGGAGAAATCCTCTTGCTCATGTAGATTATTAACAAGATGCTGACAGGCTGCTTTTGTATCAGCCTGCTTCATTTTGGATTGCTTACCGTAATTTCTCAACCCCTCAAACTTTCTGTCAGAGGAGATATCATTTCTCATCTTGCAGCCATAGTAAAGCTGACATTCAGGCATATGGTCTAACTTTCACTGAGAACAGTGTGCTCCAGCACATTCACAACTGTGGTCCTGTGCCAATAACCCAGCTTGGTAGAGCTATCCTCCTGGGTGTCCGCCTCCTGCACGCCATAGCTGCTCGAGCACGCTATTTCAAATAAAAAATAAATTAAATATAAATTGTAAACTACTAACGATGAAAATGATGGTATGTTGTGTTAAGATTATGTTAAAGTTAACCTATCAACAGCTGAATCCAGATATTCCTGATACTATCAAATAAACGACCTGGCTTGGGGATTAATTTTTTTTTTTTTTTTCCCAGGAGGGAAACATCAGGGGAAGCTGCACGGCTGCCTGAATTTAGTGCTCAGTTGTTATGGCAATTTTGTAAGGGAGGTGACATTGTACCGCAGTTCTACAGATTCAATTTTATAAAACTGATAACCCAGGCCTTTATTCAAAGAGAAGAGTGGAACAAGGCTTTTTTTTCCTATTCCCATACTTATTTTATTTTTCAATGGCAGAATGACTACCCAAAAATAAGGTTTGGGGAACTGATATGTTCAAAAAATTTGTTTCTTGGGTACGCTATTCAAATTTCAGGAAGAAAAACTTAATAGCTTCAGAGAGTGTTCCAACCACTGCAAATGTGGGCAATATAAACAATTTGGGCAAATTGCAACAAGGAATTTTATCTTATTTTACTTTAGCGCACATTTGTTTTTCAGGGAATGCAAAACCAGTTCCTACTTGTCCCGACTGATTACCGAGAGTACTTAGGGTTAAAAATACGCATGAATCGCATTCTTCACTTCTTAGGAATCATTACAACTGCAATTTCAATTGTTTCCTCGAAAGACAAAGAGAAAGTTGCTAAAGTATTTGGTAATAAAGTGAAGATATTTATGAAAAATTTATTTTAAATATGATCATCTGTATTTTCCTGTATTATGGTGAACTGAAATATTTTAAATAAAAAGCTATTACAAAATGTAAAATTAAAACTTACTTTCATTAAAAAAAATGCACAAGATATTTTTTGACTATAAGAAAATATGAGAAAAAAGTATAAATATATCCTTATGGATTATTGCGCTGTTTTCGATAAATATTTCATTTCAGAAAAATGCCATATTTAATAGGGGAAAAAATAAATCCTTTGTGGAACGCGTTCAATTTCTTTGTCAGGCTAAACTGTTTTAGAGGCCTGTGTAGATAATAACATTTATTTTTCAAAACTTTGTGTAGGATAGATACGTTTGTTTTGCCTTAAGTAATATACTTCTCAAAATTATATGTGAGGCACTGCCTTGCCAGAGTGAATAGCAATGGAGGTGTTGGGTTTTTTTACCTAATTATAGAGAAGCTAGGCAGAAAAGAGGGAAAAAACAGCCTTGGTGAGAAAATTCCATTCAAGAATAATAGCTGAGTTCAAAGCTGGAAAGACTCTACTTCTTGGTTCTTGGCAATGAGGATGTTACGCTCTGGTTGAGCAAAATAAGATCAAAAAGCAGCAATTTGTTATGAAGAGGACCCTACAGCGAGGCAGAAGCTGTCACCTTCTTGAGGCTGACACAGACTGATAGAGAATCGAAGTTTACAATAGATGAGCATTTACTGGACCCTCAAACACCAATATATACCATATTTATGTAGGGATTGAAGGAAACACCAACTGGAAGTCAGTTTCTAAGTGTGATTTTGCTTCAAAACCATCTCCAGCTGCTGTAGAGGTTTTAGCAAAATAGACCATACTTTGTTTTTAAGTACCTGCTCTTCAGTTTCATAATGCTGTTACTTTCCAGGGCTTTCAAAGGAAAATCTTGAAGGCACCAGGAAAACTACACTATTTCTCACTTTAAAGTTAGCAATCAGGGCAGGGTACTTCAAAGGCTAAAGCAAGAATGATCTGTTCACAGAGAAAGAGGTGCAAGTCATCTCCTTCAGTGAAACAATGATGGAACTGAGCAACAAAAGGGAAAGCTGACTCAGGGAATACCTCATTCTGACAGACCTACTTCAAAAGTGAGAGTCAGGTCCTTGGCAGTAAGTGCAAGTGTTCTGTGGGTATCAAGTATAATTTAATTATCCAAATAATGGTAAATTCAAATTTTAAAAAAACTTTTTCTTCCTCTAGATGGTGAAAATCAGGATAAAAGCTTATACGAGAGTAAATTGTGTCAGTATAGTGTGGGATACCCCACTTTTCTTTAAAATGGGACCTGGGGTCAGTAAAAATCTTCCAGGCTATAAATGTCTAATAAAAATTCTTATCAGTTTACCAGGATGGCTAATGACATTTATATAAACTGTGTTGCAAAACAAGCATTTGTTACATAAAATCACAGAATCATACAATGGTTAGAGTTGGAAGGGATCTGAAAGATCATCCAATTCCAACCCCCCTGCCATGGACAGAGACACCTCCCACCAGAACAGGTTGCTCCAAGCCCCATCCAGCCTGGCCTTGAACCCCTCCAGGGATGGGGCAGCCACAGCTTCTCTGGGCACAATAGAATTGAGACCTGATGCTTACATCTCAGTCTCACTTCTATCAGTGACTGAACTTGACACTTTCCATTCGCAGGACTTTGCAAACATGAGATCAGCTTGAGATTGCGTCTTTAAAATAGGAGTAAGTAGATAAGATGTATGAGGAGAAACCTGACTTTTCAAATAAAACCGTTGGAGTCTGTGTCCTTTGTGATAACTGAGCCTCACCAGGATTAATGACATTTACTCTTTTCAAAAAATATGTTATGAACTTTTAACTGATATTCACAAGCAACATTTGTNATACATTTCTTCCAGCTCTTCCTTCATGTTTTTTCCCCAGCTTTCCCTGCCTTTTCTGACTTAACAACCTACTACATATATGTTGTTTAGGTGTAAATGAGCCCACATTCCCCACACACAACAAACTTCCTTGATATTTGCACAGTGCTTTTAACTACCCGAGAGAAAATTATTTTATAATTATAGAAATCCAAGCTAAAAGAGTCAAAGAGTCATTTGTTGTTTATACAGTCTGCTAGAGATACTACATAAGGTGGGTTTCAACTGGTTTAGCTATTTTAATTTCAAGGAAAAAAAAAATAGTCAGGTTCTTACAGTTTCCCAAAGGAATCTA
>VZRU01014833.1:10285-28049 GCA_013398155.1 Pedionomus torquatus
GAAAGGCTGAGGGACTTGGGTCCTTTTAGTCTGGAGAAGAGAAGGCTGAGGGGGGATCTGATCAACACCTGAAAATACTTCAAGGGTGTGTGTCAGGAGGATGGGGCCAATCTGTTTTCAGTGGTGCCCAGGGACAGGATGAGAGGGAGCAGGCACCAACTTAAACATAGGAAGTTTCATCTAAATGTGAGAGGGAACTTCTTTGCTGCGAGGGTGGCAGAGTCCTGGCAGAGGCTGCCCAGAGAGGTGGTGGAGTCTCCATCCATGGAGAGGTTCCAAACCCTTCTGGACCTGTTCCTGTGGGACCTAATTTGGCAGGGGGTTGGACTAGATGATCTCCAGAGGTCCCTTCCAACCCCATAGTGTTCTGTGATTTGGTGATAAGGGAACCAGAGCCTTAATAGGGAAGAGCAAAATTGATGCAGCCAAAATTGAGCATTGATGCAGCCTTACATGTGCCTCAGCCAGTCTACCTGGTGTGTGCCATTAATACTCGTTTTAAGTATGAAACTCCTTAGTAGAGTAACGTTCAGAGTGCCAGCCATTGTTCTGTACTTATCTTGGATTTTACTGAAACAAATTCTAAAACTTTTATGGGTCTTTAGTGTCTTGAAAATTGGATCCAAGAGCTGACAAACTGTGACCATGATTTTTAAATTAAACCCACAGAGACCCTTTGCAGTAGCCAGTAAACTAACCATTTGTTTAATAGCCTTTGATCCTTGCACTTTTTTTTTAATGTAGACGTTTCTTTCATTGTCCATTTCAAATCAATTTCCACAACTTGATGGCAGTTGCTCCCTTTATGACCCATCAGCAGTTTTGTGGACATTCATACAAAATGCCATTGTGGAAACCGCGTCTGTCCAATCCAATACACGTATAAGAACAAAGAAGTTGTTCACTGTATTTTCCTGCCTGGCTCTGGGAAAAGTTGAGGTTAGGTTACTTTTTTTTTTATAATAGACCCATTTTTGTTTGCTTACCCAACTTGAGTATCTGGTATCATTCGTCCTGCAGATCACGTCAGTCTCCTTTATTACTTGTCATTTCTGTGTTCCTTTTTTCAGAGCAAAGGATTGCCTTAAAGCCATCATGAGGAGAGTAAACCATAAAGTTCCCCACGTGGCTTTGCAAGCACTGACAGTGAGTAAAATATCACTATCAATAAACTTTTTATGCTTTTATGTAATGCCGCTATTATGAACGTGTACTGATCAAGTCATACCCCCGTGTATCTCCGGTCGGTAGGAGTGTGCGTGCTGAACAGAGGATTGAATTTCACTGGTTTTATGGATGTTTTTGTTTTGGTTTCTTTTCATTGTTGTCATGCTTTTTCACAATTGTTTTCCTGTTGTCAGCTTTTAGGAGCCTGTGTATCAAACTGTGGGAAAATATTTCACTTAGAAGTATGTTCTCGGGATTTTGCCAGTGAAGCTCGAAATATAATAAATAAGGTAATTTTTTATAACCTTAAGTACTGGGGGAGAATTATATTGGTAACTTCTGCGCTTTCTCTCGGCATAGCAAAGATTTGGCAAAACTGATATTGTACTTAATACACATTTTCTAATTTTGATGCATTTGCAGGTACTGCCGGATGCTCATCTTACCACTGAAATCTGTGTGGTTTAATTTTCACTGTGAAAATACAATGTATTCAAGAAGTGACAAGTTGCTAACACCTATTCCAAATTTTTACAACGTTACATGGGCAATTTTAATTAAAATCTGTGGCTCTTCCTAAGCTCAATTAATTTGATAATGGTGAAGGCAGCTTTTCTCAAGGAGAGTTTTCATTTGGCTTGAACTAACATCACGGGCTGAAGTACAAAGAAAAATTGTGAGAAGGTTAAACTCCGTTTTTATGAGGAAAAGGATAAAGTCTTCAGACAACTTTATTAGTGTTTGGAGATTCTCAGGATGCTGAACAATGAGGTAACCAGGAAAGGAAGGCCTGAATGGTTTGGATCAAGCAGCTGATGGAATTTAAATCTGGCTGTAATGAATGGAGTAAGCAGCAACAGCTTTCCCCTAATTACTGCTCCTGTTGAAGACAAAAAATGGCTAATGGGTTAAAAACAAGTTAGTCCTCAAATATATGGGAGGCCTGGAATCATCAGAGGTGGAGCAAAGCAATTAAGGAAACTAATAAAATTGCTGGGAAGCAAAATGAGTTCACAGCTCTTCTGTTTCTTGCTTTGTGTGGGAAAAATAGGTCTTAAAGTCCTCCCCTTTGTTCTCATTAGCCATGGTCCATTCTGAAATAGAAAATTGACCTTCATGGGCTGACAGCACTTGTGGATGTAAAACCAAACCTTTAATCCCACTGAAGAATAGGCTACTGGAGCAGAATTTATTTTCTAGTTGGGAAATGCTTACATTTTGCTCCTGTCTCCTGGCCTGCTTGGGAGAACAATCTTCAGAGGGCTGATAAAAGTGTACTTTCTCCCTTTCCTCAAAAAGAAAATTAGTTCAGACAAGTGTCACAAATGTCTTTGTGCTGCTGCTGAGCCTATCAAGTTCCATCTCTTCTTTCCATTCGATGCGTGCTTGAGCCCAAACTTTTCAGCGTTCTTCCTGGTCAGCACGTGTGAGGCTCAGGCTCGCAGTGTGACCTGAACTGCACTTGAGTCAGGGATCCTGAGTCGCGCAGTCCCAGACTCTTACCCAGACAAGCCACGGGAAGCAGATGTAGGTGAGCCCAGGACCCCAAGAACCCTTCTTCGCATCCTTTGGGTTCAAACTCTAGTCTGTTCGTTAACCCTCAAACAACACCAGGAAGCGTGTGGAGTCTGAAGTGCTTTGGTCCGTGTTTGGCCCTCACGGTGATGGCATGACCTTCACGTGTGTTAGCAGCTCTGTTGAAGAGTTGTTCTTTTGTGCTCCAATAATCTTTTGCGGGCTATTACAGGGTGAACAGCAGCTGATGTTTAATGTGACTGAGGTAAACTCTGAAGGGTATTCTTTAACCACAGGGTAGCTGACTCTGACCTGCTTTTCTCAAGGTGGATTATCACGTTGGGCGAGATTGTTGGCACATGAGATTTGCAGTATTGAATGAAACTGTGGTCCTGTGTGGATTTAGGATGTGTAAATCCTGTGGATGAGCTGTAGAGGCTCTTCTGTGTAAGAGAAATGTGGAAGCCAGAGGAATTGCAGGCAGAACATGGACTTGATCTTGGTTTGCCCCCCCTGCCCCGCAAGCAAATATCTTCACTTACCAGCCTGTCATAGAATGGTTTGAGTTGGAACCTCAAAGATCATCCAGTTCCAACCCCCCTGCCCTGGGCAGGGACACCTCCCACCACACCAGGTTGCTCCAAGCCCCATCCAGCCTGGCCTTGAACCCCTCCAGGGATGGGGCAGCCACAGCTTCTCGGGGCAACCTGGGCCAGGGTCTCACCACCCTCACAGGAAAGGTGTCACTGTCACCCTCACTAATAGTATAAACTGTCCCATGAGCTGCCTACAGGATCTGAGTTCTGGCTGTGCAAGGAAATTTGCCTGGGAGGATTCCCGTGAGGGCTGAAGGAGCCCTGATTTCGAATAACTAGTTGTTTGGGAGAATCAGGGAAATGTGAGCTACCTGCAGGCTGTGGCTGTGCTGGGGTAACGGTGTTGGGAACAGCTGTGGCAGCTTCCCAACGAAAGGATGCTGCTCCAGAGGCCAAGCATGCTACCTGTAATGTCAGAAATGTTGTATAAAGGACCATTTATTCTGGATTTTCTTTTCCAAATTTTCTTAATACAGATAATTATTAATTATTAAGGATATTTATAGTAAAGTGGTTTTGGTAACGAAGTCTTACTGAGAGGGAACAGTTCATTTTGAGGTAGAAATATCTACCTGCACTTTTGTCTTCTAGGCTCATCCAAAAGTAAGTGAAAAACTAAAAACCTTAATGGTGGAGTGGTCAGAAGAATTCCAGAAAGACCCGCAATGTAGCTTAATATCTGCAACTATTAAATCTTTAAAAGAAGAAGGTGTAACTTTCCCTGCAGCTGGTTCACAGGTAAGAACTGATCTGGGATACGTGGCACTGTTGGGTTTGCTGTTCCTGGCAGAGAAGAAAATCAAATTCTGTCCAAGTGAGATCTTTTGTGGTTTCCATCAGAGGAAAGTGCCACCTGCGTTCTCGTTTGGGTGCCTCCTTATCCTGAGGTTCTCTTCTGTTCGTTCTGCTTTTTCATGTCCTCGCTTTCCTGAGAACAGAGTAAAGGCTAGCTCATGATGCCTTTTTCTGAGCTGGTTCATTTTTACATCCTTCTTTTGTTCCAGTCATTTTTTAGAGCTTCATTGAGCTGTCACCACCTTAAATCAAAGCAATTCTACACCCACACTTTGTACTTGGCATTTCATGGTTCTAATTGCTGACTTGGAGCACGTACCTTCATTTTTCTTCACAGCGTCTCACAAGACAAAGGGCAGTATCTGGAACCGAGACATTTTTGAAGCTGTTCTGTGTGATGCTTTCCTTTTCCGAGTCCCTCTTTCTTGTTCGTGCTGTTACCTGTCTGTCAGGAGCTGTCCTGGCTCCGCAGTAGGGGCTCCAATCCCTGACCTCAACCTTTGTATTTTACTTCAGGGGGTGTATTAGGCCTGATCTTCGATGACAGGTTGTTTTTCCTATGCTTCTGAATATTATTGATGCTTCTAAATATTTTCTCATTCATTATGAGTCAAGGTGAAGATCAGTCATGAAAATTAGACCAGCAGATTCTATTATGCATTCCTTACATGAAGTTTGCTTTTCTCTGTATTAAACAGAGGGGATTTTTTTTTTTCTTTTACAATCTTTCCTTCCTCCACAAAGACGTTTTCACTTCTAAATGTAGGATATGTGTTAAAACATATGGCAGAAACATGGAAGATCTAGAGTATTGGCAACCAGTTATGCTTCCTTTCCTACAAATACATGTGAAATCACAGAATCAAAGAGTTGTCAGGGTTGGAAGGGACCTCTGGAGACGATCCCGTCCAACTCCCCTGCTAAAGCAGTGTTGCCCAGAGCACATCCCTCAGGGCTGCATCCAGGTGGGGTTTGAAGGTCTCCAGAGAAGGGGACTCCACACCCTCCCTGGGCAGCCTCTGCCAGGGCTCTCACACCCTCACCAGAAAGTTTTTCCTCCATCCTAATGGACCTTCCCGTGTTCCAGCTTGTGCCCATTGCCCCTTGTCCTGTCACTGGGAACCACTGAAGAGTCCGTCTCCATTCTCCTTCAACCTACCCTTCAGATCCTTGTTGAGCATTAATAAGGTCTCCCCTCAGCCTTCTCTTCTCCAGGCTCAAGAGTCACAGCTTTTCCCCATCAGGGAGATGCTCCAATCCCTCCATCCTCTTCATTGCCCTACGCTGGACTCTCTCCAGTAGTTCCCTGTCTCTTGAACTGGGGAGCCCTGAACTGGAGGCAGTATTCCAGCTGTGTCTTCACCAGTTCAGAGTAGAGGATAATATCTTGATGTTTTAACCTCATGGACTTTACTTCAAACAAGCAAAGCTGAGGTTGTTAGTGTTTCTGACTAACAATTCTTCTGCAGAATTTTTTCGAGGACCACTGGTAGGTCCTAGGCAGGGATAGTGTTGGAAACCAGGTGCTTCATTCCTGGGATGTGCAGGAAGACTTCCTTGTTGGAATGAACATTCTAAGGATGATTTCACTGGGCTCTTGCAGGGACTCCTATTATTGAAGTCAGCAGCTCCCAATTTGATGCACGTTTGCTCTTCTTTGCTGTGGTCCCACCAGCAGAAGTAGAAGGTGGCTTTTTGCTGTGATACAGGGAGTGATCTCCTTTTTCAGCAAGTTCAGCTGCTGCTTAATAATGTGGGTCTTTGCAGGTGCATGATTCCAAAGAGCTTTTCTTCCCTTTTGAAGGGAGGGATGGGCGCCTGGAAGACAAAGGTGGAAAGAGCAGTCTTTCAAATGAGTATTCTCCCTTTATCAAATGAGGTTAAAGTAATTATTTAAATGAGATCAGCAATTTAAATTAGATTTGATTATTTCTTTTATTTTGGTTCTTGCCATAAACAAAAGCAGGCTGAGATTCTGAAGAGTAATGTTTTTTTGTTCTAGAGGATGATCTTGATCCAGTAATGAAATGTTACAGGAGGGCAGCTAACCACAAGCAATATATTCCTGAGCTTTTTAACTGTATAATTATAGAGCTTTCTATTGCTTTGCAACCTGAACTTCCCGTGCTGTTAATCTGTTTTGCAGGCTGCCACAAACGCTGCTAAGAATGGTTCATCGTTAAGTAAAAACAAAGAAGACGAAGATATAGCTAAAGGTAAATGGCTTGTCAGGTTAGACTTTGTGCTCTGGAAGTTTTGTTAAAGTGCACGGACACAGAAAGTTGTTCTTCCTTCTGCTGCACAGGAGGGAAGGCAAGGGCACAGCAGGGTGGGAGTTAGTGGACTGTGTCACTCGAGGTGTTTTCCTCATGGATGACGGTTTGGGGGGAGAAATTCTTCCCCATCACGTAGCCATTAGCATCGTTTGGTGACAGCTTTCTCTCCAGAGAGCTTGCTCTTTTCCCTTTTGCGCCCACATGTTCTATCGTAGCCTTCGTCTCAGTGCTTTAAATCAGAATGTTTAAACATTTTATTGTTTCTCCTCTTTCTTGGATATAGTTACTGTTGCTCAGCTGTCACCATAAAGAATGTATCCGTATTTCTGGTTGTGCTAATGATGCTGCTGACATTCCTAGTGTATGTGCCGCTTCAAGCAGCGGCCTGCACCTTGAAAAGCAGAAGGGTTTTTAAATGTTTCTTAACTTGTGCGTGGTCATGTCTTGCCTCTTAATCCTGTTGCAGGGCAGAGTAAAGCTGTTAAAGTGTGCAACGCAGCTAGTGGTTTGCAGTAAAGTTTGCAGGTATAAAATATTAGCCAGATATAGGCACTGTTTATAATACAGCAATAAATATTTTTCTTCTTATTAGGAAAGCAAACTGCCTTTGGATACAGGGATAAAATATAGAAAACTTTTTTTTTTGTTTTCCCCTCTCCTAATTGTAGCTATCGAATTGTCCTTGCAAGAGCAGAAACAGCAACAAATGGAAACTAAATCCTTGTACCCGTCTGCAGAAATCCAGCAGAGCAATCAGAACGCGAGGAAGGTGCGAGCTCTGTATGACTTTGAAGCAGTCGAGGACAATGAGCTCACCTTTAAAAGTGGAGAAATTATTTTTGTTTTGGATGACAGGTATAATATACTCTGATGAAGGTGCTTTTATTCTAGAACTGTTGTTTTCTTAGGATAGCACTTTTTCTACCTCTGATGCTTTTCCATACAGAGTTTTGTATTTTCCCTCTGCCCTTCCTCAAATCCCTTTACCTTCCACTCCTTTCCATACCCCGAGTTTTTGACCTCAAGTCACTTTTGGTGCAGGGAGAACCTCCCTGTATTACGTTTATTTCAACACGTAGGTCCAATTTGTTTGCCTTTTGTAAAGATAAACTTTATTTGGTTATTATATCTGTCATGAGAATATACATATGCATTACAGTGCTAAATTCCAGCTACTTCCAGAAAGTGTTAAGTTTTTGGCTATCAAGCGTCACATCTGCTAAGAATAAACCTCAAGAAATAATACCACAGATAATTGTTGCTGTTATCGCCGTTGCCCCAATAATAGCTAAGAAGCAGAAGTTCTTCCCAGCTAATGCTGTTCTAATTTAATAGGCTGTGACAGATCAATTGTATTCCTGATGTTAGTCCCCAGTTGTGTACTTGTAAACTGTTAGGTGAAGCGCTAATGGGCTGTCATCTAATCAATCGAAAGAACTGAAGAGTTGTGCTAAATTTGAGTGATTGCTACCAAATTACTTCCCCTGATCCCTCCTCTTCTCCTCCCCACCCCCTGCCCCTTGGCAGCTCCTTTGACTTTGCTGCTCATCTCTCCAAATGTTCTCCTTTGCCTTTGTTATTGGATACCTGGGGAAACGGTGTATTTGATATTCTGGCTTTTCTGTCAAAAGCCCAAAATATATTGCTGATGGTAGCATTAATACATCTTTATTTCCCCAGTGACACCAATTGGTGGAAAGGTGAAAATCACAGAGGAGTAGGACTGTTTCCATCTAATTTTGTGACTTCTGACTTAAACGTGGAACCCGAGGCAGGTAAGTTGGCTGTGAAACCTGCTGGATTATTTTTGAAAGGTGGGTTTGTGGTAGAACTGCTAATTTAGCCCATCAGCAAAACAGTTTCCTGAGATCAGCCCAAGGAAAGAATCGAGAGAGAAATTCTGCCCTTGTTTCAAACAAGTGAGCTTATACCACTGCTGTGGCTCAATTCCATGATTTCCATCTTCTGATTCTCTTCTAAGTTGTTGTCACCTTTTCCTGTGGCAGAACCTCAGTTCAATTGACCGTAATTCTTTGCCAGTCCCATATTACATCTGAATCCAGTCACTTGCCATTTAAAATGTCAAAAGTCTCCTTTTAGACATCAGACCAAGTGTAGATCAATGCCCGTACCCATGTCCGTGGTTTGTAAGGATCACATTGTTAGCTTCAGTCGCGCTCGTGATACCAAAATAAATCTTAACGCTTGGCTTAAAGTAACTGTGTGTGTGTTGGAGGTGGTTTTTAGATGCTATTATGACTCAAGAGCCTTTCCCTTGCTGGGCCTGGGTTCACAGTCGGGCTAACAGCCGAAAGGAAGCCACTTGTCAGAAGGCTGTCCGCTCTCCAGCAGCTGGATGCATCGCTGCTTAAAGTACTTACTCAAATCTCTCTCTCACTTAAAGATCCGATGGCAAGCAAGGGGAAAAAAAAAAAATGTGTATTTTGAGTTAGCAGAGTAACACGAAAAGAGACTAATGCTTGTTCTTTCAGCAACTGTGGATCAAAACTCTGTTCCTGAGGATGCTGCGGAAGAAATTAAGAAAGTAGAACCTGAGCCAGTGTATATAGATGAGGTATGCGGTCACTTTCAATATAAAGAAATTACCGAGATTTTACATTGTTTGAAGCCTCTTTTTGTTAGTGAATGTTAGCTGGTAATTGTTTTTCTATAAAAAACGTTTCTAAAATTTGAGAATGTAAACATTCCCTGCCGTGCTTCAGATATAACTGTTCTTCATCCTCTCTTCACCTTTCAGGAGAAGATGGATAAAACGCTGCAGGTACTTCAGAGTATAGATCCTACAGATCTAAAGCTTGATTCCCCAGATCTTCTAGACTCAGAAGGTACTTTGAGCGCCAAGTTTGCTAGGTTTTGTGTTTCTTCTCACTATTACTTTATGTGGATCGGGCTGGCAATTCTTTGGCATTTATTTTAAGCTCTGAGAAGCCGTGGTCTGCGCTGATAGCCTGCTGCTCGGCTCACAGTGGGGAGGGTGGGGCTATACGTACAACTCCGAATTTCCTAATAGTTGCCAAGCCAACTCCCCGTTCAGCAGAGCAATTTGCATAACTGCCAGCTACTCCGTGATGCCTGAGCTTTGCAAGAGCTGCAGTCGTGGAGAAAAGCTCTGCTGGAAACAAGCACTTGATTTTTGTATCAAAATTTCTCCAAAACACTGCTGGCTGGGAGGGGAGGTAGAAGTTGGGTTCGCTTCGGAGCCAGTGTCTCCAGGGACGGAGACTCCACCACCTCTCTGGGCAGCCTGGAACTGGAGACATTCTCCGTCCCTGGAGACATTCCTTGTGCCACCTGCTGTAGGTGGACCTGCTTTGGCAGGAGGGTTTGGACTAGATGATCTCCAGAGGTCCCTTCTGACCTTATATCATGTTCTGATTGTGTAAATTAGCTCAAGGTGTGTAATAACCACAGAGCGTGTGTAGAATGGGGAAAGGGAAGGTAAAGGAAGCTCTGAAATCCAACCAATGGAAATGGATTCGCAGGCAGGTGGGGTTAGATGTTCCAGTAGGAGGTGGCAGTCGTAGATCTTGCACAGTGCAAGCAGGGAAAATTTGGCATTTCTGTTTTTCATCAGTAACTTTTTCTTTGAGAGAGTGGGGGGAAAGGATGACAAAGCAGAACAACTTGAGGTACTTGTCCTCTCTCTTGGGGCTGGAGGAATGGGACACACATGATGACTGGGTGCACTCTTCCAATTTCATATGCTGTTTTAGGATTACTTGGATAAACTAATTTTTGGCTGTATTTACAGTTTTAATTTTGTAAGACGTTAACTAACTTCAAACTTTTGTCTTCACAGATATTTGCCAACAGATGGGTCCGATGATAGATGAAAAACTGGAAGAGATAGATCGGTGAGCCGTAATGTAACTTCTTGGTATTTACGATGAGTTACTTCAAATTGTGCAGCTGTATTTAATTATTTTTTTGGGGGGGAAAGGGGGGAGGGCGATACTTGCATCTCCCAGGCTAGAAAATCTCACAAGAAAGACATTTGGGCAATTTTGCCTTTATTTTTTTGACACTTTGGTACTGGGGACCCGGTGTGTGTAGTCAGACTTGATTGCTGCTCTCCAGAAACTCAGGGCAGAAGTTACTGGGCGCATTTTGCGTTGTCTCCTTTTGCTCATGGCCTCCTGCGCTTGGTCTAGAGCTTGGTAGAGAAACTGAAGTCTTTGCTTAAATTTCTTCTGAAACAGGAAGCATTCGGAATTATCGGAATTGAACGTGAAAGTTCTGGAAGCTCTGGAGCTCTACAACAAACTGATGAATGAAGCACCGATGTACTCAGCCTACTCGAAACTCCACCACCCTGCACAATACCCACCCACATCTTCAGGCGTTTCGGTGCAGGTCAGTATCCCTTTGCTGGAAATAGAGGCTTTCCCGATATAGATTTCTATTTTAAAAGATGACAGCGAAAAAGAAGCGTGCTCTTTCTTGCTAGCCTACGAACAATCTGACATCGCCTGGTGACGTTTTATAGCCCTTAGAATAAAATACCCTTTATGCAGTAGACCAGGGTACTTCAGCCTGTAGCTACCTGCAGGAATTGTTAATTTTGCCCTGCTTAACAGAAAGATACTCTGTTGAAAATACTTCAAGATTCCTCCCGTGATTGATTTTGTCCGGTTAGAATCGTGTGTTTGAGCAGCTCGGTGGAGGTTCTGGCTGTTAGTCATGTCCTCAGGCTTAAAGTAAAACGTTACCCCCTTATCTAACAGCGGGGATGTGAGTGAACTTTAATATTACTGCATTAATCACAAGTGCAGCGTACTTTTCCTAAATATAGAAACCCCAGTCTGGTTTTAGCTCCCTTTTTTGTTCTTAAGAAATGAACATGTTGTATTAGGGTGTGTAGTTGCTCAGAACCGTTTTACAGTCTCTCTGATGTGCCATATTGATGTTTTAAGGAAACAAAAATGCAGGAGAAAGAGAGAGATTATTTTTTTAAAGATCCTTCTGGAGGAAAGTGTAGAATGAGTGTTTTTAAGTGAATTTCACTTTAATGTTAATTGTTCAGTGGGAAAAGAATAGTTGCCATGGCAACTGCTAGATCTGAAAATATGTCAGTTAAAAGTAACTTCATGTCCTTAACTGCTGGTAGGAATGGAAAATTCATTATATTTGGAGGTTAAAAAGTAATTTAAGCCAAAAGGCAACTGGAGTTTAGTGTTTCCTCCAAGACGTGTGCTTCCAGCGGTGAGAGGTGCGAGGTAAGGCTGGCCATGCTGAGCTCAGCGCAAACCCAACGGGCAGCAGAGTCTTCTCTAGACTAAGCAGGTTACTCCACCTCTTCCGTCCGAATTTTGAGTCAAGACTCGTGCTATCCTAAGGTGGAAGTACAAGAAATAATGTTTTTTGCTTTCCTTTTGTGCACTGGTCTTAGGATATTTTAAAGTTTTAATTTCCAGATATAGCAACAATATATGCATATACATATGTATACATTGTGTATATATATATAACAGCAAATACTGTCCAGTGCCCGTCTTCCTACTCATCTCTGGACCTCAAAATATGCAAGGATTGACTATTTTAAAGACGACAAACTATAGAGAAATAATGTTTCTGGGAGGGGCAGAGGTCTTGTGTGTGATGCTAAAGGCTCTCTAAGATAATAAGCCCTGACCTTGTTGACAGTGTGTTCCTGGAAAGGTACCTTGTGATGAAGTAAAGGATCCCTGTTTCAGAAGCATTATGAGAAGTTACACGTTTTGGTTTTAGAATCTTGTTGGAAAAGTCAATGTTCACTCAGCCTTTGACCCCTGACGCATCTGTTGGTTGCGGTGGTACCATGCCACGTTTGCTGCTACTGAATTGCAAATAAAAAGTATACAACATTGGATTTTTGGTTTTTTTTTTAATTGACAGTCGTATCCTGTGCAGCCACCTAGTGGAAACTACATGATGCAGGGCGTCCACCAAGTCACCATCACCCCAGGCTACAGCCTAGGACCTGATCAGATGGGGCCGCTGAGGTCTCTGCCTCAAAGCATCAATTCTTCTGGAGCAGCTCAGCCGGCTCAAGCTGCTTATTTAAGGTACCTCTTCAATAAACAGTTACACCTTCCCGATGGTACTTTTACTACTTTGTCTAGAGGTTGTGTGTTCTTGAGATACTTACAACGACATGTAATACTGTTGGATCGCTTTGCAGACCTACAGATCGCTGTCGGACTAAACGACATTCTTATTTGCAAACATGCTTATGGGATAAATAGACGTGAACTTGTCAGAATTCAATTTGGTTTGTCTCGTTACAGCCCAGGACCGGATTCTGTCTTGAACCAGACGTACGTGAACCAGAGCCCTGCCCTTCCGTCAGCCGCCGGTGCAGCTAATTACGGCCCGCAGCCGCTGGGGCTGCCGGTGGATATGTCAGCCTACCAGAACAACACCTCCAGTCTGCCTCAAGGACCAGGCTATCCCCTGGCGGTTCCTCCTCATTCCCTTCCGCAGCCACAAACAAATTACCACCAACAGCCTCTCCTTTAAAACCCAACCAGCTCCTCTATCTGAATTAGTGAATATAAAGGTCGCCCGACCTAATGATTTCAGTGAAAACCTGTCACAGATCAAACCACACTTTGCTTTTAAATAACCCGACTTACTGAATTAGGGTGATGCCAAGTAAAAATATGCATCAGACCTGGTTGTTAAGCCTTTGCATAAAGATAGCTTGAACTAGATTAGCTGATGGTTTAAAATAATTTCAGATTACTTTGAGCCCTTATTTCAAGTGGTTTCAGGAATCGCCGTTTGCGGATCTCAAGTTAAAATATTGCCCAGAAAGAATTTTCTTTTAAATGTGTTTCTGAAAACTTGAGGATGTTTAATCGTTGTTACGGGGCGCTCTTGCCATGCGTTGCCTCCTCTGGTATCTTAATTCTCCAAGTGGCTTTACAGAACCTCCACTGATTTTTTTCGCCGCCTTCTCTCCCCGCTGCCATAGTGAGCTTTCCAGTGCCACATGTAATTGGAACAACTGCACGGGGTCAGCAGCTGAGAAGGGTGGGGGGGGAGAGAGAGAGAGAGAAAACGATTTGATATTGTGACAGCGAGGACCGTGCACCTACAGGAACGTGAGAAAGGAGATACTTACGGAGCTGCCTGTTAGGTTTGGGGGAAACTACAGGGACCTCTCCATGCGTTTCTCTGGAAGGAAAGAGTTTTGCTGGATCTGGCTGGTGTTTTTCTGTCGGAGGCGGCACCGCACGCACAAGTCTCCTCTGCCAGAGCAGGAGAGGGATGCTCCCAGCTGCCTGTGTGGGCTCTCTCTGGATACAAGGTGCTCAGCCAGAAACTTGTACAGAACCGCTTTTCTTTTCCTTTTTGGATGTATTTAGAAGTGAAGGAGTGTTGTGGTTCCTTGGGGGGAAAGGAGGGGCTCAAGAATGTTTGAAGCTTAAGACTGAGAATCTGCCTCGTGGAACAGGAATCGTCTTTATGGGACCAGGAGGTTCTCGCCTCTCTTGGATTTCCTTTCTCTGCCACTCTTTCCCTGGCTAAATAAATGCCGATTACGGTCGGGTAAACTCTGAAACCATTTGGAAAAGGTGTATTTAACGCACAGGCAGAGTTGCACGTGCTTTGTGAGCGGGACTGTGCTCCTTGTTTAATACAAGGAGGACTGTGCTCCTTGTTTAATACAAGGACGTGTCTGTAGGAAGGGAATTGCCTCAAAAGCATGGAAATGTAGCATTTGGTGGCTGAGAAAAGAAATCTGAGGATTTCTTCCCTGATGCACTTTTTTAATGGGTGGGGTTTGTACAAGAGGAGCAGGTGAGCTGAATTCTCTTTCAGGAATGTGGGATTTCTTTATTTTATTGTTTCAGCCTCTGAAAAAAACCCAATCATTCTTCTCACTTTACCATACTCATGTTTATACCTATTTTAACAATTTTATGATGAATAATAATCTATAGATTGGGAAAATAACGGAAGCAAGTAGCTGATAAAGCATCTTGATTAAATGCATGGAACTCCCAGATGTCTAAATAAGTGTGTTTGGTGTCTAAATTTTCTACCAAATGAGACCTATCAGATTGCAGACTGTTGTCGAGTAATAAAAACCACCCTTCACTCAGCGCCACCTCCATTTCTTTTACTTTTTATTTAATTATTTGGTATCATGACCTTACTCATTTGAAGGCTCACGCTTATGCAATAAGATATTCAGTACCTGCTCTTTGAATCGTTTTTTTTCTTAAATACAAATCTGTGCAATTGGCAGGCAGCTTTTGTCTTTCCTTTTGACATGACTTTAATTTGTCTTTGTTCTTCCCCTTGAAGTAGCTTAGTATAAATAACACCTGTTTCAGTGCTGAAGTATTTTGATAACTTGTTCCTTGCGTTCTTTAAGAAGAAGAATGCCTTTCAGTGCTGCTGTTAAAAGTTCTTTTTGTTTGGAGATACTATTATTTTTTTTTTATCCATAAGAGTTTACTTTGTTCCAAGCCGGTGTGCAGTCAGACTAACCCTTGCTGTCATTTCTACGGATTCTCCACATTGGTTAAAAAATTGAGATTAAGGAAGGTATTTTTATTGGATTCAAGACCTCGGTCCGGCAGAAATACCGGGTATCTGACGTTGAGGTGGCTGGAGACGTGGGATTTGATGATCTTCAGTTCACTATTAGATATAAATAATGTATATCCTCATTTGTCTGAGATTTTCTACACGGCTACGTATACGCATCCTGTTAAAGCCTGAAGTTTATAAAAGCAGGATTTGTCACTCTGTCGTCTCTTCTATTCCTATTTCTGTGATATGCAACTTGTAGATAGTGTAAAATAATTTAATTATTATTAAAATAGTGTATTTAGAGGGTTTTGGTGTTAATAGGATCAGGGTTTGGTTTTTTTTTCTCTTCATACTTCTATACATTATCATATTTATTTCCAAGGCCTGATTGTAACTGAACATGCTGCCAAAGGATTTCTCTAACTTCAGATTTCTACACTAGGTTTCTACCTGCTGTTTTGTATCAGGAATCAACGGTAGATAACTTCTGCTTTTTCATAGAAACTCTTAGTGGCTCACATACAAGTCTCTGCAACTTCCTAAGGAGAATTCTATTGTAATATATTTGTTTCCTGGGCGTTGAGATGATCGTTATTAGAGAGATTATTTTATTTTGTTTTATTTTTTTCTGCTGGTGTGTGTTGGCAACCTGTTACGTCTCAAGTGATGGTCGACCCACAGCAACAGGCAAAGTTGTCTGGAATACAGCCTGGCAGAGACACCCAGGGAGGAGTCGTGGTCCTTCACGCAGCCTTGATGTGACAGATGCGTTGTCTGTTTGATTTGGTACTGAAATGGCCATGTTTAAAAAAAAAAAGAAGTCAGATTGTTTCTGTAAGGAGTAACCGTTAAGAAATAACGTTCCGTGTTCGTTTTGCTTCAGGTTTGTGTTCTTAGGTGTTCGTGGACTTGTGGAACGGTGCAGATCTTTTGAAGGCTGTCCCTAAGGAAGGGGAGTTGAGGGGGATGTGGCTGCAGCTGCAATCTCTTACAGGGATTATTTTCTGATAGGAAGATTTTGTTTTTTTTTTCCTTATTTTAATCTATGCATCTTTTCTAAGAAATAATAGGCACTACTCTTGCTTACACTGAACACTGTGATGTGTCTGTTGAATGATTGAATAAATAACTTTTGAGAATCGACGGTTCTTGCCAGTTGAATTCGACACGGAGCTGACTCCAAACCGTTTTGAATCGGTCAAGAGGAAAAAGGAAAAGGAGGAAATGGGGCTGGGGCAAAGTTCTGAGCTCTCTCAGCTCTGCTGCCGCCACCGTAACACCCTCCGGTGACACACCTGGGCTGGGGAGTCAGAGCCAAGGGTCTGCTGCTGTTTTGTTGTTTGGGGNTCAGGTGAATGTGTCCTGGTTAAGAGATGTACCACAGTTCTTGCAGAAAATTGTCTTAAAGAGTTTGCAGTATTAAGAGGGAGGGGGTGTGTTTTATTGGGGTAGCGGGTTGGCCTCCTGTCCGCAATACTTGTGCGTCGCCTTGTGGGAATAAAACCAAGTTTGTTTAACGGACGGGGGTGAAGAGTCTTCTCTCTGCGACGTGGCCAAGTCCTTGCCGGGAGGGTTGAGTCTAAAGCTCGGTTGTTGTGCCAGCTCATGCTGTGAAAGGACACCAAAAAATGTGCGCAGGGAGCCTGACGTAGCCAAGAGCAGCGCCATTCGTTCCTCCCGAGACACAAATGAGGGAAAGGCGGTGATTTCTTTACAGCCCTTTGCAGTTACCGACCCCAGCGGGCCAATTTTGGGCCACAAACCTAAATCTTACAAAGCCAAGCAGTTACTTGAATTAATGGCAAACGGTTCTTTGTTTTTCATTTCAAATCTCAACCCGAACATCTCCATCTCTCGTTAAAGTGAGACGACGATGTGTTAGTTTTCTGCGCGGTGTCCCCACTCGGGAAGTCAGCCATACACTCAGTCACACCAGGATTAATTTTTTTAAAGTATTCTTCCTGGTACCAATTTAATGATTAAATTGAATTTTAAAATAATCTAATTTAGGACTACAGCATTGGTGACCCACATTAATCTTTGAGGAGGAAATCAGGCTGCCTGATTTCATCCAACGAAATGGGAAAAAAAAATAAAAAAATAATGGGCAGTTTGTGTCTACGGAAGGAGAAGAAGAACTGTTTGCTGTGGTGGGTTTCGGACCTTCACCTCAGGGGACTGTGTGTGTGTGTGCTCGGATCTTTCTGGTGTAAAAGTGAGCTCAGTTCAAAGACGCACACGTTTCTCCTCTTACTCATGTCAGTGGGAGGTGCGATGTGCCTGTGGATGCAGCACAGGAGTGGGAAGCAGGAAATCCAGGTCCTGCTTCCAGTTCTTCCCCAGATTTCCTCTTGTCCCTCCACACGAATCGCTTCATCTCCTGATTTATGTTCTTTTTTTTTGCCTCCTTACCCTGGAAATAGCGGTACTGACTGGTAGTTGATGCAAATTAATGACCCGTACACAGAATTGTTGGGTGGCGCTGGGGTTTATGGAATGCTGGGGGGTTGGAAGGGACGGCTGGAGATCATCTAGTCCAGCCCCCTGCCAGAGCAGGTCCACCCAGAACGGGTCCCACAGGAACGTGTCCAGGCAGGGTTTGAATGTCTCCAGAGAAGGAGACTCCACCACCTCTCTGGGCAGCCTCTGCCAGGGCTCTGCCACCCTCACAGCAAACAAGTTCCTCCTCGTGTTGAGATGGAGCTTCCTATGGTCATGTTTGTGCCCATTCCCTCTTGTCCTGTCCCTGGGCACCACTGAAAAAAGCCTGGCCCCATCCTCCTGACACCCACCCTTGAAGTATTTCTAGGTGTTGATCAGATCCCCCCCCTCAGCCTTCTCTTCTCCAGACTCAAAAGCCTCAAGTCC
>VZRU01014834.1:0-31356 GCA_013398155.1 Pedionomus torquatus
GCAGTCCGTCAGGCTGGCCTGTGAGTGCCACAGGATCCCCTTCCCCACCTTGAGCTGGCAGAAGAATGGTAAGGTCCTGCTCCTCAATTTCATCCCTCTCCACAGTAGTGCTGACCCACCAAACAGATGTTGGTCTCCTCAGAACAAGGAGTGCTTTGTGCTGGGCAGCATCCAGCTTCTGAGTGGGAGCTGGTCCTGATGGGAAGCTGAGAGAGGCTCTTGTCTCCTTCCCTGGCAGGTGAACCCCTCTCTGCCCAACCTGGGAGCCCAAAGCTGGTGTCTGCGGGAGGGAGGATGCTCTACATTGAGAAGGTATGGCTGATGGACAAAGGGACATACACCTGTGAGTGCAGGAATGTTGCCGGCAGCAGCAGCAAGGAGCATCACCTGGAGGTGCACGGTGAGCCCGTGGGGTCCAGAGACACGGAAGCTGAAGGTGCCGCGGTATCTCTCAAGGCACGGTTCATCTGGACCCAAAAGTTCCTAGCTATTGCCTGTTGCCTTGGGTGTCTGGGAAAGGCTGCTGTTAGCTGGGTTGGCTTTGCGTCTCCAAATTTCCAGCTGATTGCAGCTGGTTTTCACTCCAGCAGCCTAATTGCACTAGTTGCACCTGCTCACATTTGCTTCAGCCTCCTCCTGCTGCCATCCAGATCAGTGAGGGAGTTGTGAGTGTCATCTCCACCCTGTATCCCTCTGCCCCACAGCCCTGCCAAGGATCCAGAGCAGCGCCAAAGCCCTAAAGAAGGTTTCTGTCATCAAAGCCGGTGAGACAGTTTTGGAGTGTGAGACCACGGGGACACCACTGCCCACGGTGATGTGGGTGAAGGATGGGCAGCCCCTGGCCAGCAGGGACGGGATCCTGCTTACTCAGCAGGGAAGGCAGCTGCGCATCCCCAAGGCGGAGGTGGCCCATGCAGGACGCTACGCTTGCCTGGTGACAAATGCGGCAGGGCAGGAGTGGAGAGAGTTTGATGTTGCGGTGCATGGTAGGGATGTGGGACAGGGCTGGCGGCTGCTGGGGTAGGGGTGCAGGCAGGCTCAGGGGGGGTGGTGTTGTTGCACAGCATGAGTGTGGAGAATAAGATGATGTGGAGGTCATGGACAACCTAGCACACACAAGGTCTTGGGTCAGAAGGCTGGATGCCCCAGGAACAGCTTTAGAACTGGTTGCATCAGGTTGGAGTTTCTTTCCAGGATCATTAGAGCAGGTCATCTCACAATTGATAAAGTCATCTACTTTCCAAGGAACTGGGGAAACCTCATGGGTCAAGGTACCAAGCACTTGAGCTGGAAAGGTCTGAGGTGGCTTGGGGTGCGTGGCCAGCTTGGTGTCACACCTGTAAGTGTGGGCTTTGGGGTGTGGGTAGGTGGCACATACTTGCTGTAAGTCAAGTCACCCATCCTGTAACACCTTTAAAGTCGACAGCTTCAGATGATGCTTGTGGTCCTTCTGGGGCTTGTGTCCTCAAACTGTACAAGCAGGAGGGTGGGAACAAACCAGGTTTAGTCACTCAGTTTGCCTTGCTCCTCTGCTGTCTCGGTGGCTGCTTTGCAAATGGATGCCCATCTTTTTCTGCATCCCCAGTTCCTCCTGAGTTCATTCAAGGATCAGGATTGACAACCAATGTCAGTGTGTCTCTGCATGGAGCTCTGGCACTGACCTGTGAGGCCACTGGTGTTCCTCTGCCTACAGTCACCTGGTCCTGGGATGGCTCTCCCATCGCGCCCAGCAAGCACATGCATGTGCTTTCAGGTCAGGAATGAGGCATGGACGCTGTGAAAGACAGGAGCTTTGGGAACACGTTTTGCCCCAGTGTTGATGGGTGTAAACGCTGGGATGGGTTGATGCTTGCATTGGGGTCCTGAGACCTCTCTGCACCATGCTTCCAGGGGGCTGGATGCTGAGACTCAGCCGTGCACGAGCCCAGGATGGTGGCCACTACTCCTGCCTGGCCAGTAATGCAGCTGGGGAGGCCAGGAAGCATTTCTATGTGGAGGTTCTAGGTAAGGAGGGGTCCTCCATCAGCTACAGTATTCCTGCTGGGATTTCAGATCTTCACCCTTATAGGGACAGTCGTGAATTAAGATTGGGCACGGTGGGAGCTGCAGTGATTGAGTCCTTTGTGCCTTAGCACCTGAGCTTGGAAGCTCAGTGAAGCTGGTCAGCTGCTGAGTTGCCTGGTTGCTTGTGTTCCTAGTTCCTCCCCACATCGAGAATGTAGATGAAGAAGAGACCACCAAAGTTCCTGAGGGTCACACTGTTACCTGGTCCTGCTCGGCTGCAGGTGAGCACCATGCAGGGAGTGAAGGTGGTGTGAGCAGGTAGGAGATGAGACTCAGGGACTTGAGTCTCCCTTTGGGGTGTGGAGCAAATGGACGGTGTCAGTCAATGATGTAAAAATAGCTGAAATCGGCTTAAGAGGCTTTTTGGGATGGTTCCTGGCTTTGTATTCATGCTGTCCGGAAAGTGCTGGCCCCACATGGGGAGCTTGTTCCACGACGTAACCTCCAATCTTTTCCAAATGGAGCTAAAATTCTTCTAAGCTGGTTTTTCCTTTAGTGATGGGAATAATCAATCACCTCCTACTCAGGACAGTTTTCTTTCTTCTTGCTGGCTCATCCAGCAACTTCTAAAGCCTGATCCAGATCATGATAACTTTGGATTTGGGTTGATGTCCCTGCTTCCCAGAAAAGCTCTGGTGTAGTGACCCCGGTCAGGCTGTGCTCACACATGGAAAAACTTTGCATGGAGGCCAAAACTTGCTTTCCACCCCACACAGGCAACCCCCAACCAAAGATCACCTGGCTGAAAGACAGCCACCCTCTGCCTAATGGAAACATCTTCTCCGTCTCCTCTGATGGCTCCATGCTCCACATCCCTCAAGCCTCCCTGTCTGATGCTGGCCGCTACTCCTGCGTGGCCTCCAGCTCTGTGGCAAATGTGACCAAGCACTATCTGCTGGAAGTTTCAGGTACAAGATACCTTTGGATGGATGCAGTATCTTGGGTCTGAACAGGGAACTTCAACTTAGAGGACATTTTAATTGCCTACCCCAGGTAGATGGTGATGAACCCTTAACCCTACAGCCAGCAGCATGGCATGATGTCCTCAACTAGCTAGAAAGCCCTCATGAGACCACTTGAAGGAACATAAAGGACCCATCTAGTTCAGGACCTATGTCTGATGATGGCTCGTGGGAAGGCAGAGAATGTCTCCTGTGTCCCCCTGTGCTTTTGGAAGGCAGAGGCTGAAATTGGGCTCGTGCTGTGCATTTCACCTGCTCTGGCCAAGTCCAACTCCCTGAATTTGGATCGTGCTCTCTGGTGGGTGGGTAAAGCAGCGAGAACCCTAAGTGGGTGCTAATGCTGATCTGCCATGCAAATGTGTCTCTGCAGCCAGTCCCAAGTTTGCTGGAGAAGCTGATGCTGCTGCAGAAGAAGTCACAGTGATCATCAACAACCCCATCTCCCTGGTCTGCGAGGCTCTGCCATATTCATCTCCCAACATCACCTGGCTCAAGGATGAGGTTCCCCTCAAAGCATCTAGAAACATCCAACTGCTCCCTGGTACTGTGCTGGTGACCTCAGGTTCTGCACGACTATAACGTGACCCCTTGCTCCATGCCCTGGGGAGTGGGAGTGGGGTCTTTTCTGGGTCTGGCTGTAGTCTAGGGCAGTGAAATGGTGAGAAGTCATTGTCCTGCAGGATCCAAAGGGCTCAGGCTATTGGATCCAATACATCATCCAATAATAGCTAGAGCCTCCTTGGCAACACCAGTGAGACAGCACTGTTTTTTCCAGCCTGGAAACTGGGCTCTAGACGAGCACTAGACTCTCTCAAGCCAGGTTTACAGGTGATCAGCAGGACCCTTAAGATATCTTCTTGTGCTGCATGGGGGTAGTCAGCTGTTGCTGTTAGTGGCGACCTTCTGAGGAGATCCCCTTTGCCCAGGTGGCCATGGGCTGCAGATCCTGAATGCCCAGGAAGAGGATGCGGGCATATACAGCTGCATTGTGGCCAATGAAGCCGGGGAGGCTGTGAAGAACTACGCCGTGAAGGTCCTGGGTGTGTGAGCTCTCCATGACTTTCCTAAGTTCTGCAGCAACCCCACAACTGTGACTGGGCCAGTGGCCCTTCCCTTCCTGTACCTTCCAGCCCCCAGGGGAGCTGCACCTCTTGCAACTTGTGCTCAGTCACAAACGTATCAGCATGTGGCCCCAAAAAAGCCTCTGGTCTACCCTGGGGAGGGTGACGGTGTCTGAGGGTGTCAGCAGCATCCCAAAGTGCTGCCTGTCACTGATTAGGACAGAGTAACAGTTTGGGGGCTCTTCTCTCATCCTAGCTGTGTTGTTTCTCCCCACTAGTTCCTCCTTGGATAGCCAGAGATGATCCTTTGGGAGAATTTGCCATGAAAGAGGTAAAAGCCAGGGTCAACAGCACAGTGATGCTGGAGTGTGAGACTTGGGCTGTGCCGGAGCCAACCATCCAGTGGTACAAGGACAAGCAGGTGAGTTCTTAACCACAGCTGCTGCTGGTTTTGGGAACCCTCCTAGGTGGATGGAGTTGAAAGCCCAGGCAGCCATAAAAGGGTATCTCTGTCCCACTCCTGGTTGTATAATCTTCCTTCTGTTTCTTCCCTGACTTGGGGCTGGGATCCTTGTGCAGCTCGTGGAAAGCACTGGCCACCTCCAGATCCTCAGTGAGGGGCAGGTCCTTCAGATCAAACCAGCCGGCATCTCTGATTCAGGGCACTATACCTGCGTGGCTACCAATGCTGTGGGTGAAGACGACAGGGACTTCATCGTGCACATCCAAGGTAAGCTCTGGGCAACTGGCCAGGGCCTGGAGCAGTGGGTGTCTCAGCAAGAGGAGGGGTCCTTAGTGAAGGTCCCTCATGGAGTGGAGCAGGGTGATCAGGAAGAGGGTCTGTATCTGCTGGAAAACAGACTTCTCCTTGGCTCCAGCCAGGCCTGGGCAGATGCTCTGGTTGCATCTGGGCATGCAAGGTTCCATGTTCCTCATAGCTGACCACAGCCTGTCCCCACAGTGCCACCCCTCTTCCAGCAGCAGCAGAACCCCAGCGAAGCCCTTGAAATCTTCTACCGGGAGGAAGACCAGGATGGGGAGGTGACAGAGCACCGTCAGGCCATCCTCAACCAGCCCACCGCACTTTACTGTGACACCAATGCCATCCCACCCCCCCAGCTCACCTGGTACAAGGATGGGGAGCCCCTCTCCCCTGGCCCAGGGGTGGTGATGCTGCTAGGTAATGGGGATGGACCCTCAGTTGGGGGTTCGGGTAATGGGCATGGACCTTTGGTGTGGGGTTTAGGGGGTTTCCTGCAGCAGCTTTCTGGGTTGAGGGCATCCATAGCATGGGGGAGGTTAGATCCTGTCCCCATGCTCCTACCAGCGTGCACAGCACCCATGGGACCTGCAGGGTCACTGGGACTGCATCAGGGGTCTGTGCACAGAGAGGTTGGAGAGGGGGCTGCAACCCTCTGCAGAACTGTCCCCTGCCCCAACTCTACCCGGTGCTGCAGGGGGCCGGGTGCTGCAGCTGCGGGCAGTGCGGGAGGAGGACGCGGGCAGGTACACCTGCGAAGCGGCCAACGCAGCGGGACGGGACCGCCTGCATTACCTGCTGGAGGTGCTGAGTGAGTATGGGCCCAGGGTGGGCAGTGGATGGAGGCGTGTGGCAGACCCATAACTGCCTACTTCCAGGTGCTCCAGCCATCCATGGTGGCATGGCCGAGGAGGTGACGGCCACCATCAATGGCACTGTCCGCTTCAAATGTGAAGCCACTGGGCACCCAGTGCCTGTGGTGTCCTGGCTCTGGAATGATGTCCCCATTGTGGTCAGCCCACGGCACCAGCTCCTGGAGGGTGGCACGATCCTAGAGGTCAGTGTTCCCCTGGGCAGGGTGGCTGTGCTAGGGGTGATAGGGGATATGGGAGGAGGTTGCTCTGATCATGCCAGGTGCTGAGGTCCCTATGGGCCACCCAGCAGCTCCCTGGCTGCGGGCAGCCCTCAGCAGGGCTCCGCTTTCCCTTTGCAGGTGGCTGCAGTGGAAGCAGGTGACACTGGCAGCTACACGTGTGTGGCTGAGAACCCGGTGGGGTCAGCTGAGAAGCACTTTGCCCTTGCCGTGCAGGGTAAGGCATCCCCAGTGACCCTTCCCTGCGTTGCTGATTTACTCTGTTCCTCCTTCTTCTCCTCTTCCTTTGCTGGCTGGAGTCTCCTGTGGCTACTAAGCCACGTGGCTGACCCTGTGCTTGTCACGCCTGCCCGGTGTGAGGAGGTTGAGGTGCCAGCACGCTCCAAGCAGTTGAGATGCTCAGTGCTCGTTTCCTCCTGGGGAGCCCTGGGAGGAGCTCGGCCTCCCCAGTGACAGTTCCCTTCTGGCACTCTCTTTTGGCATGTGTTGGAGAAGAAGCACCCCAGATCATGGGCACAAACCCTGAGAGCCTTGATGGCATTGTCAATGGCAGTGTCTCGCTGGTGTGTGATGTCCAATCTTACCCTCCTGTGGAGATCACCTGGTACAAGGATGGCCATGTCCTGCAGCTTGGTGAGGAGGTGACTATCACTCCAGGTATGTTGGTATGAGCAAGGATGACAGCCTGTACCCCAGGGCTTGGCACAGCCACCAGCTCTCGATGGTGGGCTCTTTCTCCGCTAACCTGTCCTGCTGGATGCCACATGAGGGACTTGAGCTCAGACTTCCAGCCATAACCACAGATGAACAACTTACTGCTGAGTGATCCCTGCTGGAAAGGATCAAGGTTGCATCCTGTAATCCCCGTGCTGCTGCTCCCCAGGAGCTCAGCACCCTTCTCTTCTGTGAATAACAAGGCCTTAGACCTCAAAGAAGGACTTTGATGGCCAGAAACCTCTCTGCGGAGCTTGGCTGGCTGCTGGGGGATGGATCAGGTTGCCTGTATGGTGGCCCAGACTCAGTCCTGTCTCCAGCCAGCCCAGCCCTCTGCTTCTTTCAGACTCACGGGTGCTGCAGCTCCCTCGCCTGCAGCTTTCCAGCTCGGGCACGTACACGTGTGTGGCATCAAACGCGGCTGGCCAGGACGAGAAGCGCTTCATCCTGACCATCCACCGTGAGTGGCGAGTGCTCAACTGGGAGCTGTGTCCCTGAAGGCACACCGAGGAGCTGATGGCAAATCCTGGTCCTGCTCACACACCCCATCCTCTCTCCTGCTCCCCAGGGACCCCGGGGATCGAGAAGCCACAGCAGGAGACAGTGGATGCCAATGTGGGGAGCTCCCTCGTCCTGACCTGCCAAGTCACCGGTGTGCCCGCGCCCACCATCACCTGGCTGAAGGACGGGAGACCACTCGGTGTGTGCTCAGGGGGAGGCCATGCCAAGCTGCCGTCCATCCCAGGCCTCACTGCTGCCCTGCCTCAGTTTCTCCATTCCTGGAGCACTGCAGGGCCCCGCAGGGGAGGAGGCAGAGCACAAAGGGGTTGTCCTTTTCCCTGAGTAGTTTTGAAGCGGCCTCAGATTTGCTCCTGAGGCTGCAGCAATGGGATGTGGGCAGGGGATGTGATGGAGAGATGAGGGGCTGAGGTCTCTCGGTACCAGCTCTTGGGTTACTCAGTGGGACAGGGGTTTGTCCCCAGACCAGTGGCTCTTTCCTCCTGCAAAGCTCCAGCAGCACGTGGTGCAAACACCCTCCTCTGCAGAGCCCTGACCCCCCCCTTTAACCAAGTCCCCAAACCTGGGTCCTGGTGGGTGGGGAGGAGGGGGTGTGAACAGTGTCTGGGGAGGGCTCGGGGGAGGAGTTCTGCTGCAGCCCCCTTCAGCCCACCTCCTTGCAGAGAGCAGCCCGGAGGGTGGCCTGGTGTCCGGGGGGGGCCAGCTCCAGCTCAGCCCCCTGCAGCCCTTCCACCAGGGCTGGTACAGCTGCCTGGCACGGGGACCGGCCACCACGGTACGCAAGGACTTCAGGGTGCTGGTGCGAGGTAAGGCTTCCTCAGGGTGGGTGGGTGGAGGTCCCCAGGGGCTCTTCCTCAAAGGGGAGCCTTCCTCCCCCTCCTCTTCCTTAATTTCCTTCTCTTCTTGAGGCAGTGGCGCCCCGGATCACCAGCGTGGGGGTCCCCAGTGAGCACAGCGTGCTGGAGGGCAGAGCGGTGAGGCTGGAGTGCCAGGCAGTGGGGCAGCCCACCCCCCAGGTCTCCTGGCTGAAGGATGGGCAGCCCCTGAGGCTGCAGCCCCCTTCGCGTGCCCGGTAAGTCTGGGGGGGGCACTCCATAGGCTAGTGATGGCACAGCCCTGTCCGTGCCTCAGTTTCTCCATGTGCAAAAGAGCAGAGCCAGGCTGAGCTCTGCTGCTTCTCCTCATCTCCCTGCTTGGGCTGGGATGAGCATATCCCAGCTGTTTGCTGAGAAGCATCGTCCTGGTGTCCTGGACAGTGCTGACACCTGCCATGGTCCCTGACACACTGGTATGGTCCCAGCTCCTGCGCTGGCCTTGCAGCATGCCCCAAAATCTTCAGCTTGGGTTACAACCAAGCACAGAGCACCTCTGCCCCATGGGGTCATTAGGGACGGACACACAGGTCACTACCCTATTCTCCTGACACAGGATCTCCCCAGATGGCAGTTCCTTGCTCCTCAAGGGGCTCCAAGCTGCTGACTCGGGGGCTTACACCTGCCTGGCCCGGAACAGCGCAGGCGAAGACGCACGGCTGCAGACGCTGAGCGTGCTGGGTGAGCAGGGCTGGGGGCCACGGGGCACCGCCAGGGCCACCCGGCCCCAACAGCCCCATCAGTCCCTCTGTTCCCTTGCCCAGTGCCCCCCACCATTGAGAGAGGCACCGAGGACTCAGAGGTGGTCCGTGGCATCCTGTCCTCGGTGGTGACACTGGAGTGCCGGGTACGGGGGTCCCCTCCCCTGCATGTGAGCTGGCTGAAGGATGGGCTGCCCCTCCGCCTGTCCCCTCGTGTCACCCTGCTTTCCGCTGGGCACATCCTCCGGTAAGAAGTGCCCCTGGAGTGATGCTCGGGGACTGGTACCCAGGTTTGCATGCCAGGATGACAATGGCTGCACCCCGAGGTGCCTGCGTGTCAGCATGGAGACCTTGGGGTGCAGTGGAGTATCCAAAGCTGATGTCTCCTCTCCATCCCTGGGCCCTGCTCTGTGGGGTAGGATCTCCCGGGCACAGGTCTCCGATGCCGGGCTCTACACCTGCATCGCCTCCAGCCGGGCAGGGGTGGCCGATCGCAGCTTCGTCCTGCAGATACGGGGTACGGGGCAACTGGGGCGTTGGGAAGAGCAAAGCAGGGAGCACCTGGGCACCAATTTTGCTGGCAGAGCATCTGTTGTGCTTCACAGCTCCATTTCCAAGCAGGGTCCTCAGGCACTGAGGTGGGCTGGGAGAGGATGGAACGAGGCAGAACCAGCCAGAAAGCAGTCCCAGAGCACCCTGCAGGGAGGCTGAGCTGCCTCTAGCTGCTCACAGGGCACCAGGGAACTGCCAAACCCGTCCCCAGTTTGCTCCCATGTACCCCCTAAAGGGAACCCCTCCCTCCCCAGTGCCCCCCATCCTGGAAAGCACTGAGAGCAGCGAGGAGCAGATGGTGGCTGAGGGCTCCGATGTCACCTTCACCTGTGAAGCCACTGGGTCCCCAGCACCAGCAGTGACCTGGCTGAAGGATGGCAAACCCCTGGCATGGCAGAGCAACCATGTCTCTGGTGGCCCACGGCTGAGCCTGGTGGCTGTAGGGTCGGCTGATGTGGGAGTGTACTCCTGTGTGGCAGCCAACGAGGTGGGGGAGGTCAGCAAAACCTTCCACCTCCTGGTGACAGGTGAGTGTCTTCCCCCGGGGATTTGGAAAGGGTAGCTTAGCCAGCTTTTGGGGGATCAATGAGTGGATGAGTCCACCCACCTCATCCCGTGCCTTGCAGAGCCACCTCGCATCAAGTCTGCGTCCCAGCCCACTGAGATGTCCATCGTCACGGGCACCCCACTGGAGCTGACGTGTGTAGTGACGGGTGTCCCTGTGCCCACTGTCACGTGGGAGAAGGATGGACGGCTGCTGGCAGGACCCTGGCTCCTGTCGGGGAATGAGAGCACCTTCCACATTGAGAGCACTAAGGCAGGGGCTCCTCTTTCTTCTCCCCACCACTCTTTTCTTTTCATGCCTCAATTTTTCCATCTCCTGGCTTTGCACAGGTGGCCGATGCTGGCTTGTACACTTGTCTGGCTGCTAGCCCTGCTGGGGAGGACAGCAGGAGTTTCCATGTCAGCATCCAAGGTAGCGTGGCCCCAGCAGTGCAGTGGAAGGTGATCGCAGGGGGTGCCAGGGGGTGGTCAGAGGGATTTAGGGACCAGAGAGTCAGAGCATCTCCTGCACTCATTTTTGGCATCACTGAGAAGGGCAAAAGGGAAGAGTGGTGAGGGTTGTCAAACCTCCATTGGGCATGATCCAGAGCACAGCGTGAGGTCCTGCAGAACTGGGGAGACATGTGTGACTTATGGGGATAGGTATGAGGGTGCCCAACCCACACGGCACCCCCCTGACCCATCTGACACACATCCCACAGCACCTCTCAGCGTCGCAAGCATTGGAGAGACCCAGAGCATCACCACAGTGGTAGGGGGGCAGCTCATCTTGGAGTGCCCTGAGGATGCTGTGCCAACCCCCCACATCGAGTGGCACCGGGAGGGCTCCCTGCTGCAGGTACCTGTGGTGGGACCTGGGACTGGGCACAGGCAGGTCCTGGGATGAGCCTTTGCCAGCCCCGTCATGCGCATAGTGGGGGCGACGCAGGGAAAGCTGCTGACAGAGACTCCCCGGGGGTGCCAGGAGGATGCCCGCAGGCAGGTCCTGGCCGAGGGGCGCTTCCTACAGATCCAGGCTGTGGGAGCAGCTGATGGCGGGGAGTACAGCTGCAGGGCCACCAACGAGCTGGGGGACACCAGGCTGCGCATCCGGCTGGAGGTTCACGGTGAGTGACGATGCCCTGTCATGGGGCTCTTCTGGCAGCGAGTGCCAGCTCTGTCCCTGTTAGTTCAGGGATGTGCAATATTATGGGGTGTCCTAAGGCTGGGGTGATGGCAATGGGGGTTGGGTGATGCCCAGCCTCTAGTGTTGGGCTGATGTTCTCCATCCCCTGAGGCCTGTTTCTGACTTTCTCTGGTGCTGTCTGGGCACTGCTGCAGTGGCCCCAGAGATCCAGCCAGGCCCTGAGGAGGCGAGGGCACTGCTGAACGGCTCGGTGGTACTGCCATGCCAGGCGGAGGGGTGGCCCGTGCCCCAGGTGACGTGGTGGAAGGATGGCCGGCTCCTGCCCCTTCACGGGAGCAATAGGTACGAGGCTCTGGGGGTTGGTGGCACAAAGAGCTGCCTCTCAGATCGTGGCACCCTCCACATCAACAAGCATTTTGTTGTGCCTGGAGCAGAGATGGCACTGTCGCCCCACAAAGGGCTGTGCTCTGTCCCCACAGCAGCCCAGCCTATACTTGCCACATCTGGTTGTAATGTGACATGTCACCTCACCAGCTGTGTGTACCTGTGTGATGCAGCCCACAGGGCTCCCTTGCTCTCCCTCCCCAGGCTGCAGCTCCTGACGGGTGGCTCCCTGCAGATCGACCCCATTCAGGTCCAGGATTCAGGCTATTACCTCTGCATGGCATCTAGCCCTGCCGGCTCTGACCGCCGGGGCCTGGACCTCCATGTCCTGGGTAAGCAGAAAAGCCATGCAGATCCTTCCTGGGCTCTACCCCTTCCAACCCACAGCTGCTGGGCTGTTCTCATTGCAACCATGTGCTGCTGTCCTCTGCTCATTGCCTCTGTGCCTTTCTGCAGTCCCTCCTGCCATTGCCCCTGGGCCCTCCAATCTCACCCTGCTGGCTCAGCAGCCAGCCACGCTGGGCTGTGACACCTGGGGATCGCCCAAACCCCACATCAGGTGGGAGAAGGATGGCCACCCCCTCAACCCACACCTCCCACCCGGCGCCTACAGGTAGTCAGAGCATCGCCATCTCATCCCGCTGAAGAGTCCCCCCATAGGGTGGGGTTTGCCCCTCTCCCACGGCTCCTGGTGGGGCAGGGGCTGACCCTGATGTGTTTGGCCCACAGCTTGCAGTCCTCAGGGTCGCTGCTCATCGCCAGCCCCAGCCCCAGGGACGAGGGGTGGTACGAGTGCGTCGCCACCAATGCTGCTGGAGAGGCACGCAAGGTCTTCCTCGTGTCCATCCACGGTGAGGTCCTGGGGGCTTACTGAGAGCAGCTTTGCTGGGGTCTGTCACCACCTCAGGTGTGATGTGTGTGTGCTCCAGCCCCCTACGGGGTTGGGTCCCCTCTAGAGGACTGGAGATAGAGTTGGGTAAGGGGGGAAATAGAAATATCTATGCCCACGTGCATGGGGGTGGGATCCCTTTCAGCATTCCTGTACAGCCCTGCTCACCTCCCTCACCTCTCCAGTGGCCCCCACCATTGCCGATGACCTTACGGATGTGGTTGTCACCCAGCTGTCCCCTGCGGTCCTCACCTGCTATTCCTCCGGCGTGCCCCCACCCAGGGTGTCATGGAGCAAGGAGGGGGCTCAGCTGGGCAGCCGAGGAGGGGGCTACCGCCTCCTGCCCACAGGTACTGGCACAGGGCAGTCCAGCCCTGGTGGGGAGGTGGGTCCTGGCCATCTCTCCCTCTGCTTCCCTTCTGCCTGCTCTCTTCCCAGGGGCCCTGGAGATCAGGCAAGCGCTGCCTGCACACGCCGGCCGCTACACCTGCACAGCGAGGAATGCTGCTGGCACAGCCCGAAAACACTTACGGCTTGCAGTGCATGGTATGCATGGCTACTGGGGGTCCTGCTCCCGGGGGTCCCACTCCCAGTGCATTGGCCTACATTGGGGGAACCCCAGTGGGCAGCACTTCCCTGCTGCTCGCAGAGCCCCCTGCCCTGAAGCCCCTCCCCGGCTTGGTGATGGTGATGGTCAACACCAGCACAGCACTGTCCTGTGAGGCAACCGGTGTCCCCCGGCCAGAGGTCTCCTGGCAGAAGGATGGTGTTGGCATCGCTGAAGGTGAGCAGGAGCCCACTGGAGGCTGGGAGAGCCTGCACTGCTTGCCAGCCTTTGCCTGGCGGGGTGTGGGTGGGATTTGGGTGCCTGGGGGTTGTAGGCATCCCAGCAAGTTGCTGGATGGCACTGTGCATGGGTTCTCCTGGCTCCCTGCTGCCATCCAAGGTGGGTGCAGTTGCTACTGGAGCCGTTCCCCAGGGACTCCTCAGAAAGGGGCACTTCTGCAGGGGAAACAGTCCTTGCACTCCATCCATCCACACCCCAGCACGGCTGTGGTGCCCCATTGTGCCCTTCATTCCTGCCTGTCCCTGCAGGGCCCAGGCTGAAGGTCCTTCCCAATGGGCAGCTGCATCTCCTCCGAGCCTCCCCAGGGGATGCGGGCACCTACCTGTGCATGGCTCGCAACCCCTCGGGCACTGCCTCGGGGCGGACCAGGCTGATTGTGCAAGGTAAGGCAGATCCAGGAGCTCCAATGTTTACCCCATCCTCTGCTCGGCTCCTTCCCCAGCATCTCACAGTGAAATGTGATTGTCAAGGTATGAGCAAGTCCCTCTCCTCCTGCCCCATCCAGTGCCCCCCGTCATCGCAGCTGGCCCGACGGAGCTGGATGCCCTGGAGGGGCTGGAGGTGCTGCTGCCCTGTGCTGCCCATGGTGTCCCCGAGCCCCGTGTGTCCTGGAGCCGGGAGGGAGCCCCGGTGTGGGGTGGCGGGGGGAAGGCCACAATCCTGCCATCTGGGGAGCTGCTGCTCCGGGACGTTCAGGTAGGCACCATTCCCTTCTGCAGCCAAGTTAGCTGTAAGGTTGGAGAGCTGAGAAACAAGAAAAGAAAGCCCAGGTTGTTCTGCACCCTGACATGCCCCTGACTGCTTTCAAAGATCTTTGGTAGAGGGAGAGCCCTGAACAGTCCTTGGCAACAGGCTGGTGGGTCAGGGCAGCGTGGCTTTGTCAGCATGGGCTGGAAAAAGTGGCTGTGGCCGAGCCTTGGCTTTTTGGGTGCACAACAGCCCGCAGAGCACCATAACACAGCGAGTCAGGGCTGCAGCTAGACCCCAGACACAAGCTGACCCCCTCTCATCCTCCCCTTCCCCCGTACAGGAAGGGGATGCTGGGGTCTATTCTTGCACTGCGGTCAACTCAGCTGGCAGGGCTGTCCAACGGGTCTCCCTCTCCATCCACACGGTGCCCGTCTTCACCCGCCTGCCCGGAGACGTCACCTTGAGCCGGGGCGAGAGGCTAGAGCTGGTGTGTGCTGCCACGGGCAGCCCCCAGCCCCGCATCTCCTGGATGGCCAACGGGCAACTCGTCACTGGTGCGTGGCCAGGGGATCACAGGCAGAGGGGCAGAGAATGCTAAGCTTGGTGGGAGGATGAGATCCTGGCTCGATCCCTGTCCTTTTCCCACCTTTTGGGGACTGTAGGGTGTTGGCATGGCTGACTGTGTGGGGTTATAACCAGCTGGTTCCTGTCTATGTTTTTTTTGGGGGGGTTTCCCCCCACAGATGGTGTGTCGGAGCAGAATGGCTGGAACACCCTGCGGCGGGAGGCAGCCACCCGTGCTGACAGCGGGACCTACGTCTGCCGTGCTGAGAACAACGCTGGTGCCATCAGGGCCACCGCCTTTGTCTCTGTCAGAGGTAGGTGCTGGCAGGGAAAATGGGGGGCCTGGCCAGCCCTCCTCCTCTGCCACCCCTCTCCCTTCCCCAGAGGCACCCATCATACGGGGGGACCCCAGCACCTACCAGGTGGAGCCCCCCGGGGGTGATGTCCTCCTTGACTGCGACACCCGGGGTCACCCTGCACCCTTCATCCGCTGGAGCAAGGATGGGGTGCCGGTGGCAGCCAGCGGGCACCTGCGCCAGCTGCGGAACGGCTCCCTGGCCATCCGTGCTGTGGGGGTGAGTGGGGTCTAGGGGGTGCCAGTACATTTTTGGGAAGCTTTCCTGGCAAAGCCAAGCACTGTGCTAATGCTGTTGGTCCTGCTAGAGCACTGATGTGGGGCACTATCGATGCGTGGCGGAGAATGATGAGGGCACGGCGGCAAAGGTTGTCACCCTGGCCCTGCAGAGTGAGTGTCACCCCTTTTGCACCCTCCTTTGGAGGGACTGCAAATCATGCCAACCCTCAGCCCCCCGGATTACCCTTAAGGAACAGCCCTGGTACTGCTGGGATGCTGTGGCACTGCCCACATCCCTTTCCCCGTCTAGGTGCCCCGGTGGTGACAGTGACACCGCAAGAGGTGGTGGCATACGCTGGGCAGCGGGTGCTGCTGCACTGCACAGTGTTGGGGGAGCCCACCCCCTCCGTGGAGTGGCAGCGGGATGGGCAGCCCCTGCTCGAGGGTCCCCGTGCCCGTGTCCTGCCCAATGCCACACTGCTCCTACCTGCTGTCAGCCACCGTGACGCCAGCACCTACTCCTGCCTCGCTCGCAACACCCTGGGGTCTGCCATCGCCCACGCCTCCCTGGACATCCAAGGTGGGTGCTGCCCTGGGATTAGGGGGGGCTTCTGGCTGGCATAGGGGGCTGGGGCTGCCTCCAGCGCAGTTAAACCTGCAGTAAAATCTGCTACCTGATGGTTTGGAGGGATGTTGCCTTTTTCTGCTTACTCTAAACCCCTTGGTTCATACCCTGGTTTACCCTCCTGTTTCTTCTGCTGATCAACTGAAGGTCTGACCCCAGATGAACCCTTGTGCCAGCAGCCACTGCGTGCCAGCCCGTGCCCTGGCTCGCCTCTCCCCAACCTTCCTGCATTTGCTGTCTGTGATTGAATTCTTGTTTCCCAGGGGCTCTGCCAAACGCCCAGGCACATCCTCTGCCTCTGTCCCCCGGGGAGCAGAGTGCTGGGCTGGCTGGCATCGTGGAGGAAGTGCCAGGTGCCCTGCGTGCCCTCTGCATGGCTGTTGGCACCCTGCTGCCAGGAGAAGCAAATAAAAGCTTGAGGTTGAGGCCAGGGCCATGGGAATTGTGATAAAGCAGTGATTGGGGGTTTTTGGTGCATGTCCCTGTGTGCGGAGGATGGGGCCACATTCACAGCATCCCCTGTCCATGTGCCACCAGGCTGCCTGGACCCACAGGGTCTTTGGGGTCTGCACTTGCAGCCAGGTAGGGACACTGCCCACCTTGCTCTGGCCACCTTCATCTCCAGAAAGTTGGATTTTCTTGATGCACAAATTATTGAGAGGGGAGATGGGAAACTGTCCTGCTTTCTCATGGGAGAGCAGCCCCAACACCGCTGCCCCTGTCTCTTTTGCCCCAGGGGAGCCACACCGGGCACGGGGTACCCTGGTTGGTGTCATTAATGACCATGAGCTTCACGTTGCCACCCTTGATGCCAGCGTGCTGGACGACCCACACTCTGGCACCACCTTGGTACGGAGCAGCATCAGCAACATCCCACCTGCTGTAGGTAGGTGGTGACCCCTGTCCTTCCTTTGGGGAGCATGGAAGGTCAGGTGATAATCTTGGGGGATTTTTCCCTAAAAAGCAGCACCCCTTGTTTGTGCTGTGCCCCACAGAGGGTCAGGGGGGGCTGGGTGTCTCCTTAGCTGGCTCTGTGGTGGCACCCTTTCTCTCCCACCCCCAGGGCCGCTGATGCGGGTGCTGGTCACCATCATTGCCCCTGTTTACTGGTCCTTGGCACACACTGGTGGGGGAGCCCGGAGCAGGTTCCTGCTCAGCCGGGGCACCTTCCAGCAGGACTCACAGTTGGAGTTTGCCACAGGTGAGAGATGCCATGTCTCCAGGGGTGTTTGGGGGCTGCGGAGCTTGTTCCTGCCCACCTCAGCTTCCATCTCCCCCATGCACCATCCCCGGGGACTCAGCCCTCTCTGCGCTGAGCTTCACAGCTGGAGATGGAGCTGGGTTTGGGGGTGCCATGAGCTGTGGTTCATTGTTCCACCCCCCTGGCAGGGGAGATCCTGCGGGTCACCCACCTGGCCCGGGGCACGGATGCTGCTGGCTCCCTGCTCCTGGAGAGTGTGGTCAGTGGCTCCGTGCCAGAGAGCATCAGCGAGGCCACGGTGCTGCTGCAGGTGCCAGTGTTGTCCGTCCTCCCTGGGGTTCATGACTCCTGTGCTGGGAGCCTGGGGGTGTCCATGGCCTGACCTTCTTTCCCTGCCTCTCCCCAGGACTTCAGCGAGCGCTACGTGCGGATGGGTGTGGGGCAGCTCTTGGGGGGCTCGGTGCAGAGCTTCCTGCGGGACGGGCACATCATCCGTGCCCGCTGCAATCACACCATTGTGTACGACCCCCCCGAGGGTCCACAGCCCCCCTGGGTTCAGCACATCCAGGCCAGTGCTGTCAGAGCCTCGTATGACCCTGCCTCAGAGGAGCTCCGCTTCCAGCTCCGTGCCACGCTTGATGAGGGTAACGAGGGAATTCCCAAGGATGGGGATGGAAAGGCTGGGATCCCTTGTCAGTCCTGGGTGTCTGAGGATGCAAAAGCCACATCCCTGCAGTGACATGTCCCTTCTCATCTTCTCTGCTTGTTTCCCAGGGGCTGATGGAGACCGGTGCCCAGCAGGATTCATCCTGAGCCCCGGGCAGCTGTACTGCATTGGTATGGACCCTTCCTAAGGGGGCACGTGAGCATGACAAGGGGTACCTGCTGCGTGGTGTCACCTCCACGTCCCCCACAACAACATCCCCCTTCTGCTCCCCAGATATCGACGAATGTACCGAGGGGTCCCACACCTGCCGCTACAACCAGCTCTGCCAGAATGCCCCAGGGACCTACCGCTGCGCCTGCCCTCCTGGCTACCGCTCGCTGGCTGCCGGCTGGCCATGCCTGGGTACCAGCTGGAGTCTTGGGGCACAACTCCTTGGGTGCAGGGCCATGGTTATTCCCCTGCTCTGCTCCAGCCTCAGTTTCCCCATCCAGCTGCAACCCCTCATCTCTTTCCTCCGCCAGATATAAATGAGTGCCTGCAACGTCCTCCGCCGTGTGCCTTCGAGTGCCGCAACCTGCGGGGCTCCTACGAGTGCCTGTGCCCCCCTGGCAGGACCCTGCTGCCGGGCGGAGAGTGTAGCTCAGCAGGGGCAGATGGAGGGACTGCAGCAGGCAGCACCCCTGGGGACCGCATTCTGCACTGGCTGGGGCCGAGCAGCCCACAGAGACGGTCCTTCTACACTCAGCTCGCCCTCCGCAGGGTGGCAAAGGCTGCGAGGCTGGGTGACCGGGCACCCCCCTGCCCCACAGGCTTCATCAAGAGGAATGGCACCTGCACTGGTGAGTGGGCATCAGGGGAAGGACTTTGCGGAGAGTTTTGGAGGCCACTTTGTGCCCAAAAGGCAGCTCCTGCGCCTGATGTTGCCCTGTCTCCCCTTTTATTTGTACCCCAGTCCTCTGGGTTGGGGTCTCCCTGGGCTTGGTCCTCTGGGTTGGGGTCTCCCTGGGCTTGGCTCTGCAGGGAAGGGGAGGTGCGAGCTGAGCAGTGGGGCAGTGGAGCAGACCAACACTGACCTGCCTGTCTCCATCTCCCTCACCCCACAGACCTTGACGAGTGCCAGATGCTGAACCTGTGCCAGCACAAGTGCAGAAACAGCCCGGGCACCTACCGCTGTGTCTGCCCCCCCGGCTACCGGCTCCTGCCCAACGGGAAGGCCTGCCATGGTCAGTGTGGGCATGTCTGTGTCTCTTGGGGTCTGAACAGTGCCCTACAGTGCCCTGGGTGTCATCCTTTTGGGGCTGCAAGTCTTTTTCCTTTTGGAGGAGGATTGTTCCCGGGCTCAGCACCCTGCCTAGCCTGAGTGCTTTCATCTTGCTGCCCGTGTCTGAGACCCCAGGGCAGGAGTGGGAAGTGGTGATTTGCATCTCCATCTCAGCCTGGGGCACAGGGGCACCCCAGCACCCTCAGACCTGTGCCCTCTCTGCCCACAGATATAGACGAGTGCATGGAGGGATCAATTCAGTGTGGCTCAAGCCAAATGTGCTTCAACACCCGTGGAAGTGCCCAGTGCGTGGATGTGCCGTGCCCGGCTGGGTACCGGAGAGGCTCCAGCCCTGGGTGAGTCATGCTGCAGGGCTGAGGGGGCCCTATCCCACCATGGAACCAGGTCACCTGGCCACTCTAGACACCCCGTGTCCCCCCTTGGCTCTCGTGCAGGCTGTGTGTTGGTCGCTGCACCCCAGACTGTGGCTCGGCTGCCCCCCCCACGCTGCAGTACAAGCTGCTCTCCCTGCCCCTTGGCATCGCTGCCGGCCGGGATGTGGTGCACCTCACCCCGGGCACTGCCCTCCGCCATCGCCCTCTCTTCACGCTGCTGGAGCAGGAGCCTGGTAGCCCCTTTGCCCTCCGCACTGAGCAGGGCCGGGGCATCATCTCCACCCTGCACCCTCTGCGGGACCCTGGCACCCACCGCCTCAAGGTGCAGGCGCTGGCCCTGGGTGGACAGCGGGCACCCAGCATCTTCCTCCTCCTCATCTCCGTCTCGCCCTACCCCTACTGACACCGCCGAGGGACAGGAGGGGATACAAGGTCGCTTCTCCTGTCCCTCGCTACCCATGCAGGCACGAGGCTCAGGGAGAGCTGAGCTTGCACCTTTCCTCTCCCCCCTGGTCACCCCCTTTCCTTGCCCCTGCAGCCCCTGCCCCCACTGTTGTCACTCAGGGCCAGGCCCTGACTCAGCAGGACCCTGGGAGGGGACACAAGATGTCCCGCCAGCTTCTTGCAATCAGGTTTTGTTGCAACCCCACAACTTGGACCGGTGGCCCCAGAGCAAAGATAGCTCTGGATGGCCTTGGCTGTGATCAGCCCCCAGACAGGAGGAAGAAGAACCAGGTGACAGCGGTCAGCGAGGGTCCCAGTGGGATGCCCCAGGCTGGGGTGGGCGCAGGGCAGCCCCAGCATTAACCATGTATTAAATTGGAATAGCCTTGTGTTCATTTTTTTTCATTTTAACCCTCTTGGTTTCTGTGCATACTTATTTATTTATGTTTTTCTTCCAAATAAAGGTGTTTCATGGATAAATGTCAGCCATGCCTACAGAAAGCAGCTTCCTTTGGTGTGCAGGAGGGGGCTGCCCCAGCAGCAGCCCTGACTTCCCGGGGCTTTGGGCCCCTCCCTGTGTGGCCTTGGACCATAGAAGGGGGGTTGTCTGGATGTGGCAACGCTTGAGGGCCAACGTCCAGCATCTGAAGGTCTGATCTCGCCCCAGCATCAGACCCCTCAGTCAGCAAGGCCAGGGTGTGGCCTCTGAGCAGGGTGAGGCTATTCCCAAAAAAACATTTCAGTCCTACTCCATGATGCTGGCTGGAGGGACAGGGAGTTCTGACCCCAAGGACTTGAGCCCACATGTCCCCAGGTTTGGGTTGTTGGGTCTGATGATGGCCATGCACCCAGGTGAGGGTGTTGTGGTCAGATCCTGTCACTGAAGCTGACTCTTGCTGCACCCATGTGGGGGCACTGAGATGCCCCATTAAAGGCCCTGGTTTTGGGGTTAGGGGTTTCCCATCCTCCAAGGCCGCTCTGCTGCTGGTCTGGGGTCCTCTGGGCATGTGTTTTGCTCCATGCATAGCCCCCTGCTCCATCCTCTCCTGCCCCTCCAGGGTCCTACTTGTCCTGATGGAGTATCAAATAAATTCAATCCTCCTCTGCCATCCTGTGCCAGGAAGGAAAGCTGAGCAACTCCCCTTTGCCCACCCCATTTTCCCACTCCTTGGGGCAGGTAGATCCATGGGGTCATTTCTGGGGGCGTAACACCCCTCTCGGTGCTCTGTGGAGATTGATGAGGAAGTCAGGAGTGGTGGGGACAGGGATGACAGCACCTAGAGCACTCACGCAAGGGCTGGGCACAAGCTCCATCCCGGCTCGGGGTGCAAGCTGCCCCGGCTTTCTGCCCCTGAGGGCAGGCAGAAGGCAAGGTCCAGCCTGGGGACGGTGCCCACGGAGGGGACAGTCCTGCGGCGGCCCCGCCTGCCCACGCCCAACTATAAGGGAGGAGGAAGAGGAGGAGGATGCTCCAGGCACCGGACGGGAGCGCCGCGGGCAGGCAGGTCCCCGGGAGCAGGTGAGTNGACGGGAGCAGGTGCGTGGGGGCACGGCCTGGGGGGGGGGGGAATAAGGGAAAAGGGAGCTTTTTGCCTTGGGGCACCTGGACCCCTGTCCCTGGGAGTGCCCTCTCCACCCACCCAGGGGTCTCCACCATCTCTAGGTGCTGGAAAAGTGCTTGTTGATCCCAAAAGTGCTTGTTGATACAGGAGCTGGGCGGGGNTACCTCCAAGGAGGGGAGCTGAGACCTTCACTGGCACCACTACCCTGTGCCCTCCTTACTCTGCTCTGAGGATGCCAAGGGACCCCCACGAGGTGGAGAAACGATGTTGAGGGAGAACCCCAGCACCAGCAGGCGCATCCCCCCGTGTCTCTGCTGCAGGAACCCCTGGGGATCCCCTGCCCGTGCTGCCTGCCCCATCCCAACCCACAGACAGCACTCACCGGAGCAGAAGCTGCTCTTCCAGCCCGGCTGGCGAAGGCAGTTCCTCTCCTCACCAAAGTTTCAAGCTTTTTATTCCTCTCTGCTTTTTTTTTTTTTCTCTCCTTGTTTTTCAAATCAAAAGTATTCCTGTAGGGCAGCCAGAGTCACCCTGGTAAAAACCCTGCCCCAACTCACACGGAAATTGCTACAGAATAATAATCAGGGCTGAGAAAGTCCTGCTGTGTTCCCCTTCGCTGAGCTTTGTTTGCTCTGATTTATTACCACCTAACGCCAAAACTTCGGGGCTCTCCCTTCCTGGGCAGGCGGGCTTGGCACAAAGGTTTTTCCGGAGCTGGGAACACTGGTGGCCTCGGACCGTTCCCTGGATGCAGGACGCATCCGCAGGGTAAGGTGCCCCAGGTCCTTTGGGCATCACCTGGGCAGCATGACATGTCTGAGCAGGCAAAAATTGGAGACGTTTCCTTTAGTTCCCTGCTGGGCCACTTGTGAAACAAGCGTGTCTGGTCTCAGAGGTGCTTAGACAGGCTGGCAGCCCCGATGGCAACGCTGGCAGCCACAGCAGGGATGCGTTTGGGGGTTAAAGGAGGGGATTTGCCCAGCGAGGTGCAGCATCATGCTTTGGCCGGGCCCTTCTGGGAACTGCGAGCGCTTTCCTGTAAATGCCCTGGTGAGAAAGGGGATGGCCAAGCCTCCCTAGGCAGGGGCCCAGCTTGGCACACCCACAGTGCCTGGGGCATCGGGAAATCCCATTGCACAAGCCTGAGTGCTGCCTGCACTGCATGCACAGGCAGCCTGATGGGCACGAGCAAGCCTGGGGGGGCCAAAATGTGGTTATGGGGGTACCAGACCCCTTTTGCTCTTCAGCAAGAAACTGGCAGCAGCAGGTCAGATCCTGCATATGGGTGGGCTCCAAGCCACGGAGTAACCGAATCCCACTGGGAAAGGTGCTGGGTGAGCCAGCCTGGAGGGGCTGGGCACAGCACCCTCCCTGCCTGAAAAAGTAGGGGCAGGAGCAGGATTGTGCTGACTTGGCAGCAACGTGAAAATTGCTCAGGACAGGATTTGGCTGGCTCTGCTGTCCGCCGTCCCTGGCCAAGGGTCAGCTGGCATTGCCTATTCATGGGGCCCTGGGATTCACAGTCCAGCCCAGGGACCACAGGGACAGACCCGAGCCCTTTCCCACAGTGGGACCCCCTTTGCCTCCCCCTGAGCCCTGGGCTGCCATCTCCTTCACTCTCTGCTGTTGCTGGCTGAAGCCTTCGCTTTCCTCAGCCGAAGGGTGAGGGGCACCGAATCTCCACGTAGGTGTTTGATGTTGGCAAGAATCATGGGGCAGCGTAACTAGGACAAACAGCCATTAAACATTAATTAGTCATGGGTCTGGGCTGCGTGGGATGCTGCTGGGCACCGCAGCCCTGCAGGTATGGCCCACCCGCGGTACTGGTGGGTGCCTGGCGCCGAGCCGGTGGGTGGCTGCGCCAGTCTGCCACCGCAGCTCCTCCACACCAGCCCTGGCACAGAGCCGTGACGTGCCGGGCCGTGCCTGGGCAAGGCTTCGGGCTGCATCTCCATGGTGGCCAGGCGCCTGCGTCTGAGTCCTGGTCACCCCAGCACCATAGGGAGCTTGCAGAGCGTGGTGCAGGTTGTGCCAGGGTTGCCAGAGTGAGAGCCGCGTGGAGGGAAGGTAAGAGCAAAGTGGTCCCCTTGGCTGCCTTGGTCTCCTCCACCACCTGGCTCTTGCTGGGTGTCCTGGCTGGCAGTGTGCCCTCCCTGGCTGGAGACACAGCCTGGACGTGGCTGCAATGCTGTGGCTTTCCCTCCCACCCCCAGCTCTCCCCTCCTGCTTCTTGTAGCCCAGGAGGGCTCTTGCTCCAGCTGGTCCCTCTCGATGCTATGATGAGTCCCCTCCTGCACTGCTGTCCCCAGCCTGATGCTCCTGACAGAGGAAAGGGCTCAGATGGACCTGAGGGCGGTGTTCTGCCCCTGGCCCTGGTCCCACAGGAGCACCTGGCACCTGATGGCACCAGCATGCACTGTCTGTGAGCGAGAGCGATCCTGGAAGCCTGTGTTTTAATCAGAGAGCTTGTCCCAGCACCAGCAGCTCCACCTCGTGCTCCTCCACCTACCTCAGCCGCTGCCAGTCTGATGTTTCTAGTTTGCTGTGGGCTTTGCTGCCTTGTTGCTCATCCCCTGGATAATGTTTGTTTTGTCCAGAACATTCCATCCCAGGGAGAGCCCTCACTCCTGGCTTCCCTCAACACACTGTGGGATCACAACAGCCCTGTGGCCAGTTCAGGGACACCAGGGAGGGTGTCATGGCTGGTGGCTGAGGCGTCCCTGTGGTAAGCAGGAGCAGGCTAATGTTCAGGGAGGGGTTGAGACTAATACGGACCCCTTTTCCTTTGTTTTTCCAGAGCCATGGCTCAGCCCAAGGGTACAGTGGTCCTCGCCTACAGCGGGGGGCTCGACACCTCCTGCATCCTGGTGTGGCTGAAGGAGCAGGGCTACGATGTCATTGCCTATCTGGTAAGCCCCAGTGAACCCCATCCCTGGGGGCTGGAGGTGGAGGGGATGTTGGGCCATGGGTCTGGGGACGTGGGGTGGGTGCGTATGAGGCCATGCTGGTGACCCCCTTCTCACTGGTTAACCATCCCCCCGCCTGGATGCTGCTCTGCTGAGCTGCCAGCCCTGTGTGGCACAACCTGTTCCTGCCAGCAAATGACCCTCTGCTAATGAGGGCAGCAGACAGGGCAGAGCTATGGGGCTTGGTAGAGGGAGATATGGCCCCAAGGTATGCTGTCCTGGGAAGGGGAAAGCCCCCTTCTGTCAATCCTGGATGGCCTCAAGCCTGGCCAGCACAGGCTCTGCCATGCCCTATATGATGCCCCATTCCAGAATGGTCTTGTACTGGGTTTTGTGGACACCTTTCACCTGGTCTTGTTTTATCCCCTTTCCAGGCCAACATTGGGCAGAAGGAAGATTTTGAGGCAGCACGAAAGAAAGCAGTGGCGCTGGGGGCTAAAAAGGTAACCATGTCCCTCCCTCATGGTGCCCAGGGGGCTCTGAGGTCCACTTACTCCCCGCCGTGGGGCTGAGCCCTGGGCTCTCTCCCACTCCATGGCTGGGGCCACTATAGGGGTGATACAATGCTAGTGAGGAATCCATTTTCCAGAGATGTTTGTACCAAAACNATTGGGCAGAAGGAAGATTTTGAGGCAGCACGAAAGAAAGCAGTGGCGCTGGGGGCTAAAAAGGTAACCATGTCCCTCCCTCATGGTGCCCAGGGGGCTCTGAGGTCCACTTACTCCCCGCCGTGGGGCTGAGCCCTGGGCTCTCTCCCACTCCATGGCTGGGGCCACTATAGGGGTGATACAATGCTAGTGAGGAATCCATTTTCCAGAGATGTTTGTACCAAAACCTTTTAGCAGCATGTAGGAAAGGGGACGCAAAGGGGCCTTTTTCTGCAACATCCTGAAAGCCCCAGAGGAGTGGGATCCCCTCTAGCCATCCTCTAACCACCGGGCTCCCTCCATCCTGGCAGGTTTACATCGAGGACATCAGCAGGGAGTTCGTGGAGGAGTTCATCTGGCCGGCGGTGCAGGCCAACGCTCTCTACGAGGACCGGTACCTGCTGGGGACGGCACTGGCACGGCCCTGCATCGCCCGCAAGCTGGTGGAGATCGCCCAGAGGGAAGGAGCCCAGTACGTCGCCCATGGGGCCACCGGCAAGGTCAGGGAAGAGAGGGGCACCGGACTGTCACAGGATACTTGGGGAGGGACCCTCTCAGTCCATGGGCCGAGCTGTGGGTGCTGGAGGGGGCGTGCGGGGTGTTTTGTGGGTGCTCTGAAGGGCTGTGCAAAGCCCAACCACCGTGTTTCAACACTTCCTTCTCGGTTCTGGGATTTCTGTGCCCAGTTTTGGTTCCCTCTCGCTGCCGGGAAGGCTCGGGTCACAGCCGAACCCTCTCTTTCGGCAGTCACTTTCTAAAAGTTCCTGCGGACAGGGGCTGCCAGGGCCAGGAGCCGGCTGGGGCTGAGCCAGCACCACCTTTCGGGGCACCCCGGGAAGGGTGGGACTGTCGCGGTCCCGGTCCCCATCCCCGGCCGCAGGGAGTAGGCTTTGCCGCTAGAGGCAGCCAGAGACCGTGGAAAGGATGCTCGGGGCCAGCCGCTGCCTGGAAGAGGGGAAATCCTCCGCTGGGAAGGTGGGACTTGGATGATGCGCCAGTCCCCTGACACTTCCAGCCACCACCTGCACGCTGCCCAGCCAGGTGCGGGAACAGCCAGGGCCGGGTGACGCTGTCACCAGAGGCCTCTGTGGTGCCCTTGGGTGCCGTGTGTGCACCCAGGACCTGCTGGCTGCCTCCTCCTTCCCGTTCACAGGGACCTGAAGTGTAGATCATGCCTATCTCAGCCCAGGGGCAAAGGCAAGGTGCCCACCTGGAGGGGTCTTGGGACAAGGGGTTGGGTTCCCTGACTATAGCAGAGAATCCTGCTGGAAGGGAGAATTTGAATGTGGCTAGGAAATAGCCAAGGAGCATGCTGGCACTGGGGAAAAGGGGTGGAGGGGTGGCTGGGGGGGTGCTTCGTGGCTGAAATAGCTCTTGCACCTGCCATGATGGGTTGCCCTTCCCTTTCCCTCTCACCCATCCTCAGCAGCCCCTCTTAAAAGCCCCCACCCAAGGGTGTCCTGGCAGAATTCACCCCCAATGTGATGATGTTCCCCTTCTCCTGGGTGCCACCAGCATCTTGCTCACAGGGGCACCCTTGGCTGCCACCCCCCCCNACCCGGCTGCACCCCGTCCCTGGCTGCGGCATCTTAAATGGGGGCCATCTGCAGTGTCCCCGCTGCCGGAGCAGATGGACTTGTTTTGGGCCTGTAAGGGAAATGAGTGCTTTGGTGGATGTTCTCGCCTGCACGTAATAGTCCTTGGGGATTTCCCAGCCCCTCTGTAAATGTATCCTCCAGGCCAGGGCCAAGAGGAGGGAAGGGGGCGGGGGGGAGGTTGTCCTTACGCCCCTTGTTGTTGGTGGAAAATAGGCTTTGGTGAATGCTATTCCCTGGGAAGTGCTAATAACTCCCAGGCTCACTCCTCACCCCTTCCTGACTACCTGGCCTCATTAGCAGGATCTCATCAGCATGGGCCAATTAAGATAAAGGGAGCTTCAGCTATTCAGTTATGAGCTGCTGTATCCTCCTGGACACTGTGGTCTTCCTCCCTGCTCCCCCTCCTCTGATGCCTGTGAGGGAAAAAATACCCAAATCTGGGTTTCTGCTGGTTCTGTTTTTACGGGTGTCAGCCCAGGGAAGAACAAGGCTCGTGACTGACTCCAGGATGAGCCAGGCTCCCCCGGAGTCAGATGAATGAGCTGCACCAGGGTTTTGATCACTTGATGCCCAACTCTATCAGGAACATCAGGAAAGGTGGTTTGGGGTTCAAAACAGCCGTGGAGAGGGTCCAGGAGTGACTCCCGTGGAACAGACCTGGCTCAGGACCCGGCCCCTCCCACTGCACTGGGGGAGCAGAGGAGATAAATGTGTCTTCAGCCTCAGTATGTTTTTTCCAGTGAAAACAGTCAGCAACCTGATCCCAGTGTCACTATTGGGAAAATAAGTGTGATCCCCACTCTTGCACAGGGAGCCTGGCTCTACAAAGTCCCTGGTGGTGCCACCTGGGTGTCCCTCCTGGCTGGTAGCTCTCACAGACATTTGCAAATGCCCTGCTTAGCTGAGGGTCTCCTGGGCCACGGGCTGGGAGGTTTTTCCCCACAAAGCAGCTTGTCCCATGGGTTGGCCAGAGCTGAGACCCTGAGACATGTCCCCTCTAGCTCTCTGCTGGAGGACTTCGGTCCTGCTGCACAGGGACAGGAATTCCGAGCAAGGAAACAACACGTCCTTATCTGCCCCAGCACAGACTCAGCCCTCAACGTCTCCTATTTGTGTTTCAGGGCAATGACCAGGTTCGGTTCGAGCTCACATGCTATGCCCTGTGCCCTAATATCAAGGTAAGGCACCCAAAATTGTCCCCTGGAGTCCCACCAGCAGGCTCCTGCCTCCCTCCCCAGCTGGTGGAGAATTTTAACACCGAAGTGAGTGGCTGTGCCTTGCTTTAACAAGCTGCCAGCTGTACAAAGTGACGTTTTGGCATTTGAGGGGGCTGTAATGATCCTTAATTGACCTATTTTTACCCCAAACGCCATGAGGCCATGAAGGAAACTATCAAGGCAGCTGCTGGATAATCGATGCTGCATCCAGCGGCTTGTTTAGGGTCAGGGGTTTGGGTTACTCTATACTTGCTCAAGGGTATTAAATTTCAGCTGGGGGACCAACACCCCATGGGCCCTGGCTCCCCAGGGTGCCAGGAGCTACTTCCCATGGGATGTGCCGAGGGATTGCCCCAGGGGGTGCCGAGGGGCAAAGGGGATCCAGAAGCTGGAAGGGGGGCCAGGGGCTTCTCATCTCATGCTCCTGGTCTCCTGCCAGGTTGTCGCGCCGTGGAGGCTGCCTGAGTTTTACCAGCGCTTCCCTGGGCGCTGTGAGCTGATGGACTACGCCAAGGTAGGGATGCTCGGGGTGGTCGTGGGGTGCTCAGAACGGTTGTGAGATGCTAAGAAGGGTCATAGGATGCCCACCATGGCTTGGTGGGTGACGGCAGCAAGCCCGGCAAGACCTCCCTGCAGCACCATGCTGGAGCCTTCTGGTCAGGTTTTTTTTTTTTTCTNTTTGGTGTGGTTTTTTTTTTTTCTTTTTTCCCCCTCTTTTTTTTTTTTTTTTTTTTTTTTTCTCCTTCCTTTCTAAAAGCCCAGTAATTACCTGGCTATTAATGGTAACCTGCTTTCCAAGGAAATGGGTCCCAGCTCCCTGACTTGCGTAACAGACAAAGCAAATACGTTTGCCTTTGTTGTCCCTTCCTTTTTGAAGTACAAGTTGCAATAAAACATATTAGAAGTTTTGCATCAGGTTTTTATGTGCCCACCAGGGTACCTTTCTCTTTTAGCGACTTCATGGAAATGCTTGACAACTCGGCTCAATCAATCAAAAGGGAAAAAAGGCAGCTCTGTGCATAAACCAGAAAATTGCTTCAGTTTTTAAATAGCTGCCGTCGAGGCTGCTCTGGGTAATCTCCGGGAAGGCGAGGTGCGGAGCTGGAGGGATGCGACGTGGGGCGAGGAGCCCTCCGAGCCCATTAGGGCCACCGAGAGCGGCGTGTTGAGGATTGTGTTTGCCATCTGCCGCTGTATTATGAAGGGGCGAGTTTACGAGAGCTTTCCATATGTTGCCAAACAAATTGTCAAATAGGGGGAGTTATTAAGAGCGCCGCGGTTTTATTATATGGAAAATGGAACATGTGTTTTGGGTTTGGGGGTTTTGTTTGGGGTTGTGGTGGTTAGTTGGTTTTTTTTGGGTTTTGTGGGGTTTTTTTTGTTGTTGTTTGTTTGGAAGGGGGTGGAAAGGGAAACGAAATGGGTTGGGGCCCCACTTAAAGAGAAAAGGTTGGGGTTGAGGGTTTGTAGTGCCTTTTGGTCTCTGGTTATGTTTGGCATTTAAAAGAAAAAAAAAGGAAAAAGGGGGAAATATCCCTTCTTTTTCATGCTTGGGAGAAGGAGAGGTGTGGCCAAGTCCTTTCGCACCTGGATGCGCTCCCCTCTGTGCTCTGGAGGTTATAACACAATGATTTTTGGGGCTCAGTTGCAGTCAGCAAAACAGGGATTTGTGCCACCGTGGCACAGCTCTTGCCGGAGACCTTGCCCAGCTCTTGCCCAGGGGCTGGAGCCAGCCTTGCTCCGGTAGCCACATAGCACCCACAACCAGCTGAGGCTGAAACACCTTAATGAGCACAGTTGATGCTCTCCTGGATGATGTGTTTGAGCATCCCAGGTGAGGGGGGTGTGACCGAGGGCACGGGGAGACCCAGCCCTGCATGGTTGAGTGTGGACCCTCAGGTTAAAGAGCTTTAATTAATTACGGCAAAATGCCTTCTGCCAACACCCACGAGGGTGCTGGGGTGAGGACAAGGGGCAGGTGCTGATGGGAATGTGGTCTGTCCTCCAGAGGGACTAAGGTCTATCTCCAGCCCTCTGTCTCCCTCCAGCACCATCTGAGGGAACTTTGGGAAGTTGGAAGGCACCTGTAGCTCCATCCGTCTGAGGGACAGGGAGAGGAATCTTCTTGCTCCTTCCTGGAAAAACAATGTCCCCCTCAGATAGGGGCTCAGTTAGTCCCTCTGCAGCCTTAGGAGGCATCTCAGGACCTCGCTCCTGTCTGAGGTGATGGGTTGAGGACCATGATTTAACAACCACAAGCATTTCTTTCCCCTCTCCTGGCAAACAAGAAGCCTCTGCTCAGCCCCTGTTCCTCTGCTCCTGGTCAAGCCCTCAGCAGCCCCTTGTCCCTGCTGCGGTGACAACAAAATGCCAGAGCTGCTTGGCCACACATGGACATTGCATGGACACGCCGAGGCATGGTGGGAACCCAGAGCTACCACCTCTATCCCCAGCTTACCATGGCCACCCGACAGCTAAGACATGGTGGCTTGGCACGCTGGCAGGCTGGGTGACGTCCCCGCTGGCCCCGGTTGTTAGCTCGCCGCCGTCACCTCTCCCGCTAATTCCCCCACGTATTCACCTCGTCTTCACAGGCAATTTCCCCCATTGAAGTGTCAGCGGATAATTGAGCGCGCCGGTGACCTTGTTAGGGAGCCGGGCTCAGCGCTGTGTGCTGCACCGGGGAGGCAGCCGGCGCGGGGCCCTGTGTCCCCAGGCACGGGGGTGCTGGGGGTGCCCAGGCTCAGGGGGACGCCTGCCACCTGTGTGCCACGTGTCTGCATCGCCACATGGTTGCTCGAGGCCCTGGGGATGTGTGTGCTGTCCCCTCGCAGCAGAGCATCCATCCTATTTATTCCGGAGAGAATCTTGTGATTCTGGGGACTTCTATCCCCGTGTCACCTCCCCTTGGGGAGGGGAGTGCATTGCCCTGGACCTAGAGAAAGCGCCAGTGTCCATGCCAATGTCTCCGTTGCTTGGGTTCATGCAGGGCTCTGAAGCTTTGCCTCTGCTCACGGTGAGGCTGGAGCAGCTGTTTTCCTCCTACTTGTACTTCATGTCCCTGTCGAGGTGGCCCTTGTAGCAGGAGCTGATGTTGCCCAGGGTCAGGGACACAGACGTCTGCCTTGTTCCGTGCTGCCTTGCTGGTGGCCATGGCTTGTGCCTTTGTGTTGTTGGGGCTGATTCCAGCAGGAGCCAGTGCCGGTGGGGGCTGGCTCAGCCCCGCTTCCCTTCTCTTGGCAGAAACACGGGATTCCAGTGCCTGTGACGCCCCAGACGCCCTGGAGCATGGATGAAAACCTCATGCACATCAGGTGAGAGACTGGGTGGGTGAGGAGCTCCTGTGGGACAAAGACCCAGAGCCTGCAACCCCAGTCCCTGTGTCCTGCATAGCCAGGACAGCCCTTTGCATCTCCAGGGTCCCAGGCTGCCCCACAACATGCTGGCCCAAAACTTCCAGCATCCTCAAAACTTCCAGCATCCCTTTCTTCCCAGACGTCCATGTCCCACGTGGCAGTGTTCATCTCCTGGCCTCTTCCAAGCCTAGTTCTCCTTGCAACGTTGCTGCTAAAAGCCCCTGGAGATCCATAACACTTATTTACCCCCATCTTCGTGGTGTTGTGGGAGTCGGGGGGGAGGTGTCCTGGTGGGCTTGGGGCTTCAGGTTGCAGGTTCTGCAGTGACTTCTCTCTCTCTTCCCTGCCTGCCGCAGCTACGAAGCCGGGATCCTGGAGAACCCCAAGGTAATTGATCACGGCCGCCCGGCCAGCGTGGCAGCCACCGGGCCGAGGGCGGCTCGTGTATTTGCAGCCTAATTGGAAATTTCACGGCGGGGGC
>VZRU01014834.1:52469-64971 GCA_013398155.1 Pedionomus torquatus
CCCGCACCAGCTCTGCTTAATTACAGCCTTCCCTGGCACAGCCAGCCTCGTTATTTTACTTATTCCTCAGACCCCACCACACTATACACACCCACCTCCCCAACTCCGGGGCTGTGAAACATGCCACATTTACATAATGGGCTTTTAATTTTTCCATTGCCTGTTAACTGCTTTGTTCTCCCTGATCCACCATGTTCCCCCACCCCTTTAAGATAAATTAATTACATTATCTCCTGGTAAAAAAAAAAAAATAATTAAACTGTACAGGCCTTAACAAATGCCTGCTCTTCACGCCCCCTCATTCTGCTTAAATTAATTGAAAGGAAATGTGTGTTATTACTGTTAATTTACAATTAATTTTTTTTTTTTTTAATCCGGTTTCCAGGCTGAAGGAATATCATCGTCTCCAGAGCAAGGTCACCATGAAGCAGGATGAATAGCAATCAATCGCACGCCGGCCTCCCGCTCCCCTTTCTAATTTCTCTAAGAACTAGCACTAATTGTGGTGGTAATTTGTAATTGTAACTCGTCTCCCCGGAGTCACGGCGGAGGTGATGGCTTTGTTACAGGGCGGCAAGTGAAATGCAATCATTAAAAAAAGGTGGTCGGCCGGAGAAGAAGTGAGGAAAGAAATAAAAACCCAGCCACGCGCTGGGTCTGCTCATTGAGAGCCGGGCTTTATTCCTGCCTTGTTTGTTTGCTCTTCTGGCCCAGCGCTTCCCCAAGCTCGGCTTTGTGAAATTTGTAATGGATTAAGTGCCTCTGAAGGACGAGGGGGGGGTTGTTGGTACCTTCTTGTGAAGGTAGGAAGCGGAGGACATCGCCCCGCATGGTGCTGGTCCAGAGGGGTGAGCTGGGCAACGGGGATGGGTTAAGAGGATTTGAGACTCCCTCTTTTGTCTTCATTTTAGTGTATTTTAAGAGCAGTCTTGGGGATTGTCAAAAAGGAAAAAACAGGGAAAATGTCTTCCAAAAGTGTTGCGAGAGAAGAGGAGCTGGACTGGGGCAGCGGGTTTCTCTCCCATCACGCCAGGGTGGATTGCGGGTCCCTTGGGCTCCGGGGCTCAGGCTGCAGCGCTTGGCTGGGATACAGGGCCAGCTCAACGGGGGAGATCTGCTCTGAAATGTGCAGTGGGAGCAGGAGAAAAGAAAAAAAATCACTTTCTATCACATGCCAACACCCAGGATGTGCTGCTGCTCTGCAACACTGAGCATGGGGAAGGATCCCGTTTGAGATGTTCCCATGGTGGGTATCCCCAGGCCAGGAACACAGATGCTCTCTGGGGCTGGGAGAGATGCTTCATCCTACGGTGCCCAGCACGGCCACAGGGCACCAGCCAGCTCCACCCCAGCAACAGGGATGTGCCAATTTCCAAATCATTTGGGGAGAAAAAGCAGGGCTACCACCAAAAAGGAGAACACGTTTGCAGCCCCCAGGGTGGGGACAGCCAGGCCTGGTGGCCGTTTGGGGACATTCAGGCGTGCCCTGCCTGCCCTGCTGCTGAGCTGGCGAGTGTGACAAGCTCTGACATCACAGCTGGGAAAATAACATGTTATTTTCCCAGCTTGGATGTGACTTTCCCTGCTATTACTGGCAGCGACCATCTTGGGAGGAGAAAGCAGCAGAGGGTTGTCAGGCAAGGGGAGAGAAGTGGTTTTCTGGGCTGGTGGAGCCTGTCCAACCCCTGTGGGGTTCGGGGAGGGGGGATGCTGCACGGGGCCGCCCCGTTCCCTACATCCCATTGCTTTCAGCAGCAAGTCCCTGCTGAAAGTGCAGCTTCACGTGGGGGTCCCATGTGAGCCACGTCCCTTGAAACCTCGTCAGGAGACATCTCCTAGGGGGATCATCCAAAAAGCAAGATGGGAACTGAGCTGCTACCCTCCTGCACACCCGGGAGGGATGCTGGCCTGGCCCATGGGACAACAGGCAGCCCTGTAAGCCCTGTAAGCTGAGGGAGCATTACCTGCCCTGCTCTCCCTTGGGCTTGGCCAGGGCAGAGGTTTCCACTGTTTGAAAGAGCCTGGTGCAATGAGATGTCTGGTTTCTGGGGGGACACACCCCCCAAAACACATCATAGTTCCCCAATGCTTGAGAAATGCTGGATGTTCTTGGGGAGAGCACTTCTCCCTAGGGTGCTTAAATCATCAGCTGGAACAAACCATTTAAACCTCAAATCTCCTCCAGCGCTCGCCCTGCAGCACTGAGGAGCCTGGACCCAAAGGTGCCCTGGTTGCCCATGTCTCACCGCGCCCTCTGGGATGTGCAGTGAGGTTTTCGGGTGAGGGCAGAGGATGCTGTGTACCATGGCAGCTCCAGCTCCCCAGGCAGGGCAAAGCTGTGCTCGATGACGGTGGTGGACGTGACTGTGGTCAGCCTTGGAGGAGCAGCATGTGTTGGCCTCCAGCTGTTGCTTGCAGCGGGGCTGAAATCACATCATGCTGGTAAAGCAGAGTTCAGTGTATTTGAAAAGCCAAGTCAAACCCAGTGTGAGTTTTGCAGGAGAAAAAAACCTTTTGAAAATTGTAGGGTTGCAGGATAGAGAAAATCCAGGCAGTGCCTGCCCTTCCTTCAGGGTGCAGCTACTGGGGGCTGCAGTGATAGGATGTTCTGAGTCACCCACTACATTTAATTACTACTTTAATTACTATCAGCCCTTCCAGTTCCCATGATTTGGTGGTTTCTCGTTGCCCCCTTTGCAGCCTCCTGCCATCCTTCCACCCTGGTGTGTCGCAGGGAGGTGTTTCAGAGGCTGCAGGTGACAGCCTCATGTCTCAGCAGGAGAGAGAAGTAGTGGTGTGAGCAGCTCCTGAACCATCTGGTAACTCCGTGGCAGAGGTATTTTGGGGGTAACTTTTGGACTTTCAAGGTGACAGGCTTGTTTCTGCAACTCTTACCTGACTGTAAGGGCAGCAAGTGTGGGCTGGGGGTTCACTGTCCTTGGGAACAGCCAGGAGGGAACCTGAGAAGGGACCTGGGTTACTGCTGGGCTTCAAAGCTCTTCTGCATGTCCCCCCTGCAGTGTCACCCATTGCTTGAGCTTCAGGCCTGCTCCAAGGCAGCCCCTCTTTGCCCTGAGGCTGGGGGTCCCTGGGGATGCCTTTGGGAAGCTGCACCCCCTCTTTGCACCGTGGGGCTGCTCAGCCGTCCTCCCAGGCTCCAGGGAAGGGCTTGTCCAGGGTCACTGCAATCGATATCTCATCTGCGGGCTCTCCTAGCGGAAGTGATGGTATATTGGAACATGGTAATGGCTCTTGTCTAGTGGAAAAGGCTAATCTTCCCCAGCTGTACAGGATCTCCGCAGGTGTCCTCCGGCTCTCCCCGCTGCCACCAGCCCTGCAGCCAGCCAAGGAGCAGACACACTTCTTTAAAGCTGCAGCAGTCTAATTTATTGCTGGTCCCGGGAAGGGAGAGCTGCCCCAGCCCAGCCCTGTGAGGTGCAGAGCCCTGGCCGGAGCTTTTCAGTGAAGGACTTGCACCCAGGGTGGCACCACACAGCACGGGCAGCCACAGCAGCACAGGTCTGCTGGCTCAAAGCAGAGAAGGTGACGTGTCCTCCATCCTCGCTCACTTGGGGATGGCATTTCCCCAGAGAGAAGAGGAGGAGGATGTGGGGACGATGCCAGGAGGGGTGTGGACCCCTCAGAGTGCCACCTGCAAGCGTAGGTGGGAGACAAACATGTGTCAGGGGGCGAAAGCTCCTTGCTGTTAATTTGGCTTTTTTGGCAACGGGCTCGCTGCCTGGTGGGGTTCACTGCATGGAGCTTGGCCTGTTTAGCCTATCCCCAGAGATTTCTGTCAGGAACAGGTCTCCTCTTCCCCTGCCCAGCCAGCCATCGTGCCCAGGTGGGCTTTGTACATGCCCAGGGGCTCCCGATTTTTAAAAGCTGACCAGCCAACACCAGCTACAGCAGCCTGCTGCATCACTATGGCAAAATCAATTTTCCCGTTTCTCTGGAGGTAGAGGTAATTACCAGGTTTAAGGTTTAATATGCATGTGGATTTTAATGCAAGCGTTGCCAGGAACAACTCAGAACAATGCAGAGGTTTGGGCAACGTGTCCTGGGGGCTTGGACGTGGCCATGGAGTGAGGAGCTCCCAGATATGGTTTGCAAAGTGGGGGGCCCAGGGGCTTCAGGGGCTTGAGGGGGTCCATTGGAGGCTGAGCTACCATCAGGTTCCTCAGAAGCTGTATCAAAATCCTGCTGTTTGGGTAGGGATTTTTCCCCTGCAGAAAACAGCAGGAATAGATAGGTGTTAAGACAAAATTCCCAGGGGGACAGAGCAGCTGTGGGGCTACTGGGTTTTTGCTTAAACTTTATTGGGTGGAGAAGTAAAAGAGGTGATGGAAATATGGGGGGTTGGGTGTTGTGTGGCTGTGCCCTGTGGGACTCTGTCCCCATTATGTCCCCTCCCAGGCCTCCATCTCCCCATCTGCAGGGTGTGTGGGAGAGGACCCCAGCCCAACTCTCCCAAAGGAGAGAAAATCCTCTTGTGCTATCCAGTATCATGTAATTTTGGGTAAGCAGTGGTCCCTGGGTGCTGGTAATGGTCCAGCAGTGCCAAGGATGGGGTTCCCCTAAGCAGGGACACTGCTACAGGTGGTACCTTCCTGGGAAAAACAAGGGCACCTTCCACAATGAGCATTTGGTGCCCCTTTTCCTTCAGAGATGGGGCTCCGAGCAGGTTCGTGGGAGCACATGGGTCACAGGGCTGCAGCATGGCATGGCTATTAAGTGTTTCCTTCTTTCCGAGGGAAAGCCATCCCCCCGGTGATGTTGGGAGTCACCGGCTGCCAGCTTCCCAGGCAGGGGGGAGATGGTCGCCTTTGTAAACCCCTTAACAAGGTGGCTTTGTCTCCACGTTTAACAAGAAGCTCCCTTGCTTCTTCCCTGGGAGTTTCCCAGCACTGGGTCCCTGAAAGCCAGCTTTATGCTCTGGCCGGGGACGAGCTGCCGTGGGGCTGGCGGGGATCAGAGGGACACAAGGGCCCTTCTGCACGTCCCTGACAAAAGGCTGCCCCGGGGGGACAGAGCGTCAAAGCTCAGCCGGCTCGGTGGAGGGGGGGGGATGACAAGGGACCCACAGAGGAGGCTGTGGTTTGAGCCCGCTGTCCATCTGGTCACTCGATCGCGGTGGGCAAGGACCTGGCGATGCTCAGGGAGGGCCAGGGGGGTCCTTCTGGTCCAATCCCCCAAAGAGGGGGCAGGGGAGTGGCTGGGAAGGAACAGGTAGGTTTTGTTGGCTGCAGGTAACCAGATCTGTGGCCGGCGGTTGGTACCTCCCTGCCCTCTCCTCTGGCTTCCGCGGGGGGTGAGATGGGAGGTGGGAGTGAGGAGCTCAGGGCTGCAAAATGAGACCTCCATTCAGAGGGGATGCTTTCCTTTGGCTGGATGGAAATGGGCTGAGAGAAAGCCTTGAAGGGATCTCTGCAGCCCTTCTGGCTGGACCAGGGCATGTGCCAAGGCAGGAGTGACCACCTGGGAGTGATGCTCAGCTGTGAGGGGCATCCTGGTCATGCCAGAGACCTCACCCATCCTGATGTCAGTGCCTGAGCAGCCCTCTCCCACCCCCTTGCCTTCCCTGGGGGCTCTGCCAGTCTCCGCTTGGTTTGGGGGCTCTTGCGCTTCCCTCGTCCCACCAGAAAGTGCCCCATCTCGCCTTCCCCCTCCAGCCATCTGCCTCTGAGCCCCCCGCCCAGATTTACTGTCACGCGTTAAAACCTCAGCTTAGAGCCAGGGTCAATGTGTCACGGTGGCCCCTCATCGATTTGTTTTACCTCCCCTTGGCGAAAGCACTTTGGCCCCAGTTCCCTCAGTGGCGTAAGGGGCTTCCTGAGCCCCCCAGTGCTCCACTTGCCCATCCCAGACCCTGTGGGCACGGGCCAGTGGGTGGCCAGCTGAGCCACTGATCTTCTGACCCTCCCAAGGCACCTAATGTGTCTCCCTGGTTTATCTGGATCAATATTTCTGTGAGAGCAAGGAAGACCTCTCTGGAGGTGGGGAAAGGACAAGGGGTCCTGCTTGTTTGTACAGCCTCACAGCTGGTTTAGTGCTGGGAGGGGGAGTGGGAGAGGAGGGAAACCCCCAACTGGGGGTGCTAGCTCAGACCAGGAATGTTTGGCATCTCCTCCTTCCAGCAAATATTTGTGGGTCTTGAGCTCTGCACCAGGGTGTGGTGGCCAGGGTGCCTTTGGGTCCAAAACTCAAGGAGATGGAGTATCTTTGGTCCTCAAGCCTCCCACTCAGCAGTCAGGGAAAGGCTGTGGGTCAGAGGGGTGGCTGTGGGTGATGGTGCAAGGTGCTCACCAGGCTCTGGATGGATGGCAGAGGAACTGTGAGATGCTGATGGCCACAAGGAGAGCACTCAGTGGGGTCTGCTTCTGACTGACTGGTGTTCAGGGCTGGGCAAGGGAGTTTGACCTGGTTTATTTGGTGCTGGGGGTGCTTTTACAGGAGCGCGAAAGCAAAGGTAAAAGATACACATTGGCTTAATAAGCCTCAGCATTGGTCTGCTGGGAGACACGGCCAGGATGGCAGCCTCCAGCCCTCCCCATGTGCTCTGGGAGATGCTCAAGGCACAGGGGGTCTTGGCCTTGTGGCTTTGGCTGAGGGAATGGAGGCAGAGAAAATGGGGGTGACTCTCAAACAACACGCAAGCTGCAACTGCCCCTTCTGAAGGCACCGTATCTCCAAAAAACCCCTCCTGTCCCCAGCCCCACCACTGCTGTGCCCACTGGTCCCCACACTGGTGACCAGGAGACGAGGGCAGATGCGCGGCAGCACCGAGCGCCCGAGGAGAAAGCGAGGGCTCTTGGCAACTCTGCCTTTTGCTTTCAGCCTCACCCTCTCGCTATTTATCGGTGACTTTTGTCCTTGGCCAGCTTAGCGGCTGAAAGGGGCTGTATTATATCACACGTAGGCAGCTCCTGGGGGGAGAGGGCCGCGCTTTCTGCTGGAACAAAGCGCGGGTTGGCTAATTCCCCTCTCCTCCCGCAGCACCCGGGTCCCATCTGGTTGACAGAGTTTGCTCCACTGTCTCCTGCTATTAAGCCCCCACTTGCCTACTTGAATCGCTCACGCTCCCCCCGCCCCTGTACCCTCGGCCCCTTTTTCTTGCTTTATTTTTCATTTTCCCCAAAGCCAGGCAGAACTTACTCCGTGGAGTGATGTCAGATGTGTGCGAAGCAGACCAATAAAACCTAATGCATCCCCTTCTTTGTCTGCCGGCCTCTCCAGCGCCTCACATTTTCCACTCAGAAAGCCACTTAAAACACATCAGCAACAATCCCTCACAAAACAGCCACTTGTTGGCTAATTGTGCCGAGGACCTGCGTGCGCCGCATTGCGCTTTCCTGCCAGAGAGGGTCCAACCCTGCCGGGAGCTGGAGGTCCCCACCGAGCAGAGGGTGATGGGGAGCCTCAGCATCCACCACGGTTGGGCCGAGGGTCTTGGATGCTTCCCAGGGGCCAGTGGGGCAAGGATGGAGGATGGGGCTGTTTCTGTTCTCTGTGGCCTTGGGCAGGTGCGAGTTGGCTGGAGAGGTTAGCGGTAGAGCTGGGAGCGGGGCTCAGCTCAGGATCCTGCTTTGCAAAGGGATGGACAAGAAGATGGAGCCAGCAGAGCTGCCTGGAACTCTCTGTCCTACCTGCTAACTCCTGGAAAAGCAAAGAAAGCAGGCAGGCATGCTGCTGGTGGGATGGGAGCTCAGAGGAGGAGACAAGGAGGGTGCTGGAACTCCGCCAGGCTGGTGATTTTTTGGCTCTGGGTGCTGAAGGCTAAGAAGACTTGGCTGCCCCATGCTGACAGGAGACAGCTCAGAAGGATGCTGGTGGGTTTCAGAAGAGAGGACAGAGACTCAGACACACGTTGGAGGGCAGATAGGTTCAAAGTGAAAAATGCTCCATGCAGGGAAGGAGACAGAGGGGCTTGAACCTTTGTCTAACAGAGAAGATTCCAAAAATCCCTCCCTGGGGAGGGTCCATCCTGGTTGTGGGATGGGGGGAAAAGAGATCAGCAGGTGGTTTCTCTCTCCCTTTGCATCTCAGGGGTGAGAGCATCCTGCTGTGCATCTTTCTGCTGCTGAGGGTCCCCCAGCACACCCAGCCTTTCCCCCTCAGCAGACAGACAAGCATGTGGAGTAGCTGCATTTATTTTCCTGCAGGAAAACTCCAGCAGTTTTTCCTGCTGCCACCCCTGGTGTCCTGGAGAGCAGGAGCAGAGCTGTGTGTAGTCAGCGGCTGGTCTTCTGGGGGGAACTGTCACACTCTTTAGCTTCAAACTGTCTAATCCTACCCTGTTTTGGGGCTAATTTGAGGCAGACAAGGAGGTTCAGTGCCAGAGCTGGCAGCCAAGGGTAGCGGGAGGCTCCTGGCAGGCACTGTGCTGGGCAGGCAGCCCAGAGCCCTCCTGGCGGGTACCGTGCCACAGAGCACACCTGCCTGCACTCACCTGCTTGCCTAAATGTCACACGGGCACAGTGGCACTGGGAACCAGCCAGAATGAGGTCCAGCTTTTGGCTTTCCCCACAGGGAGACGTGTTTTTGCCTGCTCTGGCTGGATTTGGTGATGGGGCTGAGCCTCTGCTGCACTGCCCCAGCCAGCAGCAGCCAAGCGATGCAGAGGGGACTGCAGGCAGCTGCCTCCTCTTCATCCTCCAAAGCCTTGTTTTGCTGCCAGATCCAGCACATCGTGGTGGGACAACGGGGGACCCCGGGGACAGGTCGGACCCCATGTTGGCTACACACCTGGACAGCGAGCAGGTGGCGGGGGAAGAAGGGGTTAAGCTGAACCAGCACCAGCAGAAATCAGAGGATTGCAGGTTTGTTGCCGGACTGTCCCATCTGTCACCAGCACAAAGACGAGCCCTGTCTCAGGCTGGGCTGTCAGCGAAGAGCCCACCACTACATTAGGACTCCATTAGGGGAGACTGGCGGTGGGAAATGGCAGCTGTCAGGGCGCTATCATTTCTCCTGTAATTCCTCCCGCTTGCTTCTCAACTGCACTTAAATAGCAGGTCTACCCACTGGGCCAATTTTGCATTTTTCTTCCTCCTGCTGCTCCTCTTCTTTCTTTAAAGCGGCAGCTCCCTGGGTCCCTTTCCCGGCAGCCTGCCGTCACTGGTGCCAGTGCTGCCCACGCTTGCCTTGTGGCACCTCCACAGGAACAAGGCTTCATGGGCATTGGCAGCATCCCCGCTGCCAGGGTGGCTCTGGAGCAGTGGCAATGGTCTGCGCTGGCTCCCGTGGGCTCAGCGATGGGACTCAGTAACTCTTGACCTTGGCACAGGGAGAAGGGGAGGTGGGTTACTACCTCCAAGGATGCGTTTTCCCTGGCCAGGCAGCATCCTTGCCATCTCCTGCCATCTCTGACTCTCTCCAAACTGGTGAGCATTTGCTTGTCCACACTACCCTTGCTCCAAAGCTCAGCTGCCCAGGCAGAGCTGGTATCACTCTGTGAAAGGGACCAGGGTGGGCAGGACAGTGGGGCTGTGGACCGTATTTGGTGACCGTGGGCTGTGCTGGAGCAGGGTTTCTTCCTCCAGCCTCCAAAACTGCTCAGCCTTTCAGTGCTTGGCAGAGCCTCCTGGACTGAACTCCCTGGTTCAGTTATGGCCACCTTGGGGTGGGATGCTCCCCCAGTGCCATGCAGTCTTGGGATCCATCTCAGAACAGCATGGCCTAGGGATAAAGCCACGGACAACCAGGTTTCCTGATGGAACATCACCTGGACACTCTCAGGACCATCAGAGAGCATTTGCTCTAAGAGAAGCCTTGGAGAAACATCTCAGCATCGTGGGGACCCCTCTCACTGGGCTGTATCTTCACTGGGGTTCTCCATGTCCACGCCTCTCTTGGGAGCCCTCAGGGGTGCCCGCACCCTGACCTGCCCTCACCGCATCTTCTGCTGGACCTGGTGCTGCCAGTACTCCCCGCAGAGCCTCCTTTTGCAGCAGGGGATCAAAACATACACTTCTGTGGGGAAGTGCATTGCAGTGGTGGTGCTCGAAATAAATAACTAATTTCTCTCTACATGATCTCAAGGAGCAGGAGAGGCGTGAATAGCAGGGCCCGGTGTCGGGCTGACTGGACTCCCCGGTGCGGTAATTCAGAGGATGACAAACATAAGCCAAAGAAAAATGTTGAAAAATGGGCACTTCCCGCAGCCCTGAGCAAAGGAGCTATTGCAGGGTTTGGAAATAACGAAGGCAAAAAGAGGGAGAGGGGGGAATTTTCTCATTGAGACCAAGTGAAGTGCCAAACAAGCTGCTATTATGGTGGCTTTGAGAGGCACAGGGAGGGGGTGACGGGGAGGAGAGCAGGGGAAAGGAGAGGAGGGAGGTGGGGGAGAAGAGAGGGAGAGAGGGCTGGAGGAAGAGAGGAGGGTGGGGGACGTGGAGATGAGGGGGGACACAAGGAGCCAAAGGTGTGAGGTGACACAGGGAAAATGGAGAGCGGACCAAGTTGTGTGATGGTGTCAAGGCCACCACATGCCAGTACCCCATCCCTTGCCCCAGGTCCCTCACATTTCTCAATCCATCCATCCATCCATCCATCCATCCATCCATCCATCCATCCATCCATCCATCCATCCCCTGTTCTTGTCTCCGTCCACCTTCCAGCCCCCACACCNCTTTCCTCCTCCTTTTTTTAAGTACCCTGTCAAACGGCGTCCGACGAGAGAAGAATTTCAGCTGTCACAACTAATTTCAGCGCTCGTGTGTGTGAAGGTGTGTGTGTCTTGGGCGGGGGGAGGCGGGTGATGGAGGCGTAGAATCACTCTTTTCTGTTTTTTTTTCTCCTTTTTTTTTTCTTTTCCCTCAAAAGGAAGATTTACATCAGAAATTTGTTTCTGGAAGTGTTTAAGGCCTGTAATTTCCTTCTTTACAATTGCTGCCTGATGTTTTTCTTCTCACCAGGCTCCCTCCCGGCTGTCTCCTCCCGTCCAGCACCGCAGCTCATTCTCACCCTCCTGGCAGCCTGGTCCCTTGGCCATGGTCTTGTCTGGCATCAAGGAGGTTCCTCCATCTCTTGCTGGGAGTTGAAACCACCAAAACTCAGCTCTCACAGCCCCAGACTGGGTCTGGCAGTGGAGGCCATGACTTCTCTCTGCCAGTGTCCCAGTGCCGGGGACTTTTGGTTTCAGGTTTGGTCACCCTTCCTTGCTGCCACTTTGAGGTTGATGTTAGCTGGAGGGTCATAGGGTGAATCCCCAGCCATCCTGGACCTGCCCAGAGAAAGGGGCAGCTGGTGCTGAGCTGGTTGAGTCTTCCTGGCCAGGAAAAATTGCTGAATCCAGCAAATTCTCCAGGCTGTGTGCAAAAGAGGAAAAAGCAAAGCTCTGGGCATGGCTGGAGAAGCAGCCCCCGCCATGGCCCAGAGATGATGGGATGGGTGCGGTGATACGGATCATCTTAAAAGCCTTCCCCAATGGCTGGGTTCTGTTCTTCTAAAATAAATGGGTGCTTTGCTTAAGAAAATGATTCCGACTTCCGAAAGGAAGAAAGGCTGCTGATCAGCAGTCTCACTGGGGTGACAGGCAGCAGGCTGTGTGTCCCAGTGAAGAAGCATGTTCTCTGCTCTTGGAAAGCCACCAGATAATTTCATTGGCCTCAGCAATTCCTGCCTACTCATGTAGGCGCAAATGAGATGCATGAAACTGGAAAGAGCAAGAAACAGATGAGAAGAGAAGGAACACAACTCGGGCTGTAGGTTGGATGCTGAATTGAATACGGTGTGGCTTTGGGAAAATGGGGTTTGGGAGCAGTGGGACTGGGACTGTCCCAGGCTTGGTGTGCAAACCCAGCCACACCAGGAGCTGGTGGTGGGCTGCAGTTTGGGAGAGAACATCTCTCCTTTCTGCAGCTGCATCTGGGGGGAGGGGGGATTAGGTCAAGGTCCCCCCCCCTGCTGTCAGGCTGGGGAAAATAATCACCAGACCTGGGCTCCCACCACTCACTCCCACCTTTTTGCTGGACCCAACCAAACCAGCAGGTGGGACACATGCTGTCCCTTGTGGCCCCTCAGTGCTGTAAACCATGTCACTATCCCACAGCAAGGCATTGCTCTCAAATCCTGGAGGACACGTAAACACCCAATGTTATAGCAGGCATGCACCCCCACATAAGGGGGTCTGTACCCAGCCAGCATATTGGGTGGCAGCTCTTGTGGGACACCCCAAAAAAGCACAGCCATCACCCAGGTATCCAAGGCCACAACAGGGCTGGGAAGGGGCCCTGCAGTAGCGCCCTGCTTGAGGAATAAACTTCACATCATTCCTTGACTAACTGCATCATCCTGGAGCCTCCTGATGCACTGCTGTGGTGGGAGAGGTGGGACCGAGGGCTGGATCAGAGCTGAGGGCTCCAGCCCAGATGATGGAGGGGTGCCTGAGCACCTCCTGGAGTTCCAGTTCCTGGCGAGGCAGGGCAGAGCTCTCCAGAGGATGCTGGCACCCCACACCCAGGAATCATAGAACCATAGAATGATTTGGGTTGGAAGGGAC
>VZRU01014835.1:432-14484 GCA_013398155.1 Pedionomus torquatus
GCTGGCGGCGGGGGGCAGCGGGGGCCTGAGCCCGCCTCCGCTGCGCTGCCCCGGGCTGCGATACCGCTCCGGGCTGTCGTGGGCAGCCGGCGGTGCCAGCGCTGTGCTGGGTGACTATCCGCTCTGCGGAAGGCCATGTCACCCGGCTAAAGCGGGAGTTCAGCAGCTCGGCACCTCTAGGTTTGTTTTCTAGGAAAAGCAAAACCAAAACAGTCCCTCGCGCACCAACTCTTCTCCTCCCTTCCTTCCTTCTGTAAGAAATGGATGTCGTCTTGAAAAAGAACATTTATTTGGGGGCCATCTCGGGCTCCCTCTTTCCTAAATATAGCATCACAGGTGAGATGGAGTCAAGAGAGCTGCCTCGCGTGTGAGAAATAGTTCGGATTCAAAAGCAGCCGTCAACATTACCCCCTCTCTGTGTTTTTAATAACTGTCACCCAGAAATATTTGAAAATACTAGTTCCTTTCCCATACTGGGGTTTTGGTTTTCATAAGCACAGCCACGGGCGGGCAAAGTGACACAGAGGGCAGTGGGGGGCCGCGCTGTGCCCCTCAGCAGCTGAGCAGCGGTACCCTCCTCCCGCCCCTGCCCCGCCTAGGGGGCAGCGGTGGGGAAAAAAACAGCCCAAACCCCAACTTCGCTAACGGGGTGAACACACTGCAGCCTGAAAACGCCTCAGCCAAACTACCCCATCAACACCGAACGGGTCCACTGCAGCCGGGAGCAAAGAGATATGAATTAAGAGGTGCACAGAAAGAACGTTGTCAGAAAAAGCTGTAGTTAGTTGTTTGCTCGTTCGAGGCGTAGGAAGTACGGGTGCTGGAGCAGCTGCGCCTCTGAAATTCACATTGGCTGGTATGGTCCCATCATAACTGAAAGGGGAAAAAAAAATAACAAAACCAACCCAAAACCTAAAATTAAATGGTCCGGAGTGCTTTGCTATAACAGGATCGGGTGTTTTTCAAACTGATTAGACTGGGACCAAAAGTGCAGCTGGCTGCACCTTGCTACCTGCGCTGTGCCCCTGTGCCCGGGCTGGTGTCTCCAAAGCGGGGTTGATTTTGCTCTTCCGAGAACCCCAACAGTCCTCCAGCAGCGGGGACAGGTCCTGGGGACTCCATCTTGCCCAGCGTTTTCCCCCAGAAGTCATCGTGACCAGGAGGGGCCTCTCTGAACTACATCAGGTAATCACTTTATTTAGGAAATAAAATGTTTTGCCATTACCGTATGCTCTTCATCGGAAGCAAGCAGTTGGTTAGTTTCTTAAAGTGATGGATAATTATTTAGACACCTTTTTGTGGTAGCAGCACTGTAAAGCCACTGAATCATTTGTTGCCTGCCCTACATGGTGGACAGGAACTGAGCCAGGAAAGCCTAATGTTCTTCTGGGTGCTAATTCCAACTCTTAATCAAGATCTGATTACCAAAAAGGAAGACAGAGCATAAAAATGCTATAAAGATTTAAATTTTTTCTATCTTTCCCATAATTCATGCCGCAAATGTGTCCATTATGGCATTCACTCTAGCAGGAAAATTGTGATGTTGTTGCAAGATTCCTACAGCAGAGCTCCTGCCAATGATGATGATTAATCTCAGTCCATATGCTAGCTCTATACAGCTCTATAGTACCACTGTGCTCTCATTCTCTTGCTGCTTCCTCAAAAACACTGAATATCTGAAGAACAGTAAAAGCTAATTAAAAATAGTTAATAGGTTAATCAGACTCAGTCTTATATTTATCTAATGCAGAGCACTGATTCTTTAGTGATGTAGCATTGAAGCATTATCATGAGCCAAGAAAATGAATCAGACATTTAATGGAGATGTGGAAACGGAAATTTCTTGTAAGACTACAAAATCGCAAGCCAATAATACACTAAAATATAATAAAGTTATCATTAAAATTCCATGCATGAGATGCCATCCTTTGTGTCCTCTCTTGCTAGGCAATAAACTGAAGCAAAGCTGGCCAGAAAATGTTTCAGGAGCCAGGCCTTTGGATACATCCCACCTGCTTTTTAGCATTTTTGTCCCAGAGTGTCTGCCTGCAGTCCTCTGGTGACAACCAAAGGCAGAGACATCACTTTGCAGGCAACCCCACTGCAGACCCCCTACTTTGCTTTTCAGAATGTCAAGGGCCATGAAATACTGCCAGCTCCGGCTAGGAGGTGTACTGGAGATGTCAACCTAGGACTGATACTGCTTTTCGTTACTTATTTGTTCTGACCGTGCAGCAATGATTTCTGTGGGTAACAGCCTCCCCTTCCCAGCCAGTGGTGGATGCTGTGAGCTCTGGCTTCCCTAGGGGCTTCCAATCGCTTCTGAGAGCCACACTCATATCACTTTGCTGCTCTAACACTGTGGTCCTCAAATCCTGGCCGAATTTCTGTTTCAATGTACACTGAAGTGTGTCCAGAATAACTGGGAATGGAAGCTGGGACGCTAATGAGACTGAGTGGAAAGAGGAGCTAGTAGTTGCCTTTTTAAAACAGCTGCAAGGGCAAAGCATGGTGTTGTAGGCTGCTACTTACAGTCACCTCTGTTGCTCTTTCAACATTTCTTTTGCTTTTCTTAAATGAGATGATCAAGCTTTTTCCATATCCTCAGTAAGGCAAAATATTTTTCTCCTTTCTGGAGCATTGAAAATGTTTGTCGCTGGAGCAGAGCAGTTACTTTTACGATTTTAGTTTTGATTTGTGATCGTTGGTCCAGCCTGACCCCTGCTGGGGGAAAGCCAGGAGGAAAGGATTACAAGAGGCAGCACGTCCTGCCTCTCCGGGATCCACAGGTTCACCAGAGACCGTTCCTGGTGCAGCCCGGCTCCAACCCCCCTGTCACACCCAGGCCCATGCCCTGCTCAGTCTCCGCCCTCACTGCACACTCCCTTCACCACAGTACAAACCTTACCTGAAGTTTGTCCAGCTTACATCACCAAAGGCTCTCCAGCTCCTCTATTGTTACTATGTGGTGTGGAAGTGACATGTGTCTATGTAATGTGGCTGCAGGGGCCTGCAGCAGGTGCACCCCCAGCGCTCCGTTGACATCCTGACTCTGAAACTCTGCTAAAAATACCTGTGTGGCATTACTGATTACCAGGTCTTCATTTATCACAGCTAATTAGTACACCACAGGTTTGTCTATATTTCTGTGGGTTTTTTTCTCTCCATGGAGCTGTAGCTGGCACAGATGTGCTCATGTTGTGACACAGAGTTCAGTATTTCCCTTTAGCCATGTGCTTGCAAAGCACTGCCAGCAGGGATGGCCCTTTTGTCCACTGGAAATGGGAAGAGCAGCACTTGGGACTGCTGCTGCTTCTGCCCACCTTAGTCTGCAGTGTAATTGCCTTCGAGTGGCCTGTTCCATTTCCAGGTGAGCTTGAAGAACCTCTTGAAGACTGGACATGTGTGGCTTATCAGACACAGCAAGGAAACTATTGTAGAATCCTGCTATTAACAGTCATGCTGAAATGTACCGGTCATAGGCCAGATGTGTAACAGCAGGGACAAGGAGCATCCGTGCTCCATATCCCTCATTTATCTTTGCCTAAGGGCTGTGAAGGTGCTACCCTTCCAAACTTAACCTCCTTTTTCTTTCCAGAATTTTCACGCTGTGCAGTGTATGCACAAGCAAGTTGTGGATAAGGATATCCATTTAGACTCAACAGAAGTCCACCTATCATCTTCTGCCTCTTGTCAGCCGGTTGAGCCACCCAAGCAGGTCAGTGAGCATCCCCATGGCTGCAGCTGGGTGTGGGTCCAGGCACTAACCTGGCATTCATGTGAGTGCTTTCTTGATGTGGTTAACCCGTTTGCTGCAAGGCTAAAACTAAATGTCTGGTTTTACTTTGGTTTCATATTAACACCAAAAATTTATGGAAATTTAACTGGCATAGGGGGAGCTTTTATATAGTTTCTTTCACTCTGTGAGACAAATATATGTACAGTAAGCCATCACTGGCTATCGATCTTTAAGCAGCCCCTCCATGGAAATCAGTAGAGAGAGCTTTGCTTAGAAATTGTTGGCACAGGGTGGTTCAGAGTCAGGGAACTGAAAATCGTTAAATTGATGATCTAAATGGGTATGGGAGGGAGAAAGCGGCGGCAGTAGTTATCATTATGTGCATATTTTTATGACTTTTAGAAAATCATATTTCAGCATTTTCACATCAAAAGCTGACAGGGCTGCATTGATTAGCGGATTCAGGCTAAACGCTACCGAAAATTACTGCGAGCGGTGTGCTTCGTACAACGACTTTGTTTAAGAAAAGATCTTGCTTGCTTCATTCCAGTCCCGGTGTAGCACCACGTGGCGGTGCAGCAGCGATGTGCCGGCGCTGGGAGCTCTGCGGGGGCAGGGTTGGGACAGGGCGCGACTCGGGAAGCCCCCGGGTTCTTGCCCTCAGCCGGCGGGTTCCCGGGGCTACAGCCGGTCTCCAGCGCGGTGCTCGCTCCGGCAGCTCCACCTAGCGAGGAGCTCTCATCCCCGCCGGCTCGTCTGGCTCCCTCCCCCGGCGCTCTGGAGCGGGAAACCACGGCGCTGCGCCCCCCAGGGCAAGGCAGGTCCTTCCCGTCTTCCCCATGCTCCCCAGTCTCGGTCCCACCAAGCCAGGCCAGGGGTCAGGGGGAGGCAAGCTCTCCTCCGGCCCCGCAGAGGCAAGGATCACCTCAAACACCTGACTCAGCTGGTTGAGCTTCCCGAGGAGCAAGGGCTGGAAGGGAAGGCTTCTTAGAGAAGGGCACAAGGAACGAGGTGGAAGCTTGATACTTTCAGTCTGTCTCTTACAGCCTGATGGAAAAACACTTCATCTGGTCTACAGGGGTTTTATCCCGATAATGAACTTTATCTGAACTGGCACCCCCAAGTTCTTTGCTCACAAATCACTGTAAACATTTAGGTCACACCAAGGTTCCCTTGCTCCAAGCTTCACTTCTTCTTGAACCCGGGAAGGCTCAGCAAGGCCTTACTGTCTTGACCATCTGGTCCTGGCCTGGTATAAACCAGTGACAAGAGGACAAGCAGCTTGTTAGTCTCAGTGCATGGACAAAATATTAAGGGGAGTCACGACACACTATCTGGTCCAGTTCCCCTGCCCCAACAGAGCACCAGAGCAAACCCTGCTCCCACCACCATAAAACCTTACCATGCCATGATCTGTCAGCTGCTTGCATTGTAACTTTATTAGAATATAGTAAGGGAAGACACGAACTTATCTGTATAATCAAGAGGGAGAGGATGCTTCTGCCTGGTGCCAGCAGAGGCCGCTGTGCCGTAAAGGAAGGGGCAAGAGCATCTCCTCCTGGATGGGGCCAAGGCTGTAGGCTGCGCTGTGGCCGCAGGTGCGCACCGCTGCTTTCCTTGGGACTTGGTGTAGCAGAGCAACCTGGCGGCACGTTGAGCAGCAGGAAGGAGTTACTGTCCTCCTTCCCGTTGACGTGCGACACGGACCAGCCCTGCAAACTCCAGGTCACCTTATTAGCCCCAACAACAGCATGGGGTTTTGTTATAGGGGCGGTGAGTGCTGTGTCATTGAGAGCTGAGCAGCACCTTCAGAGGCCTTTAAGGATGTGGTGGCTTCTGTCAGACTCAAACTCCTCCAGAGTAGAGGACAAAGTGCCTCATGCAACAGAGGTGGCAGACCCCCACTCACTCAAGGCTGCCAACCCATCCCTATGGCCAAAGGATGGAGGGACCCACTCTGAAGAGGTGTGATGGGGAAGGCAAGGAAAATGCTGTGGAGCCTGGGAGCTGCTGAGGGAAGCAGGAAGACTGATAGGTTTTTCTGTAATAAAGCAAGTACTTAGTAGAAGAGGGATGTTCAGAGTTTTTATTTCTTTTTTCCCTTGTGTTTGCCTCTCTTTAGAGAAGGACAGGAGATGTAGATCTTGAAAAAGATCTATGCCCCCCAGAAGGGGCATTTTCTTACTGTGAGAGTTTGAATCCAACTTCCCACCTCACTTTGCAATGGCATTGTCAGGGAATCCTGGGTTACAGCATACTGCCATTTCTTTCCCTACAGAGGAAATTCACATTTTTCTACAGGTTTCTCAGTCATCTACACTGGCTCCCGCTCCTAGTGACATACAAGTGTCATAACTTCTTCTCTGTGGTATCAATAGGAGTCATGTTCTGCAGCTTGCATGAACTTCTAGTGGTACAGGGCAGCAGGGAATGCTTGTCTGCAGTAAGATACACAGGGGTTTTATCTCTTCTACTTCCAGGCATGTTCCTGGTGCTTTATTAATTTGAAGTAATTTCTGCCAGTACTTAGCTCTGGTTAGCTGTCACAGTGGCATGAAGGATGCTGTTCAGGAAGCCCTTTCTGAGCTTCTGAGAGAGAAGATCAGTAGAGCAGCTGGCTCAAAGTGAGTTGTCTTGTTTTGGCAAATGGAAATTCTTTTGTCTGGGATTGCATGAAAAATAAATAAATAAAAATAATAAAAAAAACCTGGATTGAAGAAGTGTAAGCTGTGAAGATATGGTTCTTGACTTACTCATCTTGTTTTGGCTTTGCACTGGAGACTTCAGGTAAGCAGGCAGACTTCAGGTACAGCAGTAGTATCAATAGAAAGCCACTTGCTATGGTTGCTCTCCATTCAGCTCTTGCTCTTCTGGCAGTACCTGACTGAGGGCCAGACAGTTTGGTCAGAGCCCTACAGGGAGCTAAAGCTGCTAAGAAGCAGCACCTGTGTCTCTTTTGGGCTATCAGTACCTGATCCTTCTGGTGTTGCAGGTCTCTCTTTCACTTTGGTGAAGATAGTAAGATGGTATTGCTGGCAAAACAGAGTGATATTTCATAAAATGCTGAAAATTGATGGTGATACGGCTCCTTATATCTTAGATTAACTTTTCCTATGAACTGGAAAGTAATAGGGTGGATAATGTCAGTTTTGATTAAATGAAATGGCATAAAACTTCTTGAAAGCAGTGTAAGATAGAGGGGAACAAATCCAGTGACAGAAAGCAAGTGTAAGCTGTGCTCCGTGTACCACAAATCAAGTAAACAGTAAACACTTTACATGGAAATGTTACTCTGTCCTAAGAATGGGAGAAGATGTTGCTGAAACTGCAGAACAGCTTTTGCTTGCTGTAAGAAGATGACAAAATACTCCCTGTTGGGACTGGGTCTCAGCCTTGTATCTGGCATGTGGGGGAGCGTGTCTGTTGCAACATGATGAAATGAGAGTTGCTCATAGTGAGGTAAGACAGCCCCTTCCCTGAGAGCCCAGCCATCAGACTGCTTTATGGTCTGCCCAGTTATATAGAAAGAACCAGAATGATCTGAGACTAAAGAGGGAAAACAAAGTTTGGGCACAAGCACAGTCCCCCTGAGATCATGCAGAATGGATTAACTCTTGCAGGTAAAGACATCTGGCTGTTAGATGCAGGCACTTGCAGTGTTAAGGCTGGTGCCAACCATATATATGTTAACAGAAATGGTCTCCACCTCTAGTGAGACCACTGGGAAGTACACTGGGCACAATGAAACTTGCTTGGCCAAGTTTTCTCTCAAGGAGGTTTTGCCAGAGTGGTGAGGCCCATGTAGGAGGCAATAGCTCTTCTCTTCCTCCCTCCTGCCCTGCCTGCTTGCAGGTTGTGGCTTACCTTGTCCTGTGAGCGACCAGGTGCCCTGCACCCCCACAATCTCCACCAGGCTGTTACCACTCTGAAGGTACCGGTGAACTGCCATGCAGCAACCCCGTTGTGGGGTCACCCAAAGCAATTATTGTGTATCTAGTGAGGCCTTTTAAAAAACATCTTATAAAACTTTATGGAAAGTGGTTTGCTCTTCAGTTCTGCCCACAATGCCTAGAGAGTAATTTATTGAAAGACTTTAGCCTAAATTAAGTGGGAAACAGCTGATTCTGTCTGTACTGTGTTTTGTAGGACTTGTCTAGAACACAGATAGCTCCTCATCTCTCTGACAGTCTCTTGTATTTTGACAGAACAGTGCCATCACTCCCTTTAAATGATCCACTGACTATCCCTTCAGCCTTACCCAGCCGGAGTGGCAAAGGTATAGTCTCTACCCCTAACATCAACTAGTCTGTTTCCTCATCAGGCTTGTCCCCACCTTCTCCATGCCCATACACTCTTTGCAAAAGATAGCCCTACCAACAGTGAAGAATTGCAGGCTGATAAATTACAGTATTCCAAATAGAGGTTTGTATTAGAAGAAAGGATTTACCTGGGTAATATAACATACAGTGCATGTGAAATCACACAGCAAGGGTGTGTTGCAGATTCATGGCGTGTTCAAACAGCCACAACAAGTAAATTCAAGAATTAATTCCACATCTTATATGAAAACAGCAGCAGTTTGCCAAACACCCACCACATATGAACTGTTTTTACGGGAAAAAGCAAGGGCATCCCAGGGATTATGGCAGGAAGGAAGGATCCAGAATAACTCAGTAGCTGTGCAATACTCAGCCACTTGGACCAAACAGAAGGTGACAGCTGCCTGAGGCAAAGTTTTCTGCAGACAGACCTTTCACAGTGGTCACTATATTTTGTTCCTCAGACTTTGGTGCTTAATTTAGAAATAATGAGGTCAGTTTGTTTTGTTGTTTTGGTTTTTTTTCTGGCATACATCCGCCTACTTTATAAAGTTCAAATGTGCAAGAAATAAGCAAATAATTCTCCACAACAAATACCATGGACTATGATGTTTTTGTGCCAGCTTTGCAAATGTAAACAGATTACATGACATCTTAACTAAACAGAAAAGAAAATTTAGTGTCATCAGTGGATTTAAATTACTAAAATGTAGATATGTGCATTCTATTCAGGATGCCCTGGCAAAGCATCATTGTCTTTCCACCCACGTTAAAACCAGCAAGACAGTATTAGAGCTCATGCTGTATTCATTTAGAGGGGGGAAAGCAGCTTCTTGATTGACTCATACACTCCTATATTTCAGCATGTCTTTCCCTTTTTTTTCTTTTTTCCCAGTGTTTGACTCCAGTGTTTAGAGCTGCAGGAGGATTCATCTCAGTGTGCACAGGTTGTGTAATAATGAGATTCTGACCTGGAATTTCAGCTTTGACCTGAGTGCCTGGGCTCCAGGCCCTGCTCCCACACACTGTCTCAAGGCAGCACCGGGCAGTGTTTTGCAGCTCTTGGTTTTGTCAGGGGAGCACAGAGTATTAATAGTTCACCTTGCGCTTTGGAGCACAAACACTCAAATGTGATCAGAGGCTGCTGTTCTGCTGTTCCCTCTGCTTGTTTCTGACTCTTTATAATGATCTAGGGATGTGAAAACATTATAAATTGATTAATTCCAGCACATTGCAATATCATTCATAATATTATCCAAGGGGACACCAAGCCATTGTTGACATCATTTGACATTGCTGTCTACGCTGGCCAGTAGGTATGGATATTTCCAACCTGCCTCACTTGTCAGCATGTTAGTAGGAATCTGTTTTAAAAACTCCAAAGCTGCAAACAGCTTCTGTTTCTGAGACTTCCAGCAATAGGGCTCCTCACTGTTACATCTGCAGATGTGTCATTCTTTCCAGCATGTCTTGAGCTGGGTACCTTCTGTTCTTCAGCCTCTGAGCAGGCAGGTGACCGGTTCCTTCCATTTACTTCTGTTGCAGCAACAACGAAGCAGCCCTGCTCTGCTTCTCTGCACCACAAGGGGCTTTCTGGTGTTCAGTGGAGATGACAGCAGCCCCTAGCCAGCTGCCTTTCTATTGGGAGGCTGTATGCAGCTTATGTAAGTGCTTTAATGCAGGGCTTATATAACAGTTTTAATGTCAGGGCTTTAGTTTGGTGTCTGCCTGCAGAGAACTCCCCCTTCTGTAGGTAGGTTGAGGCACACAGCAGAGGAGCAGCTCCTGACTAAGTATGCAAGGCAGATCTGCTCACTGTGAATAGTTGGAGTGCAGGGCAAGGGGGTAGTAGCTGCGGCAGGTGATGCCTCTTAACTTTGGGCACTGGGGGAAGTGCAGAGGTATGCTTGTTAAGGGCTTTCCCATGCTGCAGAAAATGTTGGGCTGGGTCTCTGAGGTTTGGGTTGTTTGCTGGCAGCTTTGAGACATTAAATTCATGTGGGAATACAGGGAGAAGGCAAAAGCAAGACAGAGCAACAAAACCTCTAAGGCTTGACGCATCAAGATACTGAACTTCTGTACAAGAGAGGTGGTAATATTTGCATATCAGGAAAGTCAGCGGCTGACATGCTAATGCTTTTGTGCACAGAGAACACGAAGGTTTCTGCCACACATTTTGAAACTGTGTAGCGTCACAACATTTGGAGAAGTGATGTTACATTCCAGCCAGTGTAGTTACTTGCCCCAAAGGAACCTGAGTAACAGGGTGTTGACTTGGAAAATTCCCATCCAACCAGTCTAACCAGCTGCGACTCAAGAGACACACTGAGCTCCCAGGACTGCAAGGGGTTGCAATCAAGTAGCGAGAAGTAGGACACCCACGGTCCCATGCTCTGCTTGCTCCCTAAGCCCCCTGCCTCACAGCTCTTCCAGGAGCCCCTTGCATTTTTCTTCTGGGCCGGAGGGGCTTTGCTGCAATACCGCTGTTTTTGTGGCCCTCCTCATGTTTCTAAAGTGCTCCACAGGTGAAAATACATGTTGCAGCAGCAGTAGCACTCAGCTGGAATAGAGGAGGATTGAAGCTGAAGCTGGGTTCTCGCCTGATTCTGCCAGAGCTTGGTCCTTGTTTTTAATTCTCTCTCCTGGTGGCCCTGCCCAGAAGATTGCTCATTCTCTCACCCCACTGTCACCAGTTGCTTGGTCTTTCTCTTATTCCCAAAATGGAATGACTCATCTTCTTGCACTCAGCCTGCCTCTGCTTGTTAATATGTTTCGAGTACTTCACCTTTTCCTCATTTGCCTTTATTGTTACTTTCTTCACTATTTGGTATACAAGTGTTTTTTCCCTGTGAGCTTTTCTAGGTAAATTCTTTTCCCTTTCATTGTTTAAGTTAAGGATGGAACAAAGATATAGGACAAATGGAGGCTCTTACTTCTCTCCTGGATGGGATGTAACAATCAACTTATTATTTTTATGCAGGTACTGAAGCATTGTCTCTTTCTGGTAGACCACAAAAGGGTATTTTTTGTGGCAAAAGCATAGCATCTAGTCATTCTCAACCCTGTATCTATTAGGCCAGGTTTACCAGGAAGGTATATAACAAGGCAAGTATTTCTTCAACTAGATCCAGCTGGTCTGTGGTGGCTGTTGGGCAGTTGGTATCCCCCTAACCCTGGGCTACTGACCCACTGTGCACCAGGGGAAAGAGCCTGGATGCCTGCTCCAGGTGCCGCAGCCACCATGGGTTGCAAAGCTGTGGAGACAAGGCAAACCACTTATTTTCTCTGCACAGAAAAAAATATAAATACTTATGCTTTCCTCTAGATAGCTACTCTCATTGCAGGGCCCTCATATCTTGTGCTTGAAGTAAGGGGTACTGTGGTTTCTTCTGAAAGCTTTGCTGGAGAAATTCACAAGGAAAAACTCAGTAGTAGAAACATACTGCAAGAGGAAAGTGTGGAAAGAATGCCCACATTACTCACTGGGATCCACTCTCCACTCAGCTAACCCTGTCTGGTTTAGGTTTCTTCCCTGCTAGGGAACTGTTTTCCACCCTTGCACATTCTGAGGAAGGAGGGCTGAGTTTTGACTGCATTTCTCCCCGTAATATTCTACTTATGGAAAAATATATTTAAAATTATACTTAGTGAAGTGTTGGAGGATCCAGGCCATATGGCCATATTTGTCTGTAAAGGACACGATGGCAGAAACTGTGACTCTGTGGCCTGTTTGGTCTGGAATTGGGTCTCAGTTTTGACCTCTGCTGAAGAAGCCCTTCTCTTAGCATACCAGGTTTTTGCACATGCCTGGGGATGCTGCAGGCATGCTACATACTGTCACTGTCACTAGTGACGCACAGGTAAAAGATTTCATTGAAACAGCTGTTCTTGCTGAATACCACAGGGTCTGCATTGCAAGGTCAGGTTCAGTTTATCAATGCCATAACCCGTGTCCACTCACAGCAGCTCGCTCTAATTTCCTGAACCATGGCGTTGTCATTAAAAACATGCCAAGCATACCTTCAGAGCGACATAATAATAATGTTGTTTACATAATTAAACTAAATCATTAAATAAAACCAATCTCAAGCTTGGCAAAACCAGTCACCATAGGGATAACATAAATGACAGCAGTCGCTGCTAGGCACTGCCTTGCGGGTGCTAGCCCTGTGTTTGCGGACACGGTAAGCCAGTATGTGGACACCGAGGTGACATCCAGAGTAGCTTTACAGGAATGTTCTGGGACAGCCAGCTGTTGCCATGGCCAGATTATCAGCAGCCAGACAAACATGTTAGAGCAGGTTGAGCACTGTAACAGGGCAGCTGGAGGAATTCAGCAGGCTTTGGGTAGTGTTTGCTCTCCTGATCACCTGACAGCAGTGTCCTAGAGCTGAGAGGCACTCCAACACAGTCATCTGAACTGGACCAGAGAGCTGGGATGACACCAGATCATAACAAGTCTCAACAGAGAAGGGTGACAGCTTGTCAGGTCTCAGTGTTCAGCACTGTCTGCTTGCCCCTGCACAGGGATGTGGCCTGTGTTGCTGTGCACTCAGGCCTGCCCCTGGCATCTCCCACACAGGAGAAGCTTGGATGAAGAGGGCCTGTGCACTGTGTGTCTTTCACACCCACCCTCTACACAGCTCCTGCCTGGTAAACAATGTGTATTTTGAGAGGAAGGTATAGGGGACTGTGTTAATATCTGTTACAGAGCATGAATAAAGGTTGGGTGGAGAATGGATTGAGGGCAGCCTGGAGGAGAAGGACTTGGAGTGTTGATGTATGACAAGCTCAACATGAGCCTGCAATGCATGCTTGCAGCCCGAAAGCCAACTGTATCAGAAGAAGCATGGCCCGTGTGTTGAGGGAGGTGATTTTGCCCCTCAACTCTGCACTCATGAGATCGCACCTGCAGTACTGTGTCCAGCTCTGGAGTCCTCAGCACAAGAAGGACATGAACCTGTTGGAATGGGTCCAGTGGACAGCCACTAAGATCATCAGAGGGCTGGAGCACCTCTCCTATGAGGACAGGCTGAGGGAGCTGGGGTTGTTCAGCCTGGAGAAGAGAGGGTTCCAGGGAGACATTATAGCGGCCTTCAAGTATCTGAAGGGGGCCTACAGAAGAGATGGGGAGGGACTCTTGGTCAGGGAGTGTAGTGATAGGATAAGGGGTAATGGTTTTAAACAGAAAGAGGGGAGATTAAGATCAGATTTGAGGAAGAAATTCTTTCCTGTGAGGGTGGTGAGGCACTGGAACGGGTTGCCCAGAGAAGCTGTGGATGCCCCGTCCCTGGAGGTGTTTAAGGCCAGGCTGGACGAGGCTTTGAGCAACCTGGTCTGGTGGGAGGTGTCCCTGCCCATGGCAGGGGCGTTGGAACTCGATGATCTTTAAGATCCTTTCTATGATTCTTTGTGTTTCTGCCCTTGCTGAGCACTTTTGTTGACTGTGAACTCCTGGGCAGGTGCATCCCGTTTCTGTACGGGCAACGTGCACCACGCTTGGCAGGGCAGGTGGCACGGTGGGGCAGGAGCGGGGCAAGTACCAAACTTGCCTTTTTAAATGGAGGTGCAGCAGGTGGGCACCAGTACCCCGGAGGAAAGCAAAGCGCCCTGCAGACAACCAGCGATGCCCCTGTGGGCTGCAGCACCTCGGGTGTCGGTACAGCGCTGGTGCCGGGGGTGGCAGGAGATGCCTGACGCCGTTTCCCTGGGGGTTTCGCTGAGGGGCTGTGGGCAGAGTCCGGAGAGACCGGCGGCCCGGTCCAGGTCGGGCCGGGCCCGTCTCTCCCGGCCGTCGGGGGCGGTCCGGTCCCGCCNGACAAGGTGAAGGTGGGGGGACCCGCTGGGGCAGGTTCGCGGGCCGGGAAGCGGCGCCGCCTCCCTCACGTAGGGCTTGGCCGTTGGGGGAGGACGTGCCCCGGCCTCGGAACGAGTCCTCCCCGCTGCGCGGTGCCGCCGTTCAGCCCGGCGGGAGCAGGGGAAAGGCGACCCTGC
>VZRU01014835.1:19469-72177 GCA_013398155.1 Pedionomus torquatus
AAAAAACAAAAAAACCCCAACCAATTAGCAAGAAAGGCTTGTCCCCAAGTGGTGAGGTTCTCTAAGCACATTATGATACAGAAGACAATTAACTACCTTTTAGTGAACAACTTCCTTTTTGGCTTCTGACTTTGCAAATTAAAGGCCTTATTCAGGAAATGATTGTGACCATTATACCAATTAACTGGAAAATAAAGTATTCAAGGTCATTTTTTTGGGTATGTTACAAAGGGAAATTAAAGATAGTTGGGGAATTTTCTTCCTCTGGTTATTGTAGCAGTGTAAAGATAAAAAATGAGCAGATGCACCAAGGTCTATGCAGCTTGCAGATTGTACCAGCCAAGCTCACAGAATTGTTAATATGAGCCACAAGCTACTGAAAAACACTTTGAATAAACACAGACTCCTTTTTCAAAGTGTTCAGATATTTTGAAAAATGCCATACACCCGTGAATTCAGATGCTGGAAATAGCAAATCTGAAATGTTGCTTCTGTTGAGGTGTATAAGTGACAATTGTGTGTTAAATATCAGAGAAATAAAAGAAAGTATGAATTTTTATGGGTTTTTTGTGTGAGGTCTTTTTCTTTTTTTTTTTTTTTGTTTGTTTGTTTGTTGTTTTTTGTGGTGTGTGTTTGTTTTTTGGTTTTGTTTGTTTGTTTGTTTTTGTTTTGTTTAATGTTTAAGTACCAGCTGATTATGGAAACATTTTCTGCAACACCAAAAGTCCAAAAACCTAATTAAAAAAGTTTAGGGATATTCCTAGTTTTGTGTGCTTAACAAAGAGAATGTCTCTGGTGTGTGCAAGCGGGGATTAATATTAAAGATGCTAAATCGCAGTCTTAGTGCCAGGATTACTGCCCATCATCTGCACAGTGAGTAGTATCTTCTAAAATTGTACCGGTAGCTTGCTGCACCCCAGTGCTCTGGGAGAGACTGCCATCCCTGTCCCCCAGTTGCATCTGTAGTAGACTTCCTAAGCTATCATACAACACTATGAGGACCATCTCTGAATAACAAGGTTGCAAGGACAGTAATTTTTTTGTAATGTATTTATATGTTTTTTCAAATGTTTTACTTTCTGAAGTCTGGACCACAGAGTGTTCTCTTTTTACTTATATTAATTATAGACAGTGTCTGTCTAATAATTATTCAACTGTGCAGTTTCAAGGAATAAGAAAGCATTGATCATATTTTTCAATTAAGTTAGTTATGTAAAATCTGGTCAAGAATTTCATCCTGGACGTGCATGTGATACAATAAAATGAATGAGAAAACCACAGGCCTAACACGTTCAGGAAGAGAATTACTCTTCCTGTTGTTACCCGTTTCCCTTGTGCATGTCTACAGTGCCAGCTCACGGTCTCGGGTTCTAAAAAGATAAAAACAATTTAAAAATTAAAAGGATGGTGTTTTCCTTCGGACTATTTTCCTGGAGAGAGCACCATGAACGGTGACTGGGCCTGGGGGGAGCGCCAGGGGAGAGCCCCGGCCGCCCAGGAGTGCGGGGAGAGCCCGCCTGCAGCACCCTGGTCAGCTCCCGGGGCTCCGGGCCAGACCCCCGGGCCTCCCGCCCCTGCTTGGAGCCTTGGTCCTTGGCTTTGGACCGTGAGGTTTGAAAAGCCTTTATCTCGTCCACCTGCGCTGTCTACAGAGTTCAGGCACTGAGGCGATGGTTACACTGAGGTGTAATTTCCTAGAAAAAGCCTACGGATTGACAAGAAAAGGCCTATAAACAGAATAGCAATGATTGCCTTAATTCTGTGGTGCCTTATGGAGGGAACGAGAGAGAGGATATACCTCTGCTGTTTTGCAAAATGCCAAAAATACTTGGAACAAGGGAAGAAAATAATGTTATTAAGGAGAAGTAGGATAGAAAAGCAATTGTTGTCATTAAGGAGAAAGAACTGAGATCTGCGATGAGGAAGCTGGAAAGAGAGGGAGACTAAGAAATAGCAGTACAGCAGTGGTGGAAAAAAAGTTTTCAAGGACACTTACTTCACAGTCCCCAGAGCTGTTAAGAACTGATGAACCTGAGGCAGGCTGGAAGCTGTTTGGGATTGTAAGGAGGTGAGGTCAGGAGGATGCTCAGGTCTCAAGAGAGCCAGCCTCTGAGCTAGAGACAGCTCTCTGCCTTACTGCTGTGCCAGCTCTGAGTACAGCCTTCTGACTCCCCAGAGTCGTGGTGTTTGTATCATTAGAATGAGCGAAATAAATCATCAGCACTCTTAATGTTGACTTTTAACTGAAGGAAGAATAATCTTGGCAGTCTACTCCTACCATTGGTGACAATCCATATATTGTCACCAAATGTATATACTGCCTATTTTGCATTTGGGTTAGACACATGGTCTGTCTAGGTGGTGTTTCCTGAGTGGCCATTAGTGAATACTGCAGAAACAACTGCAGTGTTGGTGTCATAGATAAAGCTATCCTGAGTAATACTGTGTCCATAAGACATTTGGTCACTTTGTAGTTTGTTTTCAGATCATTCTTTTCAAACTGAAAGGTTCAAACCCCGGCATATATATGTATGGAACTGTGCCAGCAACCTCTTTCCATTGTACAAAGGGATTGTTTTTTCATGCATTTCATTTCCTCTTTTTTTTTTTTTCTTTTTTTTTTTTTTCAATCACAATTTAAACCACCAGAAGACCCTTCTCCTTATTCCATAAAAGATTAGTTTGAGATGTAGGTGAGGGAATATGTTAGAGGGTTGGGTATTTCTGTTAAATTCGTGTATTCTGTGTCAGCTGTAGTATTTCTGGAAACGTATATCCTCATGCTTATATATGAGGGTTGAAAAAGTGCCTGGAATGTGAATTTTCTTGAGCACAATAGGTAATGTCACAACATCCAAGTACTGGCCTTCTTACATGGGCCAATATTTATTCGACATGTTTGCCTCCTACAACACCTACAGTTTCATTAGTACACCATTATTGTCTTTTTAGAAGGTAAGGTAGATATTGTCAGGTCCTGAAGTAATGTTTATGATCTGAATACTGTTTTCAGGTGTAATAATTAATAATCTTTTATGCTGTGGTTTTGATTTTTTTTTTGTTTATTTTTGTTTTTTGATCTTAGGAAGTGGATTTGGATGAAAGACTCAGTGAGTTGGATCTTAGAAATGATTCAGATATTCCTGATATTCCTCCAGCAACAGACAGCACCCCAGAAATCCTCAAAAGGGCTTTGTCAGGCTTGTCTGCCAGGTATAGTAAACCAAACAGTTCTCAAATTTAGTAACTTCTGACTAAAATTGTTACGGATTATGTTGCAATTTTAATTTTTACAGATTGTAATGCAGTTTTAAATTTTATATGATACAAATGAAAATTTTTGGATAAATTTTAACTGGACATCATTGATTTACTTATGCTTTAACATAAGTCACATTCAGTGTAATACTTTTTGCATATACCTGAAGATTTCCCATTACATGCTTTTTTAAGTTAACCACTAGAGTTTGTGTAAATGTTTGCCATTGCTCAGTCTAAGCACTGCAATAAAATTGGCTAAAGAATAGTAATTGCTTTTGATATCCAGAATAACTATTTCTGGAGGTTATATTAACCTGACTTCCTACATCCAAGGTTAAGAGAGGGCAATGTTTGTGTATAAATTAAATGGAAAGAGGTGTAAATTTTCTGGGTGAGCTTCTTGTGACAGTATTTCCACCTGTAAATAATATTTCTTTACAGTTAAATACAACACAGCTTTTATTTTCACACTTTTTAAAGCAATGTTTAATTTCTCCCTGCTGTGTCTTTTCAAACCTTGATTCTTGCCTCCAACAAATCTTCACAGCCCTAATGCAATGAAAGGGCTTTTAGGTGTGTGATAGATGACACACCAAAAAACTGCCCAGTAAGATGAATATGTGTATCGTGTATACCTTGTGTTCAACTCAAAAAACCCCAAACAATATGCAATGTATATTTTAGATGGATTGGAGGTCCTTCTTCTGACTCTTGCAAAGACCTCTGTTCCAGACAACAGTTAAAAGCTTCCAAGTCCTTGTAAAAAAAAACCAACCAAAAAAAAAAAAAAAAAAAAAAAAAAAAAACCAAACACCAAACAACAACAAAAAAAACCCACAAAAACCCACAACCAAAAAACCCACTACCAAAACTGATCTCCAATAGGTATCTCTAATAGCAGTGTGAAACTACAGTTTTTTGACTTGCTTCTTTTTTAATCTGTTGTCTGTTTCTGTTGTGATATTTGGGAGTTATAAACATGCATATTATTCCTGGGTTTCAAAAAGCATTTTTCTAAACTGCACCAGCTGTGAGCAGAATGTGATGTTCTCTACTGCCATGATACTGCAAAGAGTATCCAATTCCTATCATTTTCATAGTTCTCTTACTATATTAAATGCTGTGGAAATCTTAGGTCTCCAAATCAGTCTTGTTCCAAATGGCACCTCAAAGCCTGCAACTAAGAGGTGCAGGTGAAATCTTTCCTGTTTCACATGCTTGGAATTCTTCATTGGAGTGTTTGTGCAAAGGTGCTTTGAGTGCAAAATTAAATTCTTAGTTCTTTATGAATGCTAGATTCAAAGTTACCTGTTTGGCAGCCCTGCCAGAGCTGTTGTCATAAGGCACATGAGTGAGTTGGACTGTAATACTCAGAAATATTGTTTCTCTTTGTATCTGGCCTTTAGAGGAAGTAGTATCAATAACTTTCCAGTGGAGATAGAATAAACCTGTCAGGTGGCTTCCTAAATTCTGGAGCTTGTTGTATTTCTTATGGAAGCTATCACTACTGAGATACTGAGATACTCTCATACTGAGAGTGAGTTGTTGCTCTGTAACCCACATCATAGTGGAACATAAAGCATCTGTTGCTGTAATGCCTGTTGTGCTTTCATTCTGATACTTAAGGCAAATACAATTAGTGGCTTTAGCTGCCATTAACCTGACAATGAGTAACATCCTTGGAAATCAAATTAATAAAGTTGAAGTTTACATTAAAGCTGGAGTATGATGCAAAACTAACATTATCACCTTAATGAGATGTATCTCCTGATGCAGCAGCAAAACACAAGGCTGATGCAGAGCAAAAATGAAATAATAATAAAAAAAAAAAAAAATAGAAAGAATATCTTTAAGCTATAGTATGGACCTTTGTGTTTAGCAGTAACTTCTGTTTAGTTCGTTCAGTGTACTTTTAGGGGTGAAATTCTTTAAGGGAAAAACAGAGACAAGAGGAGGGAAAAAAGTAACATGAACAATAAAATTCAGACTGTTGATAACTAGAAATATTTTCATGGTAGAGTGAAGTGTGTGGGTTTTTTCATTATTTTTTTTTTTTAAATTATCTGCACTCTGGATTTTCTGATACTGGCTTTTAGGGGTGGAGGATTGAGGGTGTGGGAAATAACATTTTGATTACTCTAGAAATTTAAAAAAAAAAATCAAACAACAACAACAACAAAAAAAACCCTAGCAAAGACTTTCCGGTTGTTTAGTTTTTTTAAAAAAAATAATATTTTCAAAGAAGGTANTATTTTTTTTTAAATTATCTGCACTCTGGATTTTCTGATACTGGCTTTTAGGGGTGGAGGGTTGAGGGTGTGGGAAATAACATTTTGATTACTCTAGAAATTAAAAAAAAACCCCAAACAACAACAACAACAACAAAAAAAACTAGCAAAGACTTTCCGGTTGTTTAGTTTTTTTTAAAAAATAATATTTTCAAAGAAGGTATTTCCACACCTTGAATACTATGTTCAGTTTGGGTTGCTCACTACAAGAAAGACATTGAAGTGTTGGAGTGTGTGAAGGGCAATGAAACTGGTGAAAGCTTTAGAGCACAAGTCTTACAAGGAGTGGCTGAGGGAACTGGGACTGTTTAGCCTGGAGAAAAGAAGACTGAGGAGAGACCTAATCGGTCTCTACAACTGCCTGAAAGGAGGTTGTAGTAAGGTCGGTGTTGGTCTCTTTTTCCAAGTGAAGAATGATAGAATAGAAAGGAAATGGCTTGAAGTTGCTGCAGAGGTTTAGATTTAATATTAGAAAAAATGTCTTCACTGAAAGTATTGTGAAATATTGGAACAGGCTGCCCAAAGAAGTGGTTTAGTTGCCATTCCTGGAGGCATTTAGAAGATGTGTAGTTGTGGCACTTTGAGACGTATTTTAGTGTTCTACTTGGCAGTATTAAGTTTGTGGTTGAACTTGATGCTCTTAAAGGTCTTTTCCAACCTAAACATTTCTATGGTAACAGGAATTTCTACACCACTTTTCCTTAGGTAGCCACAAGCAGACACAAAAGAGCTAGTTTGACCCATCACCCCTCATTGTCACATGCTTTCCTATCCTAGTTCCAGTGCTCACAGAAGCACAGGGCTGCTTTCAATAGATAACCCTCTACCTGGCAAAAAAGCTACTTTGCTACTACAGGAAAAGTTGGTGATCATCCCCTTCCCCCCACCCACCCCGTTAATTCTCAAAGAATCATATACTTTGTACCTGGTAGCCTTTTCTTTTGTATGTAAGGCTTGACATGGCAGGGCCCACACCAGTCTTGCTAACTATATGGTGCTTTTTGAGGGTCCTGGTATATTTTCACAGCAGCTTCAATATGGGTTGATCCATTTAACTGCAAATAATGTTTGGGAGGGGAGCACAGGGGAAGATGGTGGCTAACTTTAATTTCTTTTACTGTGTATCCTGTTTAGTTGGATAATTGGTTGATTTTGTGTTTCTTGGTATGTGTTTTACTGAGCACAAAATTTTCAGGAACTCCCACTGTTTCTAATCCACTTCAATCTCTAGCTTGTAAAGAAAGTGGCATTTATTTTCATTTGTAACTACTTGTTTTTTATTCTCTCTCTCTTTTTATTTTTTTTTTTTAATAGATGGAAAAATTGGTGGATTCGTGGGATTCTCACTCTAGCTATGATTTCTGTGTTTTTTCTGATCATATACCTGGGATCATTTATGCTGATGCTTCTGGTAAGTTTCTTTAAATACATTCTGGCATACAAGAGTTACTTGGTCTCTTTGTTCATTGTGCCTAAGGCAGCTGGAAGCAAACTGCACAGACAGTTCAGAGCAATTTGTCTCTTACCTGAGTAAATGTAAATACTTTAAAAAAATGGACAGATCCACATCTGGGCCTTGTAGATTAAGGACTTCTCATATACTGTAATTAACTTTCTTCTTTTAAAAATTAAGAGTTAAAGTAACTCTAAGAAGATGAAGAATTGTTTCCTTGAAGTTTACTAAACTATTGTCATCCATTTCCTTGTCCAGTTTTCCTCACCTACTGTAACATTCTTTGGATTTTTTTAAAAACAAAACTAAAACAACCCAAACCACCAACAACCCTCTACCCCCCACGCCCCCACCCCCCCCAAAAAAAAAAGAAAAGAAAAGAAGACACAAGATTTTCATCTTTGAAGCTAAGGAAAGCAGTCAGCTCTGGTCTGCTGTCTGTGATTGGCACTGGACAGCTTTCCTCAAGCATATTCCATTAGATATCTTACTTTCTTATGGGGCTGCATTGTGACCTTGGGGTTTATCTGTAGAAGGGAGCTAGATCCCTTTCACAGGTACAGAGATAAGGTGCTATGACTTAGGTTATGAAGTACAGAAAAAGATAAATTCATACACCCTGCATACCTAGTCAGCCTTTACTGCTTCTTTCCATCATTTTTATTGCAGCTATTTTTATTGAATAATGGTTTAACTATTCTTCCCAGTCATGGCAAGTAATAGACAGGGATGCGGCTTCTAAAACACTTGAATTTGTATTTCTGGGTAACTGCTTTGATTTGACTGTCAAGATGTGCTTTTACTTTTTTCATGCCCCCCTGTGAAACACCTTTTGGTGTTCATAGAGTTATTTAGGTTGGAAAGGACCTGTAAGATCAAGTCCAACTGATAACCTAACACTGCCAAGTCCAACACTCAACCATGTCCCCAAGTGCCAAATCTACATATCTTCTCAACATCTCCAGGGGTGGTGACTCAACCACTTCCCTGGGCAGCCTGTTCCAATGCTTAATAACCCTTTCAGTGAAGAAAGTTTTCATAATATCCAATCCAAATGTCCCCTGGTAGAACTTGAGGTCATTTCCTCTTATCCCATTACTTGTTACTTTGGAAAAGAGACCAGCACCCACCTCATTACAAATTCTTTTGGGCAGTTGTAGAGAGCTCTTAGGTCTCCCCTGAATCTCCTAGTCTCCAGGCTACCCTCATAAGTCTTGTGCTCCAGACCCTCACTGGCTTTGTTGCCCTTCTCTGGACACACTCCAGCACCTCAATGTTTTTCCTGGGGCCCAGAACTGAACACTGTACTTGAGGTGGGGCCTTGCCAGTGCCGAGTACAGGGGGATGATAATCTCCCAAGTCCTACTCACCACGCTATTCCTGATGCAGGCCAGGCTGCTGTTGGCCTTAGTGGCTACCTGGGCACACTGCTGGCTCGTATTCAGCTGATTGTCTAACAACACCCCCAGGTTCTTTTCTGCCATGCAGCTTTCCAGATACTCTTCCCCAAGCTTGTCACACTGCATGGAGTTGTTGTGAATCAAGCTCAGAACCTGACAATTGGCCTTATTAAGCCTCATACCTCTGACCTCAGCCCATCAATCTAGCCTGTCCAGATCCCTCTGTAGAGCCTTCCTACCCTCAAGCAAATCACCATTCCCATCCAACTTGGTGTCATCTGCAAACCCACTGAAGGTGCTCTCAATCCTCTCCTCCAGATAATTTAAAAAATATTAAACAGAACTGGCCCCAATATTGATCCCTGCAGAACACCACTTGTGACTGTCCACCAACTAGATTTTGCTCCATTCACCACAAGTCTTTGGGCCTGGCTACCCAGCCAGGTTCTTATCCATCCATCCAGGCCGTGAGCAGCCAGTTTCTCAAGGAGAATGCTGTGGGAAACAGTGTTAAAGCCTTTACTAAAGTCCAGGTAAACAACATTTACAGCCTTTTGCTCATCTACTAAGCGGGTCATGTTGTCAGAGAAGAAGATTGTGTTAGTCAAGTAGGACTTGCCCTTCATGAGTCCTTGATGAGTGGGCCTGACCACCTGGTTGTCCTGTACGTGCTGTGTGATGGCACTCAAAATGATCTGCTCCATAACCTTCCCTGGCACCAAGGTCAGACTGACAGCCCTGTATTTCCCTGGATCCTCTTTCTGGCCTTTTTTGTAGATAAGCATCAGATTTGCTCAGCTGTAGTCATCTGGGATCTCCCTGGTTATCCAGGGCTGCTCGTAATTGATGGAAAATGGCTTTGTGAGCACTTCTGTCAGCTTCCTCAGTTCCTTTAGCTGAATCCCATGCTTGTCTAAGTGGTGTAGCAGGTGTCTGTTTACCCTTGGGTTATTGGGGCTTCATTCCACTCTGTCCTCTAGAGCAGGGGACTGGGTACCCTAAGAACATTTGATCTTACTATTAAAGACTGAGGTAAAGAAGGTATTCTTTTCCTCATGCTTTGTCACTGTCTTTTCCTCTGCATCCAGTAAAAGATGGACCTTCTCCTTAGCCCTCCTCTTGTTGCTAATTTATTTGTAGAAACATTTTTTATTGTCTTTTATGGCAGGAGGCAGATTAATTTCTGGTCAGGCTTTGGCCCTTCTAATTTTCTCCCAAGAAAACCTCGCAACATCTTGTTGTCCTAAATTGTCTGCTCCTTCTTCCAAAGGTCATAAAGTCCTTTATTTTTCCCCTGTTTAGTCTTGAGAGACTGAAATACTGTTTCACCAGTATTGCAGTCTGCATTATGGTCTCTATATCTGAATTAGTCTGGTTTATATTTCCTGTTTTCAGGTGAATGATATAACAAACTAGTAATTCATTGTTTCATTGGTGGAGGATTTTCTTTTTTGTACGGGGAGAAACAAAAAAGCTCCTTTAAATTGCTGATCTTTGTAAAGAGATACTTCTTCCCAATCCTTCATTAGTCTGTTACACTTGAGAAAGATGGTAATGAACAAAAAAGGAACAAAACAATTTGCAGCATGATTTGGTATATTTATGGTATACTCTGAGATTGCAACCAGGGGCAAAGCTATCAAGAGGTGAGCCAAAAAACAATTAAAGTTAGTATAGAATTGGAATAGAGTTCTTCCTCTGTTGTACTATATAGCAAAAAAACCTGACTTCTAACATCATAAACTGCTGATAAAGTTGAGGCTATATAAAAAGTAGAATGGAGGGTAAAACACCTTTGTTCATTAGTTATTTAATTTCACTGGAATTAAATAGCTTACATGTATACAAGAGTTGTCATGCTAAAAACACATCTTAATACTGGAACTGAAGATTCCCAGAGGCTTGTAGGAAGGGTAATCTAACGAAGTTTGGAGGACAAGCCGTGAGGTTGCTCTAAAACTTTGAGAGTCATGTTTTTTGTTTGCCTGCTACTGAGGTAACAGACATGGGCTTCCATGACTTTGGACCCCGGTGTCATTTCCCGCTGTAAGGTGCAGTCCTTTAATGTTGCTCTTAAGTATGGCATTTAAGTTTTATAAAGTATACCAACTAGAAGAAAGAGTGTGAGATAAGTGAGTTACTTCTGTTACGCACCACCTATGGAACAATTTTAAACTGTGTTTACCCATTGAGCAAGATGAAATTTATTTATGAATGCAGGTGGTAAGAGAATACTGTAAAGCCAACATGCTGACGTGCAGTCAGTGCGGGCAGGTTCTTACTCCTGCCTCTGCATGGGATTACTGGTGACCTGTGTTTGGCAACACTTGATATAAGGACAGGGCAATCTGCTTGGTGACTGTGGATTAGACAAAACTTGCAGAGAGTCCTTAGGAGCTTAAGGACTGACAGGATATAACTACCAGACTTGCATGGGCAAACACCAAAATAGTGAGATCAGCAAAGTAAAATGGACATGGTGGCTGTGACATTCCGACCTGGGTTAGACAAGCTCTGCTTCTAATCATCAATGCTAATTGCCCTTAATGAGATACTTGTAAGTGGAAGACTTGGGTGTCCAAGCTGTGTTGCACAGACAGTTTTTTTCCATTGGGCTTAGAAGGTATTTCTTAAACTGAATTAAAAGATAAAACAAATGAAATAGAAGAACGTTCTTTGCAGGAAGTACTTTTGACCTGCTGCTGCCAAATTGTTTTAATGAAGAAAAGTCAGGATTTTGCAAGCACATTCTTCTAGCTATCCCAGTATACCTAATGGTTTTGACGAGGGGTGGGGTGCGTGTTAAATGGAGCTTTAGTTTTCCTTAGACTTGCTTTGAAGTTTTCTGTGTGGAATTTGAATTCAGAATAATTTCTCCCCTTAATGCAGATTATAATATTACTTTCTGCCTTTAAGAAACAACTGCAGCATATTTACATGTTTTTTTTTTATCTCTCTTATTTTAGGTCTTAAGCATCCAAGTGAAGTGTTACCATGAAATCATTACTATAGGTTACAGAGTCTACCACTCATATGATTTACCATGGTTTAGATCCCTCAGCTGGTGAGTAGTAAGCAAAACCATCAACAGCAGAATATGAAACTTGAATCTTCACGTTCTTTGTATCCTGTCATGGTGGAATGACAGCTTTTTAGGTCATGTATGGACATAAAACTTGGTATCTGCCTCTAATACAGGATTCTGTAGTTGTCTTCCACATGTGAACTTTGGGAAGTAACTTTTACTACTTAGATTTTTTCTTTGTTATAAATATGTACACATATATGTATGCATGTATATATGCTTCATGTCAGAATTGAGCATGTGAAAGCTATCTAAATATGTGCATAGTCAAATAATCACCTGATACATATTACCTGGACTGCATTGATTTAGCTTGTTTAATTTTTTTTTAGGCTTTTAACTTGCACAATAAATAAATAGGATGGGTACTTGACAGCTCATCTTCACACATAGAGAATAGAAATAATAACATACAAGTTTTAAAACCTTTCCAATTGTGTGCCTAATCACAGGACTGCATTAATGCAGTGTTGGGGGATCTTTGGAAAGATGAAATTATTTTTTATGGCAAATCTTGGATAGTTGTGACAATGTCCAGCTTATGTAGGGCTGGATAGAACTAAGGAAATCAACTTTTCTACTGAGTTCTGGGAAGAACCTTTGGTTAGAGTCAGCATTATTGGAAGGTGTTGGGCACATGTAGGTAGCCTCTAAGATGCTTAAGGACATAATTCTTCAGACATATCCTATATTGTGGTGTTTTAGTTTTGTGTTTGGTTTGGTTTTTAAAGGAATTGATATANCTATGATGGCAGCCCAGAAAGCCAAGTGTATTCAAGAAGCAACTTTACCATGTAATTTGGTGGATTCTGGCTGTTGGCTTTTCTGTAAATGCTAATCAGTTCTTCTCTGGTCACTCCTAGATTATCTAGGGGACTGATCTATTGTCTGCTTTAGTCTGTGGCTTCTGGCTCTACAGCTAGAGCAGACTCATACATGGAATTACTCTGTGGTCTTGCAAAAATTTTTAGAGGAGGAGATGTGCACTCTGTCACTTAGCCTACTTTTGCAGTTGACCACTGTCTCTCTTTCATATGTGGAGCTCAAAATCGATGCTAGGTAACATCAAAGCTCCTTTCACTCCAACATCTTGCCTTGAGGCTAAATACTAGGACATTTCAATACGATGAGAGAATCCTGTTAGTAATCTGAACATCAATTATTTGACTTATGTAGAGACGTGAAGCCTTGAAAAATGAGCATTAATATCTCGGGGGAGGGGGGCAAGAATGAGTACTGATCACTATGAGACTACCTGGAAATACAGTCTCAAATCATAGTCATCCTCTGTGTCTGACTTTGGTAATAAGCTGAAAAGTATGTTGCCTATAGAGATGCCTCTCTTAGTGATTTTGGATTTGCTATTTATTGGTTTGTATTGAGTGTTGAGATCCCATTGTGACTCTAGAAAGCTGAGTAACTGAATTCATATGAAAACCTGTGACAGAATACTTGCATGCTAACTGTTTTGATTGAAAGGGATTTCTCTAAAGATCCTTCAAAAAGAGATGGTTGATGGTAACATTTTACCTCAGTTGAATGTTGGGTGTAGACATACTCCCACAAAATGATTTTTAAATAGTTGTAGTAATAACTGCATAATAATCTGTAAGATTATTGCTGTCAAGAAAGCTAAAAGGCAAAATGTGTGGTGGAGTGGAGCAGGAGATGTAGCAGTAACTCTTTCAGATAAGAGTCTTCAGTCCAGACGGGAAAAGTGTAGTTACATTCAGATCCTGAAGCCTCATGTCAGGTTCACAGTCCTACAACCTGCGAGGATTCATTATGCAAGTACCTTCTTTCCTCTTTGTAAGGCAGAAGTTGCAAGCTACCCTTATTAGGATATAGGAAAAGAATATGCAGAATGCCTTGTGTCAATATCAGTGATAGCAGATACTTAATCTGTACTTTTAGAATATCTGAAAATGACTTACATAGGTTTGGAGTATACAATAGGGTAGTTCAGGATGAAATAAATTTTCCAACTGTATCCTGCGAAAAGATTCTTTTCTAGTGCAGTTTCTTTAGAATAAGTAAATTCCAAAAATTGGCTTGTCAGACACCGACCCAGAAGACTGGATTTATACTTGAATTTTATCTTTCTCACCTGTCTTTTCTACCCTTCTGATTTTCCTTGTGTGTTTTTTTGTTTTGTTTTTAAGAATTAATCTTAAATACCTATTATCTTGTTAAAATAACTGCTGGTGGTTGTATGTTGTAGGTACTTTTTACTTTGTGTCAACTACTTCTTTTATGGAGAGACTGTAGCTGACTACTTCGCTACATTTGTTCAGAGAAGAGAACAGCTTCAATTCCTAATCCGTTACCACAGGTTTATATCATTTGCACTCTATTTAACAGGTAAGCATAAGAAACTGCAAAAAAAAATATGAAAAAACTTTGTACTGCATTTCTTTCTGTGCTTTGAAAAGTAAGAATGAATTGCTTCCCAGCTTTATGCATTTTCAGTTCCTTTTTCCTCTTGATGTCAGAGGAATTTTGTTGCTTGCTGTTCCATATTTTTCCTGTGAAAAGATGAATGTAAATTTGGTATTCACCGCAAAGAAGGTGGCAGCCTAATTAAGTAGATGATCTTGAGAAATTTGTACTAATAGTGCTTAAGAGTAGTTGGCACGGATTAATTTTGCTGAAGAACTGAGACTCAGTACCTGAATACTTGAATGATATTTTGGCAGTCTGTGAAGATAACTTCTTTGTGTAATTGCTGTGCTGGGTTGATCCTTCATTGAGCAAGTTTTCTGCTAGGTCTACAGCAGTAAGATTTACCAATGTATTTTGAACTGATTATTCAAAATGCCCGAGGCTTTATTTTGTCTGCAAGATACTGAGGTGCTTACCTCATGCATAGGTTTTCCTCCCTATCCAAAGAAAGACTTCTTTTTAAAGACTTCTTGTCTTTGAAGAAGAGACATAAGCTGGAAATCTTGTGTGGTGTTGCTTTGTGGACATGTAAATACAGTCCACAGTGTTTTCAGCAATGCAGTTGATAATAACTTTAGTCTAAAATTAAATCAATGGTAAGACACAGGTTGGTCTGAGGAACAGGAGACTGCTATGGCACAAATACTTGTAAAATATATTAAGATCCCTGATTTTAATGATGAACTGTCTGTCTTGTTATTTTTTTTTTTTTTAAGCCAAATAAAAATTCTAAGTAGTTCTTGGATCTCAAAATTGAAACCACCTTTAGAAGACCTCACCTCTTTTCAGCTGTTTTTGCCTTGAGGGAACCAACTTAACTAATGTTTCTTAACTGTTGAAGGGGGGTGAGGGGAGAGGTGAGACAAGTCAGTCATGAGCAAAAGCATGAGGCAGAGCATAGCATAGTCCCTTGATGACTGTTGCATTGAAATTGGGGGTCACTGGGGACTGTACCCAGAATTAAGGGCCTTTTGAGAGCCTCTGACCCTCCTGGCATGGGAGGTTACCCTAAGGGAGAAGAGGTGCTCCATTAGTCTCCCAGAATGTTTCTTTCAGTCAATTGAATTCTCCAGTGCCTGCACTTCCAGCTTGCATTGCATGCACCTGTATGCCTGTCTCGAGGAAAGGGGTGAGCTGGCCTCTTCCTCTCAATTATTTTCATTAAGTATTCAAAACCAGCTTGTCAGTCTGTTTTTGGGGTGGTTTTTAAAGGTGATGGCCGCCTCCCTGAAAAATTGATGTCTATGATGGGACCTTGTAAGTAATGAAATGGATGCTCTGTACTGTTGTTAACTAAAGCTCTAATAAGAATGATGTACGCTTTACCAAATACAAGCAAGCACTCCTTGCAGCAGAGCGATTAAAAGCTGCTTCAAAAGAAGAGAATTGCTGGTGTATCACAGTTCAGTGTAATTAAATATAAGATGGTACAAACTACACTTGCTTTGTTTTACAGGCTTCTGCATATTTGTTTTGAGTTTAGTGAAGAAACATTATCGTCTGCAGTTTTACATGGTGTGTATTATCCACTTTGCTGTGGTCACTCACGTTATTAATGTCACTAGAAACAGTCACGTCCCTATGTTCATAAAATAGCTTGGAAGACGGGTGTGGAAAACATGCTTAAACACACAGTGGCATGAAATCAAGTAGTGTTAGGCTCACCTTGCAGCTTATTATTATTAAATCATGGCATGCAGCCTTTCAGTTGTTACAAGCTGTCATTGGTGAGGCTTTGTGCATATACAACCTGATATTTTCCCTTAGCAGTAGCCTGGTAAGAGATTCCTGGAGAAAGGGGTGTGGGTCTCCCTCCAAAGTTAGCAGCCAAATAGTTTAGCATAGGGTGGGAAGTGGTTCTTGTGACTCAAGCGTTACTTTGTAGAGGCCTGAAGTACTATCAAGGGAACTTGATTTTAACCCTTATGTGCAAGATTTATTCTGTGACATTTAACAGCGGCTCTAGTTTTCAGCTGTGCTGTGCCTCAATAGATCATTAATTTATTAAAAGGAAATGGTGTTCTCAGCTCTTGTATTTGTGCACTTAGCAAACAGCATAATAACTAATCAAGAGCATGAACCTTTTTCTCGTATGTATCTTATAAGTTGAAAATTAATTTTGTGACATCACGTGTGGAAAAAAATAAGAAGAAAGAAAAAAAATTGCCAACAACAAACCACACCACAAAAAATCCCCATCTGAACCAAACTCAAAAATCCCACTGAAATCCCCAACTTCTATACAGAATGACTAAAAGGAACAGTAAAACAGTAACGCAGCACAGCTTCTGTCTTTAAAGAAATTGAGCAGCCAGGGTATCACACTACCTTAAATATTTCCTATAACTCTAGGGATGTAGTTAACCCCTCTGTTTCTACAGTGCTTTAGGTAGCACTTTAACGGACTAGGACTTAGCTGAGCCTTGTATGAGCATGTAAAGAAAAAAAATCTCTTACTCGCAAAATTTACCCTGTTTGTGGGAAGACTTACATGACAGGGAGACGCAGCTTTTCTAGGGGAGGTGGTCTTTATCTTCTAATCTGAAAAAAAAAAAAAAAGTCCTCATCTTCAGACTGGGGCAAGGTAAATATATTTTTTTTTTTAATTTTTTTTTTTTTTCCCTCTTCTGGAAAGATGTTAGAAAAAATGTAGCGTCAGTCATATGATTTGATACCTGCCCAGAAAACATAAGGGTGTAAGCACCTAATAATTGCAGACAAACAGAGGGAAATTGTGTATCCACTGTGTGGCAACACAGTGTTTGAACAGACAAGGAGAGTAGCTGTTTGATTTTAGATGGTGTTCCAAGATGCCTGTACAAATACAAAAAATTTTGCTGCAGAAATGCTTTAATTAACCAGCAGGTAATATTTTCAGAAACTTTTAGTCAGTTCTTGCAGCCCTCTTGAGCCATCTTAACTGAAATTAGATGCTGGCTGCCATAGGAAAACACAAGTGAGAAGAGAATTATAAAAGTAGGGCATTCCAAATGTTAAATCGCCCAGCCATTTAGAGTGCTTAAATTTGGTATTTCTTGGAAAAACTACCACTTATTGATTTTAAAAGTTTTTGGAAAATAAAATTCATTGTAGAATCTTTACTGGTAAACTGTTTGGAAACAATTGTTCTGTACACAGAATAAACACCAAGTACATACAGTAATATGGAGGAAACAACTGTTTAAACGACCTTGTGCATAAAAATTAACACACTGCTCTTGCTGATCTTGAGAATTTTAATTTTTTGTAAGAGGACTGGTATTCTGTTATGAGAGATCCACATCTGTGTAACACAATTCTTTCATGAGTAGTTCATTGCCATTTTATTGTTGCGGTTCTAACATGTCTGTTATATATATATACAGAATATCACATTGCTTACATTTCTTTGCTGCTTTCTTGCTCAGGGTGTATGTCTTATAAAATCAAATGTTAAACTGCACGTTAAAAAATTTTGGGTGGAGGTAAGTGATGGGGAAACCTGTTCAAGTCTCAGTATTTGCTTCAGAAAGCCAGCTAATTTGTGATATACTGTATGCACGCACATCTTTTGCTTTGTCACTAGAACTGGTCTTTCCTGTGAGCTCCTAAGTAGTTCCTCTAGCTGACACGCCAGCAATTATCAAGGTGTACAGACTGGTGTTTTCACTAACTGTTGTGTTGTTGCATTGTTAACAGTTCGCATGGACTCATGTCACTTTGCTGATCACTGTAACTCAATCTCATCTTGTCATCCAAAATCTCTTTGAAGGCATGATCTGGTAAGGGGACAGTAATAAATCGATTTGTAACTCTATTGCATTGAGAGGTTGGTTCTTTTACATAGATCTGCTTAGAGAATAACTGTAGGAACATTCAAAGCAGCGCAAATTAGAGAGCATTAACGTACAGGCAGAGGGGGAGTCAGAGGAATTGGGATCCATGAGGTAAAGGATACAGGAGAAGAAGCAAAAACCTCTTTAACTGGATTGGCAGCTACAAATATGGTAGCTATGAGCAGCTACTCCATTTACTTGCAAGGAATAGGTTTGCTTGCATGCCTTGGTGAAATAGTTCCCATAGATTTTGCTGAATGGATGAACATCCAGCAATTTTGTTTTCAATTACTTGGGAGCTTCAGGTTGCTCAGAGCTATTGAAGTTAGGCCATTTAATTTGAAAGCCCTAATCTGACTGCCTTCCCTGTTCAGTTAAATTCAGATTACTTAAAATATTTTAAGCGTTTAAATCTTTGGTATTGCTAGGTCATCTCAGTGCCCCATTTTCAGCAATATGTTAAATTCTGATGATGCAGTTAAACTTGATTACTTGAAACCGCTCCTCAAAGAGCAGGTGTGTTTTCCCACCCCTCACTTCTTTAGGGACACAGAGTAAATTACAAGTTGAGAATGAAGGAAGAAGCAGCATGTAGAAGGTGATTTGTGCTCTTCTGAGGATGTAATACTGCATGCTCTCCTTTTTCTTTTCCTGATACATGTACAATTGGAGAGATTATTGCAGAAAATACATGCTTATGGTTAGAAGGAAAACCCAAAGCCTTTGAGAAAGTTTGTAGAAATTCTTTTTGTAATGTTCATGTGCCAAAACTGAACTTAGATACCTTGCTAGCCTACTGTTTCTTATTTCCACTGGAGCTAGGCAATTTGGCAGATGGTTACCAAATCTGACTTTTAGCTTATTAATACATCTCAGCTTTTAAAAAGGAAAAAGAAGGGGGTAACAGGCTTTGAGTAACAAATTCAGATGCTGTCTGCATGAAAAGAGTGCTTGGAAAGCTAACACAGGCTGCTCCAAACTGACAGGAGGAATAAAAGGGAAAGTACTTGGTTTTGTTTTTCTTTTAAATTTAGGTATCATTAAACTTTGGAAGGAATTTGCTCACTTTGATGTTATCAATAACATTAACATGTTTATATCTGTTGGTTTCTTCTTAACTGTGGTACCAGTCTTCAAGTCTGATACAACAAAGCCAGCCTGTTTGCTTCTTAAGCTCATGCATCAAAATTATTTTTTAACTTGAACTAACATGGATCTGTAATGGTCTTGATTTGCTGAAAACTAAAACCAGTATAGTTAAATATGTTGCTCATGGGGGAACTAGGTGAATACATTATGAAGCATAAATCCTTCAAAATACTACAAAAACTTTCCCAGAAAGAAATATTGCTATTTCAATTTCTTTACTGTGCTTAGGTTTGGGCAGCTTTTCTTTTTCTTCATGAAACTATTTCTTTCTTTCTCTAGGTTTCTGGTTCCAATTTCAAGTGTTATCTGCAATGATATTACCGCTTACATTTTTGGATTCTTCTTTGGCAGAACTCCACTAATTAAGGTATGTACTTAGGCACCTCCTCACTAACAAGCTTTTACAGTTCATAGCGGTTTTAGTAATTGTTTATGGAAAAAAATACTTTCCACTGTACTGCATGATACACATCTTTGCTAAAAAAGACCAAATTGACTATCTTGTTTCTGAAGATTTGGAAGTGGAAACTGGGATTAATAAAAATGTAATATTGACATTACAGTGTAATGCAGTTCAAGCCTATTGCATCAACATTTATAATAATTTCATTTTTGAGCTTCATATGCCAGTTTAACTGCGTCATTACTGTCAGAAACTGTAATTTGAAATCAGTATATATACTTATTCCTCATCTGGTCTTGTTGATGTAGTAGTGAGAAGGGCTCAGGTAATCTTCCTGTTCTTGTAGAATATATGTGACCCCACAGAAAGCTATGAATTATGATTTTCATGTTATTGCCACATTAACTTTTGGGATTTAGTTGGTTCTGATATTAAACTGCTCCTAAATTGAAAATGTGATAGAATTTTATGAAGAAAATAGCTTGCTGCGCTGATCTCTCAAGGCCTGCAGTTATTTGCTGTATTAGTTTGTCAGTCTGTATGGAGGAACATCCCTAGCAGTAGCTGTCCAACACCCAGGCTTCTGTCACTATCTAAAAGTGCACTTACTGGCAGAGGGTCTCCAAGAGAGCCATAGCACACTTGTGCAGGTTTCCAGGCCTTCTGTTTGAAGGAGCTCAGCAGTGGCCAGAGACAGACAGCAGCCTCCAGACAGCAGCAGCAGATGGGAAAAGAGCTCTGTGTTCCCTCAAGCTGCCTGGTGGCACCAGCTCAGCTTTGGTACTTTTACTCCTTGCCCTGGTACAGGTCCTAGCTGTACTCCTCTGTTTATCCTGTTCAGTGGCTACAGCTGCAGACATTTAGTATTTCACATGTACCTTTGAAAAACCTTTAAAGTCCAAGCTGGAGCTTAATTTTCACAGACAAGGTCAAGGAATAGAGTTTTTTTAAAAAAAAAAAAGTTCAGGGATGCAACTACTGAGGCTAACACTATTTCTTTTGTGCCTAGCTGTCTCCCAAGAAGACCTGGGAAGGATTCATTGGAGGCTTCTTTTCCACAGTTGTATTTGGTTTTATTGTAAGTAACCAGAGGACTTTCCATGTATAGGTGCAGAGCTTTTCAGTTTTACTTGAAGTAGAATTACTGACAAATTTGGTAACCTCAAACTGCTGAAAGCCTAAGAGCTAGGGCTTTTTTAGTTAGAGAATTTTGCCAATTTGTAACTAGCGGGTAAGTCTGAATAGGTTATATTGACCGTTTTTGCCATTGCTGTTACTGTATCTGGAATTGTTTTATATATTAGTTGCATACTTAACTTGAAATTGAAGTTTATTGATCACATTATTTATGCTTTATACAGTAATAGTCTTGTATTACATACTTTTTAATGACATTTCTCCTGAAAAGTAGTTGACACGGATGATATGCATAGAAAATGAAAAACAGCATACAGTAACTTTTCTGATAAGTAATTTATTATAAAAGTCAGCAGAACTCATAACTCCCAAAGTTGGTTGAAGTGATAGTTCAAGATTTAATGAAGAAATGAACTGCAAAAAAATGATGAATGGCTACCTTTTGGGGATTTCATATTGCAGAAACGTCCAAGTAGATATGAATCTGAGATACATGAAAACAAGTTGGGAAGTCATCACTAGGCACATTGAACGTTTGTCTGTCTTGTTGAGGCATTCTTCATTACTCCATTCTAGCTCTCTGTTATTAAAAAGCTTTTCATTATCCTCAGCTTGCGATGACAAAGCCATCCATTACAATATGTTTTTTTGACTGTAACAACAAATGCCTGTTTCAGGGGTTTTTGTTTTGCTTTTCAGTTTTCCTATTTTTTGGCTCAGTATCAATACTTTGTCTGCCCTGTGGAATATAACAGTGAAACCAACAGATTTGTGACAGAGTGTGAACCTTCAGAGCTCTTTCAGATGAAGAAGTACTTGGTGCCACCATTGCTTCAGGCTGTGTTGGGATCGGTAAGGAAAAAAACAAGCCTTTGGTTAAAATTGAAATTGTACTTCCCAGATTAAATGGTTTTCTAAACCTTTTCAGAAAGGTATATGAATGCTGGTAAGGCTTGAAGGATAAGAACTGAATCCATACCATGAGGCCCTCTGTTACTCAGACAGGGGAGGTGGTCACCCAAACAGAATTGAAATGCATTGTTGGAGGAAATTGTCTCACTCAAGGAAACCTGCTTGTGTTCTTGTGGCCTGTATCCTTTTTGTACTGGAAATGGATGTTCTTTAAGCATTTTGTAGAAAAATCTTTTTTGAAGAGCCACCTTTAATTTGTTATGGAAAGCGGACAAAGCCTTGTTATGGCCAGGACTTGTTGTCCTGGTCAGGTGGCCTGTAGCAGACCCCCACTCTAATATCACCTGCCCCTGTGTTCCCTTTAATTTTGACCCTTACCCTCTCTGTTGGCTCTTCATTCATCCCCAGGTGGAGCTCCACGCACTCCAACTGGTCATTGATGTAGAGGGAAACACCCCCTCATTGTCTCCCCTGCCTGTCCTTCCTGAAGAGTCTATATCCTTCCGTTCCAACATTCCAGTCATAGGAATCATCCCACCATGTCTCTGTGATGCCAATAAGATCACAGCCCTGAAGGCATGTGTGTGTCTAACTCCTCTTGCTGGTTTCCTATGCTATGCATATTTGCATAGAGGCACTTCAGCTGGGTGCCTGATAAGCTGACTTAATTAGTTGTAACATTTGTTATGATCAACTAAGGGACTGGCTAAAACCCACATAATTAGCTAAAGCTAACTGCTCTAGCAACCCCAAATACTGTTTCCTGTTCAGATGACCAGACCTTTCAGCAGCTTTCTCCAGTATATCTGCTTTTTCTTTCCTTGCAGTATTACTTTGTGTCAGGAAAGCTGGAGCTTTGTGGAAATAGGGGCTGCAACAGCCCCATTCAAAAGTATTAAAGTTTAAAATGCCCACAATCAAACATACTGAAATACAGTGTGAATTCTTTTTCTTATAGGAAACGGTGAATATGTACCCATTTCAGATGCACAGCATTGCACTGTCAACGTTTGCCTCGTTAATCGGGCCATTTGGAGGATTTTTTGCCAGTGGATTTAAAAGAGCTTTTAAAATCAAGGTGAGTGATGACTCCTGTAAGCCAGTTTTGGTTTAGATTTTCTCTTTGAATTAGATAAATTAGCTGACTGGGTTTGTTTTGTTTGGTCTATTTCTTTTTAATTGTTCATTGTAGAACCTAGAGCTTCTGCTAAGGTACAGTGATGTTTTAGCTGCTTTTTAGCACCAATACATAGCTTTATCAGATATATGTGGTTTTAGTATTGGTAATCAAGGAATAATTTAGCTTCCTATATTTGGTTGATAATTACTCTTCCAAGTCATGCTGCAGAAGTGGTGTGGACAAGCAAGGTGTGAGACATTTTACTTGACATGAAAGGCAATCTGTAGATGCCCGAGAAGCACTGGCAGTGGTTTACCCTTCAGATTGTGGCTGGCTGTGTTTTACCAACAGCATTTGTGTCATATGCAGATGCTGACTTGTCAGGCTCACCAAAGCAGGAGATGTTTGGCTGCCTTTTTCAATAGGCCGCCTTGTAACAAGAGTGTGGATTGGCAAATGATGTGACGTGCTAACCTCTGTTTATTGCAAGGTGTGCGCTGTCGCTTGTGGCAGTGTTGTCCCTGGCTGGTATTAAGTGGCAGCAGGAGTGTGGAAAGAGGGCAGCCCCAAATTTTCTCCCGACCTTCTTTATGTCTTGGTAGGACTGCTGTAATTCTTATCCTGTTGCTTGTTGTTGTTCTTGTTATTGTTCCCTATGTCCACCAGTTTTGGCATGTGCTTTGCACAGAAGTATATAAACCTCTCTGTTTGTGCTGAATTCCCATACATGTGCTTATACTTACCCCCCTTTCTTATGCCAATCCAAGCAGCTTGCCCAGCACTTTGCTATTTACAGCCTTGTGTACTGTTGTACCTGTACATCCAGCTAGCAAAAGACTGTGTGAAGAATAGCTTTTGGAGGAAAAAATGCTCCTGAAAAGCAGCACTTAAAGTTGAACATTTTAAAAATAGATTGATTTGGGTTTGTTGTGGGTTTTTTCAATACTTCTGGGCCCCAGGACAGTGCTGTCAGGAAGACAGGGATATCACATGGCAATCCTGACCACAAATACAGGGTGTGCAGAGAATGGATTGGGAGCACCCCTAAGGAGAAGGACTTGGTTGAGAAGCTCAACATGAGCTGGCAGCCCAGAAAGCCAACCACGTCCTGGGCTGCATCAAAAGCAGTGTGGCCAGCAGGTCAAGGGAGGTGATTCTACCCCTCTACTTTGCTCTGATGAAACCCTACCTGGAGTACTGTGTCCACCTCTGAAACCCTCAACACAAGAAGGACATGGACCTGTTGGAGGGAGTCCAGAGGAGGGCCACAAAGATGATCCAAGAGCTGGATCACCTCTCCTGTGACGACAGGCTGAAAGACGGGTTATTCAGCCTGGAGAAGAGATGGCTCCAGGGAGACCTTAGAGACCTTAGAGTGGCTTTCTAGGAACTGAAGGGGACCTGCAAGAAAGAGATGGACTTTGTACAAGGACATGTAGTGATAGGACAAGGGGTAATGGCTTCAAACTGGGTAGAGGGTAGACTCAGATTAGATATAAGGAAGACGTTCTTTACTGTGAGGGTGGTGAGACACTGGCACAGGTTACCCAGGGAAGCTGTGGATACCCCACACCCTGCTGTGTTCAAGGCCAGGCTGAATGGGGCTTTGAGAAACCAGGTCTGGTGGGATGTGTCCCTGCCCATGGCAGGGGGATTGGAACTAGATGATCTTTAAGATCCTTTCCAACCCAAGCCATTCTATGGTACTGTGGAATTGTTACTGAATGCAGCTCATAGGTTAGGTTGGGTAGCCCATGCCTGCCCAGCACTGGAAGGCTAGAGTGGCACTGGCACAGGACTGGTTTAACTTGCTGGCAGTCACCCCATGTGACTGAGGTCAGTGTTTTCACCCAGAGAGTACACAAATGAGTGTGGATAACAAAAAAGGTATATATGAGGATAGTTCAACTTACAAAGCTTTCTGCAGACAAGATTGGGTAATGCAAAGGTTACACATCAAAAGTCATTTGCATCAGAAATATATTTCTCTTAAGTAGTGATAATTTTTTCACTACAGGGTCTTTCAATTCTGTTAAATATATTTATGGTGTATGCACATGTTATGGCTTTTAATTATGGTTACCAAGAACCCAGTGAAAATCACAACAGATGAATGGGCAATACGACTTGCTAAGCCAATGTCAGGCAGTGGAAAGAGTCCTCAGGTCACTGCTTCAAAAATATAGCAAAAACGTATTACCTGGTAACAAGTGCTTCAGCAGCAACTACCAGTAAAGGATAAAGCAATAAAAGTATTAAAGAGGAGAATTAGTTTCTAGAGGGGCAAGAAACACAGCCATTAGCTTAAGAGCCTTGCTACAAAATGAAGTATGTATAGGCACACAAGTGTGATCACCCCTGGCAAACCTGCATCTGACTTACTGCTGTCCTCTTGTGTGATACTGTGGATAAGTTGCTTCATCTCTTCTTTTTTCTTCTCACCCGTTGACTCACCTTTGCAGTTAAAAACTCCTTTAGCAAAGGAGGCTCTTGCTAACTTTTGGCTCAGTGCAGTGAAACTGTAGCTTAACGGCAGCCTTAATGTGCTGCTGCCAAGCAATATATTGGGAGTGTGTTTCATAGGAATCACTGAGCCTGATTTTTCTTTTTTTCATTTCCCTCCATCCTTCACACCCAAAAGGATTTTGCAGACACAATTCCTGGACATGGTGGCATAATGGATCGCTTTGATTGTCAGTACTTGATGGCCACTTTCGTTCATGTCTATATCACCAGTTTCATAAGGTATGGGCTTCTTACAATATTAACTACTTAAGCTTGTGTAGGTGTTGTACCATAATTACTTCATATAAGTTGTGATCTACATTGTTAGCATCGTGGAGATCACAAGTTTCTTAATGTGATTTATGCAATGATTTCACAAACAGGACTGTTAAGAAAACTTATGTCACTGCCTAGGATTTGTGTCAGGTTCAAGCTATGCCTTAGTGTTTCTTTCACTGCTATTAAAGGTAACCTGTGTACCCGAAGTACCAGAAAGTTTCACTACAATTTACTGATTATTGAGAGGTATGGGGACAGGGGTTTGAGCAGGAGGGCTGCTGCAGCATCTGCTTTCCCTGAAGGCTGTGAGGCTGCAGTTTTTCCTGTGAGTTTTAGTATTTCTCAGTCACTTGACTTGGGATTTTCTGTTTAAGATGAAAACACTATAGTTAAAAAGAGGAGACAACTTCTTAAAAATAATGCCCATCTTCCCTGAACCACACTGGCTTTCAAGAAAAATCACAGAAATGACAATTCTCTTACAGTCAGTCATTTTAGTTCCTGGGGCAGGGGAGAACCAGAGGGCTGTAGGTGTCCAAACTGATATATGTCCTTAGTTTTGTAAATGCTAAATAATTATTAGACACCTAATCAGCAATAGATTATTTGCTGTGTATTCAGTCCATCTTAGAAGTAGACTGTAAATAAGTGACTAGCTATAATGAGCTGTTATTTAGAAAAGCTTGGTTTAATTTGTGGTTTTTCTTTCCTACTTGGCCATCTTTCCATTTAGTTCAATAGTACACGTCTTATCTGGCAACCAATACTAAACTAGGAAAGATCTGTTGATGAAAAATGTTGATTACAGTGATTAAGGATGAATAAGTGATTCTTATTTGTCATAAGCCTTCTTAATATTCCCATTTGACAGCAAATACAAGAAATACATTTTAGTTCCTGTTCAGATTGAGCAAAGGAGAACACTTTGCCACTAATGCTTGCCCATGCACCCTGAGGACTGGGAGAAATCTATAACTTTGTGTCCCCCAAAAAGTGAAGGTGTTGTTTGCACAGCAAGATGAAAAGGGAAAGCTGTCAAAAAGTTTCTTCAGAGCTGCTGCTCACAAAAAAAAAATTTGTCTTTTTTCTTTGACAGGGGTCCAAATCCCAGCAAATTACTGAAACAGCTGTTGATACTTCAGCCTGAGCAACAACTAAGTGTGTATAAAGCCCTGAAATCTCACCTCATTGGAAAAGGGATCCTATAACCATCTCTGAGAGGGTAGTTTGTCAAAATAAAGACTAGAAGAAACCTCCATTTACAAGAAGCCTGTGGAAGAGCATTGTAAATGTGCACATAAATAACACCTAAAGAAAGAGTCATTTGTGGTCTGGAAGAGGTGAATGATTCCTTAAATGAATGTGAATGCTATGACTTCCTATTTGGACACAGAAAATCTCTTACTCCTAAAAAAATTAAAATGCTTGTAAAGTAACAGTACAAATGCTGTATATTTTAGTTCCTGAAGTGGATGGCAGCAGTCTTCTTTAAGCACCCAGCCTGACAGGCTTTGTATTTAATTAAAAAAAGAAATTTAATTCACTGTTAGTTTTAAAAGAGTTATTTAATATTGTTTAATTTAGCAATACAGTTTCAGTCTCCAGTGGTTACTGAAGCACAAACAGATGAGGCAGGCAGTCGATTTTATGTAGCCCAGTGCTGAAATCACAATTGGCCAGAAAATACTTGTTAGTCTGGTCAAAGAGGTGCTTAGAGCCTGCTATATCAGACTACCTGTATTTATTAAATTACTGTGTAAGATAAATTTAGCTCTATTTTTTTAATTAAACAGCTTTCTTATGAAACTATTTCATGCATTTGAGAGAAAAGTACCTTTACTGAAGCATAGCTGGGCTGTTTGGGCTGTGGAGCTGCTATTTTTTTGGTTAATGTTATGGATTATAAACAAGCATCTACATCCAAGAATAGAGATTATCTGAGAAAATGGGATTCTCCAACCCAGTAAACAGATTGGGGAGAATCTGGGGTCCAAACCCTTGGTTTCCACAGCCTGGTCAGTGTCTGAAGACAGTAATTCAAGCCTTATTCCTTGTGCCTCATAGCTACCGTGTAGAATGGGGGTATTTCCTTTTTTTTTTTTTTTAAATCACTTTGAGATCCCGAGTAAAAAGTAAAGTTTAAGTGCTATTTTATTGGCATGTTACTCGGTGAAGGCAGAAACATTTGTCTCACGAATGTGCACATGGCAAGACAGAATGCATGGCTCTTCTACTGTGTGTTACTGAGAAGATCTCAAGCAAACCTGGGTATCAACACAGGTGTGTGAATGCATAATTTTTCTGGAAAGCAGCTATTCTGTAGTCTTAATGGAGCATATGAGGGAAGCTGATGCTCTGGAATTCTCAATCCTAGCTGTTTTCTAACTTTTTTCATCATATGACGTGTCTTGATTCAAATAAAACCATAAGCTTTTTTTTAAGAAAAGACAAAAATGGCTCCTGTACAAACAGAAAGCACAAATTCCGATTTTTGTTTTGCTATACTGTAACTTGAAAAACTTAGTTTTTTCAACTAATTGTAAATGAGTTTCCCCTGCAGTGAACGTGCTGATGCCACATATATATGTGTGTGTAGAGAGAAAACAGTAAAGGGGGAAAATTTTAACTGGTTGGTGCTACTTGAGGATAAAACCATGGAGAAAATCGCTAGGATGGGTAATAAGCTGTATCTGTGAAACTCAGACTGTTTTCTGTTGAACACCATCCAGCTGAGAGTATCATGCACTCTGTTTTGCATTTAGGCCACAATAGTGTGTGTACAGCCTGTGTACAAAAAGACACACCCGTACCTGGCTCTAAAACAAAATCTGGGTCTAAAGTAATTCCTTTTAATGTCAGGTATGCGGCAGAATTGAATTGTGTCTGACCTGGAGATTGCACTACTGCATTGGGGGAACACTCCTAGAGGTGAAAAAAATCACTAGCTGCTTGTCTGTCAGTGGCTGTACAACTTGGCTTATTAATTGAAGGGGACTGAATTTCAACTCTTGGACCAGGAGAGCAGCATAGCCTGAGGTCAAAACATAGCACAGCCAGGGAGTGGGACACGTGGAAAGGTGTTTTAAAAAGAAGGGAAGGGAAAATGAGAGGGTGACCAAAGTAGCACACCTGGAAAACTAACTTTTAGATGAGGCTTGGGTTATATATGGGACTTTGGTAGATGCTTATGAAAAAACCCAGCAATACTGGAGCCAGTATAACTTTATCCTGTGTATTTAAAAAAAAAAAAAAAGTTTAAACATTTAAAAGAAAGTTATATATGTAGAAAGGCAATTGTTACTTCAGAAACTTGAACTTTTTAGTGTAATTTTATAGCATGTATAATAAGGAAGTAAAAATATATTTTAGCATTTAATACAAAAGAGCATTTGAAATTAATTGCTATCTTTTTGCACAACAAAGTTCAACGGTGAGATTTTGCTGTTCAATGTTGAAATGAAGAAGGGATCACTTGTGAACTCATGCATCAATTCTCTGCATAGGCTAATAGATCAGGCTTGGTGTAAATAAAGCTTAACAGGACCTGTCACTCTGAAGTGACAACTACGCTTGCTTTCTATGAAGTGCATTTATTCCATTTGTTACTTCTGTTAGTTCAGGCATTGCAACATGATCAACAGGGAAGTTTGACTTTTTACACCAGTGATTCTTTTCACTTGCACTTTTGTTCCAAGTTGCTATAATTACCCCTTGAGTAAAAAAAAATAAAAAAAATGTATATTATGTAAATACTGTAAATGGTATGAGCATATAATGTCCTGGCCTGTTTAATTTGACTGTTTCAATCTTTCATTGAAACAGGCATTGTGGAAAAAAAATAAATAAAACTGGGACAGAAATCCTTCTGTCTTTTATTTCCTATAGCATGCAGAGTGGGTGGAGATTTCTTAACAAGAAATATTTTATATTATTCCTTAAAGTTGTGTTCTTAATAGCAAAGCCTGCTATTTGTTTCCTACCTTTTGCCTCTCAAGACTTCAGGCTGTTCTTGACCTGCTGCAAGCAACTTGCATGATGTGCTTCATCTCCAAAGACACACAAATTCATCATCCTTTCCAAAAGGCTCTCACTTCAACATCGTGTGCTTCCTGAGTGGAGAGTGCCCAGTGTGCAGTGCAGCGTGGCTACTACAGTGACCTGGAGCTGACAGAATGGAGAAGTGATGCTTTCATTGCCCTCTGCAGTGACTTCTCTCCCTGTAGGAAATATTGCTGCCTCTACAGCACACAGTGAGAGGATGGAAGAGGCAGCACAGGCATCAAGGCCTGATCTTGGCTCTCTTGTGTTACCCTCTGGTTCACAACCAGTAAGAGAGGTTGCTCGCTTGGACTAGACCGAGCAACCTAGACAAGAAGTGAAGACAAGGCAAACAAGCTAGAACAAGGAGTGCTGTGTGAGTGCAGCGCTTGCTCAACAGGTGAGTTCTATTTGTCGGGGCACTTCCTGGGAGGGCCAGGTAGGACTTTGGTGTCTGGGCCCCTGCTGTGTCACAAGGATGGCACCGGCATTCCCAGCCACTGAAGAAATGGCAGAGAAGGGATGGAGAGTGAAGCAATGCCAAAACTAAAGCTTGGGGAGGACTCAGTGACTCCTTATCCCACCCTGCCATGTTCTGCCTCTGGAAACACCAGTAACCTTTCCATTTTCTTGGTGTCAGGGTTGTGAAATTTTCTTGTTTTGGAAGCTGACTTCATGTTTGTTACTCCTGGTGCCACCGGCAGGGGCCTGCCAGCATTCACCGTGTGTGGGGATGATGGGGTGGCAGCTGCCTCTCCTCTGCTTTCCTGCTCCTTCCCTGTTAAGTCTTGGATCCAAGACTTTGCCTCCTGCAGCCTCTAACAAGCTGGGTAACAAACGCATCTTGCTTCTAAACTATAAAGACGACTGTAACATTTGTTAAGCCCCAGCAGCAAATCATGCCTGTGCTGTGCACCTCCTCAAACTTTAGAAAACTCCTGGAGATGCACAGAGGGAACTTTCCGGTGGCCTGCATCTACTTCCTGATGCTCTTCTGAGGAAAAGAAGGGGGAAAAAGTTAGTGCTGAGTTTTGTCCTGTGAGACAGATAATTCTTTGGACTGTTACATGCACAGAAACAGGACATTTTTATTTTCAACAGACAAAATTATTCAAGGCGTGCTCACAGGTGCAGTTGGAAGGAGTTGGATTCACAGATACTTCAGTTATCCTATGTAATACTTAAGCCACACTGCGCAGAGTTCCTTTGTCTACCTTGCACTAGAACCTGCACGTAGCTAAGGTACAATTGCTTTCTCTCCTGCAAATTGTTTCTCAATTATAAAATGGATATTCAATGCCGTAGTTTAGCAATTTCATATTGCATAAATTTAGAGTTATGTCCTGTATCTGACAATTCCAGAAATGGGCAGTAATGTGTCACCCATAAATACAAACTTATACAATATTTAGGTTGGAAAAGACCCTCCTTGAAATCACCAGCTCGACCATTAACCTAGTGCTACTGTACTATTCAGTGGTACATTAATGGTGGACACAGACACTATGATTTGTTGATTGCATATATATTGCATCCCAGCTTCCCAATGTTGATGCTGTTTCTGGGAATTACAGGGGCACATTTTGATAGTGAAAGGAACAGGTGAAAACAACTGGTATTATTAAGATTTTTAGCAGACGTATCCTTTGCAAGGAAGTATGAAAAGGCAACATACTCTTACAATGAAATCAAGGTATAAAGCTTTATCACCATTTAATTGCCCTCAGTTCACTTGCAGTTGCCTAAGCTGAGATGCAATAGCATCATTTTGCATCCTGCTGCTCTGGGCGAAGCTCCCAGGCCAGCTGCCCCCGGCTCAGCAGGAACTCGAGTCTTGAGCTAATCCCACATGCAGCTTCCAGAGCAAGAGCTTTTCGCTTGTGCTGTTAGGACCCTGCTCTTTGATCACAGGAAATCAAACACTTGTGCTATCTGTCAGGAATCGTGCACACCTCTAAAGAAAACATGGCGAGAACACTAATTGCCCAATAGTGGCCTGTATTAATTACCCAATTGTAGCTAATCATTGGGGTTTGTGTGTACTTGAAGGGTGTGTGTAGCTCTGCGGACTTTGACCTTGTTTCTGGTGTGACAGAATATCATACCCATCAAGTGTCCCGAGGCAGGGAGAAGCAAGCTCTGCCAGACTTGGTGCTGTGTCACGTCCAGCTGCACCAAAGCAAGTTCCTGACTTCAAATTCAGATGGAAGCTCTGTAAAACCACGGGCCAGGTCCTTTCTTCCTGCAACAGCTAAGATGCTGGCAAACCTCTGGACAGTCGACTCGTGGTTAATTTAAAGAAGAAAAAAAATGTAAAAACCACCATGACTGCATTTAATCTCATTGTGCCTAATTGTGCACAACCTTTTCTTTGTACAGTATCCTTCAGGCTAACTTTCAACCCCTGCACAGCTGCCCCTAGCGATGCTTTGAGGTGTCTCATCTACTACGTTTCAATCCACCTGAATTACGCCTGAGAGGTAGCAGACAGAACCCTACCTGCTGCCTGGTTTCCTCAGACAATGTCCCAGAACATTTTAAGTCCTGGCAGGGGAGGTCTGATCCCTCTCACCACCTTGTCTTCCAGAAGCCTTATGTCAGCATGGGTCTGGTCATGATCTGCCTACCTGTGGAGCAGGTTCCCTCAGTATGTGTCATTCTAAGCTCCTACTTGTGTAAGTGACCAGGCTCTAAATGTGGCTGCACCTCAGACTTCTAGTCAAGAATTATAAACAACTTTTGGGGGTTTTTTCTAGGACTGTTGCACTCAGGGTGCTCATAGCATAAACCAGGCAAATTAACTTGATTTTCACATGCTGGAGGAGAAAAACATGTTTATCTTGAAAGGAGCCAGAGAGACTCAGTGTATGGAGGCAGGGAGCTGCTGTTTCAGAGCAAGAACTTGCCAGGACTGGGGTGAAACCCTGAACAGCAAGTTCATTCAGTGCAAGGGTGGCAATGCAAGGTAACCAACAGGCAGACCCCATCCCCTTGTGCCTTTTGCCTCTCTGTACAGGGCAACGTGCTGTGGTGGGGAGGAGAGGCTGGGTTCTGACACATAGGGAGGCTCCTGGGTAGCATAGAGGACACATGAGAAGGGATGGCCTGGGCTGAGCAGACGTGAAGCAGGATGCCCATGCTGCAAGGCCGGGCAGCCACTCTCTCCAGGCAGAGAAGAAATGGCTCTGTAGGTGATGGCTTCTCCCAGCTGACAGCAAACCTCCAGACTTCTTGCCAAAGGATCTTTTGGATACATGTTTACATCCATTTGAGGCAAGTCCGGATAACACTAAGGTTTATTAAACAGATAAAACCAGCATGTGGCCTAGAACGAGCTGAAAATTGCAGGATGCCAGGAGGGTGCTTTGAGTATCCTAAATACTTGCCAGAGCTTTATGCTTTTGTATTTGGAGTGCCCTAAATACCTGGCCAAAGCCTTACACTTTTGTGGCTGTCTACTTATGGTCAGTGTTAGACACAGGACAACCAGGTGACCGAGTACAGCCCTTTTTATCCTTGACCTTCCCTTTCCTGGCTAGCGGCTGGTCTTTTTAAGCTCAGTTTGTAAAACTCAAACACCCCTAATAGGTTCAGGCTACAATAACAAGTGTGTCACTCATGAGCAGCCTCACTTTGTGGACCCAACTACACAGGTTTTGCAGCTGGTGCTCCTCCTGCAGGACATGGACATCCCTCCCACTGAACTTGTTTTTTCCCTCTTTGAAACAAAGCAAACTGCATAGTCCAAAGAAAGAGACTTTACTTTTTCCATTAGCATTTTACCTACTATCTATGCAGAACAGGAGGGCCTAAAGTCATGCCAGGCCTCAGCATGCTCCTGCCAGCAGGACTAAGCATGCCACCAGGGGTCCTGTGCTGTCCTCTGCATGCCGCCCCTGGACCCCCATCCAATCACAGTCTCTGGGCAGAAAGCTCTATGGGAGAAAAAGCCTTGTGGCCAGGCACATTTCCCAACAGCAGGCAGAGACCGGGCTTGGCAGGGTTGGGGTGGAGTGCAGCATTGATGCATCTGCAAGTGACATGGCAGGGACTGCCAGCAGCCGGGCACCATGCAAAAGTTACTGGGGGCAGTTCAGCAAAGAGCCACGCTTAAGCACAGTGTAGGGCTTCTCCTGCCCTTTTTCTGAGGACTAGTGGGATCACAAGCTCTCTCTCAGTAGGCCACAACACGGCACTGGTTTTGGTAGTTCCCGCTACAGCAGCTGGAGCAGGCTGCCTGGTTTCTAAGTGCAGGAAAGAACATGCAGAATGTACAAAATAACCCTTCTGCTTTACTCAGCTCATTTGGAGAGATCAGTCCACGCTAAAGTGTGGAATTACAAGAAACACACCAACCAGAGTTTTTTCAATAGAGTAAAATTACAGAATCACAGAATGGTTAGAGTTGGAAGGGACCTTAAAGATCATTGAGTTCCAATCCCCTTGCCATGGGTAGGGACACCAGGTTGCTCAAAGCCCCATCCAGCCTGTCCTTGAGCACAGCATGGAATGAGGCATCCACAGCTTTTCTGGTAACCTGTTTCAGTGCCTCAGCACCCCTACAGTCAAGAATTTCTTCCCAATATCTAATCTAAATCTCCCCACTTTCCATTTAAAACCAATGCCCCTTGTCTTATCACTACCCTCCCTTATCAAGAGTGTCCCTCCCCATCTCTCTTGTAGGCCCCTTTCAGGTACCTAAAGGCTGCTATAAGGTTTCCCCAGAACCTTCTCTTCTCCAGGCTGAACACCCTCAACTCTCTCAGCCTCTGATGATCTTAGTGGCCTTCCACTGGACCCATTCCAATAAGTTCATGTCCTCCTTATGCTGAGGACTCCAGAGATGGACACAGGAGCTGTACTCCAGGTAGGGTCTCACCAGAGCAGAGTAGAGGGGCAGAATACCCTTCCTTGCCCTGCTGGCCACGCTTCTCTTGATGCAGCCCAGGATAGTGTTGGCTTTCTGGGCTGGCAGCACACATTGCTGGCTCATGTTGAGCTTCTAGTCCACCAACATCCCCAAGCCCTTCTCCTCCAGGCTGTCCTTAATCCATTCTCTACCCAACCTGTATTTGTGCCTGGGATTTCTGTGACTCAGGTGTATTACCTGGTACTTAGGTGTATTATCCTGGCCTGTATCAGGAACTGACTAGCAAGACCAGGGAAGTGATCATCCTCCCTTACTCAGCACTGGTGAGGCTCCACCTCAAGTACTGTGTCCAGTTTTGGGCTCCTCAGTACAGAAAAGACGTTGAGGTGCTGGAATGCATCCAGAGAAGGGCAAAAAAGCTGGTGAGGGCTCAAGAGCACAAGTCTCCTGAGGAGCGGCTGAGGGAATTGGGCTTGGCTTGTTTAGCCTGGAGAAAAGGAGGTTCAGGGGACAGCTAAGAGCTCTCTACAACTATTTGAAAGGAGATTGTAGTAAGGTGTGTGTTGGTCTCTTTTCCCAATAGTAGGCAATAGGATGAGAGAAAACGTCCTCAAGTCGTACCAGGGGACATCTGTATTGGACATCATAAAAAATTTCTTCACTAGAAGGGTTATCAAGCATTGGAACAGGCTGCCCAGAGAAGTAGTTGAGTCACTATCCCCAGAGATACTTAAAGTACACATAGATGTGGCACTTGGGGACATGGTTTAATATTGGACTTGGCAGTGTTGGTTTAACAGTTGGACTCAAGGTCTTTTCCAACCTAAGCAATTCTGTGAGGGGGAGCCCTGCCAGGTGCAGTAAAAACAAAGTCTTTTGAAGCACCAGGCCTTCAGTGGTCAGCTTCCCATATGACTGCTTACGTTCACCCAAAGCAATGTTCATGAAGTCTGTAATCAAAATGCTAATGTAAATGTCAGGAGCCAAAGCCCTCCTGCTAATATCCCCCATGATTTTACAAGGCACAAATTAGTACTTGTGCAATGACTGACAAAAGCAACACTATGCCCTGCCATGCTTCCAATCACTCATTTATTTCCTCCTCCTCCTCCTCCACACCCTCCCTTCAGCCTCTTTGCAAATGGACACACCTTGAAGAACCAGAGGTGTCCTGCACCTGTGTCACAGCAATCCCAGAGACACCTGCTGCAGAGCACTGACTCATTGCAGAGAGCAACTCCCAGCAAGGCTAGCAACATTCTCACCAGGGTATGGCAAAATTCACATTTCTGGTACATGAAGTGGTCACAGAAAAGATAATTTATTGCATTGAAGCCTCCTGATGTTTCTGTAGCCAAAAAGCAAGCAGCTGGTGAACATCAGGGAACACCAGGGAAAATAGACTGGGTGTGAGCCAGCTATGCAGAGCACTGCGGTTTCCAGGCAGACACAGGGCCCTCCCTGGCCAAGGGATGTCGAAACACTGAGAGCTGGGACTGCATGACCAAGGGTGGCCTTAAGAGAGATGCTGTAGCCTCCTGCTGCTCAATGCTGAAGAGAGCTACAGCCCTTTAGCTGAGGCAATCTTAGATAATGATCACTCTGATGGAAAAAAACAAAACCCTCATATAACCAGCTTAAAAATAGAGAAGCTGTAACAGTCTGGAGAGTTGTGGCATCTGTCATCCCAGCCAGTCTCCTATTAATACCAACAGGACCAAGGACCACATGGCCAGCTAGCTGACAGTGCAGCTGAATTGCAGAGCATGGAAACGAGTATTTTAGCTGATGCTCGGTGCTGCTCATTGCAAAGCTTGCCCTGAGTAACTTGTGAGTTTGTTTCACTTCACATTTTCTTACTAATTTATTACTTTGAGTTAAGATTGAACCTGTTTGCCACAGTCCTGTTGCCATTTATTTTTTCCAGGTGTGGTCTTCAGGAAAAAAAACAAGACAACCAGGTATGCCGTTAAAACAGACGGTGTTCTGAAACCCCTAATTCAGTAGCACAGAGTAATCTACTAAAATCTAGTCAGCAGTTTCTGGCATTATGATCCATTTCCATGATCTGAAAAGAGGTGACCCTGACAATCCGTGCATTAGCAGGTACTCCTAGACTAACATTTCCATCGCTACTGCAATGTCTCTTCCTCACACTCTTCTCCTGCACACCATGTGCTTCAGCCACTGACTGCCAGCTCCAGGACCCTCAGCCAATTTTGGCTGCCGGTACTATGCATGCTGACCTTGGAAAACCTGCTCCTTGTGAAGCTGCTTTTTGACCCTGAGACCTGAAGAAGGCAAAGTTTCACCCATATTTTTTCTAATTATATTTTTGTAGCTGCCCACAAGGTTTCTGCCTTGCTTAAGCAAATGAAGAGGTGCAAAAAGATTGGGGAAAGCAGACGTACTAACAGGAATTGCCCACTGTCCTCCACACAGGCAAACCTGAGGCTCCAAACCCTGCTGTAAGGTCTGGAGAACATGCAGTGCACTGAACTTTTTGTGGTGCTCAGATGTGTCTGATATTTTTTACCTGCTTCCCGTGTGATGTTGTCACACAACCATAGCCTGGGTATGACATCCAGTGAGTGTAGGGTCACAGGCAAGACAGGATGGGAAGACCAAACTGGAACTGTGTGGCCATGGCAGGGGGGAATGTGAAAAGCGGAGGTTAGTCAGGGAAGACAATACCTAGTTTGGTTTTCCACAAGGAAAATACTTATATGTTTTTAATGGTTTTAAGGCCTTCAGAGTGTTCAGTCAGTGCCTCAATTAAATGTGGGAGGCACTGCTCCCCATCAGCAAGCCTGCTCCAAGTGCTACAGCTGGCATGTGTGAAGTGACCTGTTCATAAACCCTTTAGCAGAAAGTAGCTTTACTGAGCAGTTGCTTATAATGATTTTTTCATTTGCACGAGCCAGTTTTGCAACCCAAATTTGGAGAAATAATTGCTTTCTGGACAAAGGACACATATACCAAATTGATAAATTTTCAAGGCTGAGCTCCTTCACAGAAGACAAAGCTCCAGGCATTAGATGGTCTCCACCTGAGGCCTTTTTGCTGCTTGTTAAGTGACCCTTTGGTTTTATTTCATTGACAAGCACCTGGTCTGTGGTCTAAACAAGGAGCTTCCCAATCACCTGTGTTTGACCAGGAGGGAAGGGACTAATGTGTCAGTCTTTTAGGGATGTCATGGTTCTAACCAAATCAGAAAAGACAAATGGTGTCCCCCCCTCCCCCTTTAAGAAAAAGAGAGGAGAGGAAGAAAATAAAGAGATTCAGGAGTTTAGAAAAAAAAAAAACTAAACTACTTTAAGGAAAACATAAATAATANAGAAAAAGAGTTGACCCTTTGATCCCTCAGCTTTTACACTCAGCATGATGCAGACGGGATGGAATACCCCTGTTGGTCAATTTTGGGTCACCTGTCCTGTCCGCTCCTCCTTGCAGGTGGGACCCCTCTACACTTTTCTGCTTCTGACCCTCCAATGGGCAAATAACAAAATTACCCGACCTTGGTTGCTATAGCAATAAGTATAAGCAAGGGCCCCTCTGCATACCACTTGTTGGTATAATCAGGTCTTATCACTGTGAGAGTAAAGAGGTTTCTGAACAACGTGCTGTTAATTGCAGAGTTTAGTTAGGAGAGGCCCAGCTAAGAAGTAAAATTATTGAACAGAAAATTGGTTCATTTGACCTCAAACCAGGACAAGGGATTAGAAGGGCTTGCTCCAGGAACCCCAACCACTAGGTTTTCAAAACATTGCGTACGGTGGCACTTGAAGCCGGCTGAAATTCAGGTTGAAGAAGAGTCTTTTACTGAGCTTCCAAGAGTCTGTTTAACCCTCTCTCATCAGAAGCAATGCTTTATAAAACTTGTGGCTGGCTCAATTGCGTGCTAATAATTTTTTTCCCGGTTCTTATCTGGAACAACTGCAAACACCAACAAAGTGAGTTACATGTCAATTTTTTTATTAATGCTTGAAGTCTTGAAGCCAGATGTTTGAACAGCAGAAGAACAAAAAATTATTTCAGTTTCCTGGCAGGGATATAAGCCTTTGCATCACAGGATCTTCACTCCTTTGGGCCATCATTTGTACAGTTTTCCTGAGTGCTTTTCTCAAAACAAACCAGAGAACCTAGAGGTTGAAGAATGGCTATCACATGGAGGAAACCAGAGCAGCTAAATATGGCCAACCAAGTATACTGGCTTCAGCAGATATACAGACCAGCTGGGCTAGAGGGTCCACACCCAAATGAGCCCTGCTGGAGTTCAGCATCTCCACCTAGATTGCTTCCCCAGAAGACAGGCATTCCATGGGAAAGAAGACTGCCCTACAGTGGGCTCTCCAGCACAGCAAGGGACAGCCAGCAGTAGCACAGGTAACAGGCAGAAAGCTTCTACTGGGTAAAGCTGTGTCTTAGCAGACTCCCAGTTCACCAGGGGCATGCCCCTTCAGAGCTAGAAAGCTGGATGTCCAAATATAATTGGGCACTTCAGGATAATCTTGGCATCAGGTAATTTTTGAAGTGTGTATAAGAATTAGGTATTTCAGAATGTGGGGTTGGAGAAGCCAGCAGCAGAAAACCTTCTTTATATCTTAGGGCCCTTAAATTTTTGGTTGGTCAGTGGCTAGAAAACAACAAGATATGTGTCTTCTATGTTCTTCTAAATATTTTTTCAGCATCAAAGTTATTGTATTTATCTCATCTGGTATACAGCAAATGCAATACCACCCCTTTTGAACAGAGGCTTTAAGCAGAAGAAAAATAGCTTGTAGACATCTCTTGCTTATGAGCTTTTTTTTTCCCACAAGGACCTGCATACAGCAGGAACAGAATGGCCTGTCTGCTGCTTGTAGCATCATCTCTAGCCACCAGATCAGAAACTATAAATCTGTTGGAGAAAGCTTTAAATGCTTATTTATTTATTTATTTACATTCTGTAGCAACTCACATACTGCAGAAGTTCAGAAGAGAGCATTGGTCAGACATGACAAGGTCCCTTGTGTTCTTCATGGTTGCTTTTTAATTTGTGCAGAGATTTGTCATGTCTTTAACACACAGATGATTTATTCACAGTGACTCAATAACACTAACTTCAGACATTCTTCTGGTTCATGGTTGTTTGCTTTGGTTTTGTGGCTGAAGCATCTGTATACTCCCAGTATGTGGAAAAGGTCCTGGTTGCCTGATAATTTGATTGCTTCCTAGGCTAAAAACTTCGAAAACTTCCCTGTAAAACAGATTTAATTGAAAGCAAATTTGTCCAGTGTCTTCCACTCGCTCCCTTCCCTTTTTGAAGGGTTGCTTTAAAAACAAACAAACAAAAAGGAATGCTGCCCAAGAAATGCAGGGTTTTTTTCTTAATTGCCTCACTTGGAAGTTATCTGTCTTTAACTGTGCTGTAGCCAGAAATTACTTCCAACTTGCACACTCCTATACTTGAAAACTTCCACAGGCAAGCATTTCTGTTCAATTTGTGATGCTCAAGTATGAGTCCTTGCTGGAGACCCAGTCTGCGCTTATGTCCATCAAGGCAGTGAGGAAAACCAGCAGACCCCCTTTGCTACCACCTTTAAACTTGCTGGCTGTTACACCAGCAAGCAGTGATTACAAATCACTAACGTCATGGTGAGCATAGTTAATGTGTTTTCTAGATTTAAAACCTTGAGGACTTGCAGCGGCTTTTAAGTCTGGTGTGATGAGCCATAAGCAAAAGCATAAAGGAAAGCTGCAATGATGTGTTTTCATGCCATTGCCAGACAACGGAAGGTATTTGGATGGTGAGGACTTTGTAAACATCCCTGGAAGAATTTTAAGAGGTAGGAACCCAAGCAATGTAACTAAGAGATCTTATTTTTTTTTTAATTATGTACTCCTGTGCTAAAATTTAAGGGAGGTAAACTCTGCCATGAGGGTGCAATGGTAAGGCAGGTTTCACTGTAAGCAGCAGAAAGTTTTAATTCACTGCTCTTGTTCTAAGGGGTTAGATGATGATCTTTGTATCAGTACACCAAAGGAAATAATTTAAACATAATTAACTTGAGCTAACACTGAAACTCTTGGGAACATGGTAGTGTTTAATGCAAGGGAGGTTTGACTTGCTCTTTATCAGGGATGTGATATTACTGTTTGAATTAAACCAAGTCTTAATTAAACAACCTAAGTTGGAATATGGTTGGATTAATAATACTACTTTTGCTCAGACTGTAGTTCTACTATACTTTTAGAATGGAGAAGGACTCAACTATTGTTTTACCGAGGATTAATATAGTTTTATATATATTATATATAATTATTTTTATAAATGCTGTGCAGCTTCGCCATTGCTTATGCTGGTTCTCACATTCTTGTTTCAGTAATTGTTTTTTGAGAAAATGCATTATAAATCAACCTTATTAGTATTAAACTTTGTAGTCTATCTAATGACTAATAAATTGCTTATTTTATGCATGTGTGCCTTTTCAGATAGGCTATAAAGATAGCTGTCTGTTGGGGCTTTCTAAAAATTATTTTTATTTCAAAACAAACACATAAAACATTAAAACAAAAAAATCCCTACAGCAAGACTTCCTAAAGACAAGTTAAGGAGAACCTAGAAATGCATTCACACACATAGTGAGAGATTGACAGCTTAATGCAATATTTTAGAGAACAGTACTTTTGCCTGGGACTTACAAATTAGAATATATTTTGGTAGTTTAAATGAAACCTATCTCATTTTGTCTGACTGAAAAGACCAAACTAGATACTATACCTCCCCACAATGCCTTTGGAGTATGGCCCTTTGTTCCACAAAATCCAGGCTATTTTTTTTTTAACACTGCCTGATTTTTCAAGTACAAGAAGAGAGAAGAGGAGGGAGCTTGGATGTGTAGCTGCCTCCAGAAGAAGCTACTTAGCAACTTAGCAACGTGCAGCTTCAGAGCAGATACCAGTTCTTTCCCCCTACATGCAGTCAGCTCCCCCTTTGCAAACTGCCTGCAACCAACATCCCCAGTGCAGCATCCACCTGGTTAGTTGTGAAAGACAGACTGTGCCAAGCATCTCCTCTGCAAGGCTTTGTTTTAAAAAAAAAAAAAAAAAGGCTCCAAGCAGAGCCAGGAGCTCAAAAATGGTTTTATCTTTTTTCAGTCACCCTGAAGGTAAGTCTGCAGCCCACAACATCAAGGATGGTTTTGTAGAGTGCACCCACCTGGTGGTCCCACAGAGCTACAAGCTCCTGACCCAACACCCACCTAGTCAAGAAACTGAAGTGTAATGCCTAAATTAGCTGTATTCACAGACCAAAAACTCAAACTTGAGTGAAAGATGGCAATTTCCAGGAATTAGCTATTTAAAACACCAAGTTAATTTCTAACTTATGACTTGTCTAGGTGCAACAATTTGAAAATAAAGTAATCTGCCCAGGTGCCACATGTTTTTCACATTAGCATGCAAATGTTTCCTACAATTTGGGGCCGACCATCTTTCTGTATTGGCCTGTATTGTACTGTTTCTCATCTGCTCATCAAAACAACAAAAAAAATGCATTTTGTGTATTTTGGGAAGTGGATGAGGGAAGAAGCAGATGAAGGTTTTCCTACATAGATTGAGATAACCCTCGATTAAAGCGGCTGTACAAAATAGCCAATGCAATGATGTGTTGCCCAGATCTGTGCTGCTCACGTGCACCAGTGTGCTCTGTCTGGCCATGGGCAGGAGCTCATAGCACTTCCTGACAGAAGCTGGCTTGCCCAGTTGGACTTATTCAATCATACCCTTCAGACCACCTCAATTTTTTTCTCAAATTATAAAATATTCACTTCCCAAAAAGGTTGTGTGCCCTTCCCTGCACCTAGCTTTTTCAAGCAACTCTCTCCCCTTGCAACTAACCAACTTCCAAAATGATCCCCCTTTCAGCCTGTTAAACATAATTCTTCTTGCTCTGAATTACTCCTCCTATGCAGAAAAAAACATAGGCTGGAGTGTGTGTGCAGCAGCAGGGCATTCCCACCCTGACAGAACCTGCAGGAAGGCAATTAAGGAAAGTCTCTCTAGCCGTGGTGTCTGTGACTGAGTGCTACTCCTGGGGGCAGGGCAGGCTCTGCTCTGAAAATCCCTGTAGGGTTCCAAGAAAAGCTGAATTTCCCAAACGGATTGGCAAAAGGCAGAAAAGCAGGGTGTGACTGTAAATCAGAAACCAAGGGACTTCGTGCAATTAATTTAAAGATGAGTCTGGCCTGAGATTAGCCTTCTGGCTGCTGGTCAGAAGGTGTTGAGATGCTACCTAGGCTGAGCAGGGTGTTTTGGTATGCTGGGTGCACAATGTGGCAGTGTTGGCATCACCTGAAATGGTGAGAAAGCCTGTTTGGAGGCTGCTAGTGGCAATAGGACATCTGGAAACCATGAGAAAGCTGCAGATGGTGGAAATGTGGTATGTGGGAAGCATATGAATTGCTCAGTAAGCCTCCAGGGACAGTGATGGAAACTCCTACGTGATAGAGATCTTTCTTGGGTATCTCAGGAAGGAGTTTATCATCACAGTGCAAGGTTACACTCATTCAAATAATATCAACGTTATTTCTGGATGGGGAGACTGAGTCACCTTTCAATTTTAGGTAAATCTAATGAGCAGTTTGTGCAACAGAAAACCAGGAATGGAACAGCACACATAGGTCACTTAATACAATCCCATACAAAAAGTACAACTATACCACCAAGTCCTGTTGACAAAGTAATCTCACCTTAAATTTAGAAGCTATTTTACTACTGAAAACTTGTCACAGAAATGTAGCTCCTTTCTCAGAGTACTAGAAGGTATATGAACCAATGTAATTTGAGTTTGCTTTACTCCTGGCATTGGTTTGAATTTGCTTCATTTTCACTTTGCACTAGCTGTTCTGCAGAATCTGGACCAAAGACCACTTCCATAGGAGTCCTATCCTCAAACCTGTAAGAGGTATGTTTGAGAAACAGCTTTGATTCCACAGGGAGGGGAAAGAGAAGATGAGCATCTGTAACTGGTGAGTCTGTATTACAGAGGCTAAACTCCAGCACATTTTCTTCTGCAGTCTCTATTTCTGACTGAAGCTGAGTTGTTTGGGTAACAATCCAATATTGTGTTACAAATCATCGAAAAGGCTAGAGCAAAAACCTCATTATGAGTGGTAACTGAGGCTTTGGATGATCAAAAGATTGGCATGTCTTGAAGATGCTGGAGAACGGAATTACTGCAGCAACTTTTTTTGCAAGCATTAGCTCTTGTCTCTTTGGCTTTGACAAGAACAGCTAAGCAGGGCAGTGCCCTTCTCCTAAAAATGTGGTTTGTGGTTTTCCTTCAAACATGGAAGAAAAATCTTGCACTCATTTAGGTGACCCAGAGATGGAACAGCTGACGTGTGGTCTGTACAGGTCCATCTCTATAACATTTTGAAGCAATTTAATATGATGTTCATTATTTTCCTTATAGATACCACTCCTTTACCTTGATTTACATCCAGTAGCATCTGCTGGAAAATGTAACATTTTAGATATATGTAGTAAATATGCCTATTAACCAGCTAAGAGAGGTTTTTCAAGCTCTGTTGGCCACTTTCCAGAACAGAGATTTTGCAGGAACTGCCCTCTCTTTGCTCAGTTGTGATAGTCAATGTTTTCTCCTGCTGATGACAAGAGGATATCCCCATGCCTTTCTGCTCAGTGCCCGAAAGTGGAAATAAAATCAGTTGCAGGGTCTGTGGTTTATCTCTCCAGAGGGAACAAGAGGAAATGCTGGCCAAGAGAAAGCTAATCTGTTGAGAGGAAAGATTTGTGCTCTAAATGAGGGAACAGAAGCAGGAGGAGCCTGTGGGAAAGGAGTGTTTTCCAGAAGCCTTCATTGGATGTTTTGGGAGGGGAGGTTGGCTCGTGCAGTGACACAGATTGTGTAATAACACTCAGGACTGTCTTCTGTCAGAGGCCCACCAAATTTCAGAGAGTCCTGTGGTTTCCTGCTGTTGACAATCACAGAATCATGGAATTGTCAGAGTTGGAAGGGACCTCTAGAGATCATCTAGTCTAACTCCCCTGCTAAAGCAGGATTGCCTAGAGCTTATTATTTAGGACAGCATCCAGGCCAGTCTTGAAGGTCTCCAGAGAAGGGGACTCCACAACTTCCCTGGGAAGCCCCTTCCAGTGCTCTGTCACCCTCACCATAAAATGGTTTTTCCTCATATCTGAATGGAACTTCCTATGTTCCAGCTTGTGCCCATTGCCCCTCGTCCTGTCACTAGGAACCACTGAAAAGAGTCCAGCTCCATCCTCCTTCAACCCACCCTTCAGACACTTGTAAGCATCATTAAGGTCTCCCCTCAGCCTTTTCTTCTCCAGGCTAAAGAGTCCCAGGTTTCTCAGCCTTTCTTCATAAGGCAGGTGCTTTAATCCCTTAATCACCTCTGTTGCCTCACACTAGACTCTCTCCAGTAGTTCCTTGTCTCCCTTGAACTGGGGAGCTCAGAACTGGATGCAGTATTCCAATTGTGGTCTCACCAGTGCAGAGCAGAGGGAGAGAATGACCTCCCTCGACCTACTGGCCACACTCTTCCCTATGCAGCCCAGGATTCCATTGGCTCTCTTGACGATGAGGGCCCATTGCTGGCTCACAGATAGTTTACTATCTACCAGCACCCCCAGATCCTTCTCCTCAGAATGGCTTTCCAGCAGGTCCACCCCTAACCTATATTGGTGCCTGGCATTCTTCCTCCCCAGGTGCAGGACCCTATCCTTGCCCTTGTTGAACCTCATTAGGTTCTTCTTTGCCCAGCTCTCCAGCCTGTCCAGGTCATGCTGGATGGCGATGTACAAAGCTATCTGGTGTTTTGAGGAAGAAAGTATCACATGATGGAGGAGGAGGCAAGGAAATAAAGGATTAAAATAAGTATGTGGGGTTTGATCAGTTGATTTAAGGAAAAAGAAAGAAGTAAGCTTAAAATCATGCAAGGAAACTGCTGCCTTTCTTACACCAGTTGTCTTTTCAGACATTATCGATTAGTAATGAATAAATCCAAGTTTGCTACAAATATTGCTGGGGTAAATACACACCTGGCAAGCTAGTGTTCAAACTCTGTCCTGAGTCACCTGTGTAGATGGCTTGAATTTCAGAAGTGGATTTCATCAAGCCATGATTGCTTCATCTGCTTCAAGAGGTACAGTTATAGATTCTGTGGCTAGAACTCCAGTTAGTTTTCAGAAGTCTACATTGTACATCTGATAATGGCAATGGGGTGTTGAGAGAAGACCCCATTTTTCAGGAAGTATATATGTATGACAAAATTAAATAAAGAGCCTAAGGAAGATGACACCCAAGTACTGAGCTGGCCTTGCCATGCGATGTTAGTACAAAGTTGCTTCCAGAACTTTTGGTTAAGCATTCATTATTTTATCAAATAAACTTATTTGCAAAAGCTGGTTGGCCCAAATGATGGAACCATACAAAGCCACGTTTTTCTTTCTTCTTGTGACTCATGGTAAAGTGTCATTTTTACATGTTTAAAGGAGCACCTGCTAATGTACAGATGGACAGTGTTGCTAGCAGATGATTATCAATACCAGTCTGCATAAATCCATAAAAAGCTGAGACCCATTAAATCTATTTCTTAACCTTGTTTTGCAGTGGATGAGTACAATGAGTGACAATTGTAGGCCAATAGCTACAATATTCTGGGGAAATTATGAAGGTTGTAAGGAAATCACATAGTATTGTGGTAACGTGGTTTAGTCTCTGGGCACATCTAGCCATTTGAAAAGCACCAGGTAACTTCTGATAATAGATCACATGAACTCAAGACCACACAACTATACCAAAGCTGTAGCTTATCTCTACTACAATTTCACCTCTCTGCACACTGGATGTAATACTTATTTTAACCTGTCTTTTTCCCACTTCTCTTAATAGGCAGACTCCTAAGGAATGATCCAGTGGAGATATGAACCCTGTACGCTGGATTTAGCCCAAACCTTTTCAGTAGGCCTCTTTCCAGTCCTGTTTCATGTGACTTGCTCAGAAGTAGCCCTTAGCCACCTAGTAAACTACTACAGAAAATTCTCATCATCTACCTTTAGTATAGTCAAAAGTTTGACTAATGAGAAAGCTCTCCAGGTCATCTAGCTGGTGTGATATAATTATTCTGCTTGGAGACAGGGGACATGGAAAAAGCTTTTATGTTTGAAATAAAATTTCTAAACTGTAACTTGAAGGGAAACTGACAATGTGAGTTGCTGCTAAAAAGGCTGCCATGGGCACTGACATGATTTTTTGTTGTTTCTTAAAACTGGTTTTATATGACATGGCTAATAATACTAGAAGGGCCTCAAGTTTCCCATTTTGTTAATGGGCAGGGGACTGTCAGAGAAATTGCTCCTTGTCTACATTAAGCTACATACTCATCTAAAAGCTCCAGACTCCCTCCATGTACCCACAGGCAATTCTAATGTTGTTAAAGAGGAAGGGACTCCAAGATCTTCCAGTGCAACATTGGTCACAGGAGGATCTACCTCCATTTTGAATGAAACTGTAGGTTTTGAGGAAAAAATGTGTGTAAAGTGTCTGTACTGCTAGAAATTAAATAGAAGTATTTTACCATGAAAATAGTATGGTGACATCCAGCTCACTTAGTAACTCTTCCTTTTTCCAAAAGAACTTCAGTAATTTAGGAAAGGGTTAACCTGGCTTGTTGTTTTGAAAGGGCATAGTAAATAATAATAATAAACAGTAAGTAATAATAAATATCTTAAACTAACATGTTGCTTGTTAATTACCTGACCACTCTTTGAAAGCTGGAATAAAAGCCATTCGTAGCAATTTAGGCAATGAAGGTGTTCTAAGTCTATTTGGTCCCACCGTTTTCTGTATTTTCTGAAGTCTGTGCCCTGACAGACTGAAACTGTCTGCAGGTATGCACAGCAGAAACCTGCAGCGGCAAAAGTTTTGTTTGGTTGCATCAGTCACTTATTGGAAGAGAGAAAGTTGTCACCGAATTTGCATCTTGGTAACTCAGATACCTAATCTGAAGTGGGAAAGTACATGTTAAGGCAGTTATGAGAAAGCCTTTTTAGTTATAGCTTTACAAATCCCTTTTGTTTGCATGTAATCATGTTCCTTTGCTGCTTTGCAGAGTTTTGGAAGACTGGTCCTTAGATTACCCTGGGAACTGGAAGCTATTCTTGGATTAGAGTGTTTTCCTGGGAAATTGATGGTGGTGTGGGAGTTCATTTCTCTGCAAGGGGGATTGCATGCCTGAGGTTTTGTGACTGCTTCATTCCAAAAAGTAGGTGTTTCTAATAAATGAGGTATATAACCCACTTCACTCAGTTTTCTTCTGGTGGAAAGCTGGCCTGTGGGCCTTGGACTTTTCTGGTGCCTTGGTCAAGGGACAAACAAATAAAAATTCACAGAAAGAGCTATCTTTATTACTGCTACATCTAAAATAGACCAATGTATGGGTTTTCACTTGATCAGTCATTTCAATCTCTCCAAGCTACCATTATGGCTTTCTGTGAAAGCCTGTAAAAATAAAAATAGCTTAGTTGAAAATGACACTCCCTCATTCTAACACTGAGACTGTCTCAGTACATATTTGGCACATCCTCTGAGGGTGTATCAACAACAATCCAAAATAGGCTGCTGTAAAAGGTGAATCATAAAAATAAGCCATGTTTAGTGACTTGTCCTGTATCCTCTGAAGCATCTGACATGAACTGACTGAAGTATAACCTACAATGCTCATAGAATAAAATAGTGGGCATAAGAGGTTGTGCAGTGACTGTCAAGGTCAGAGTCAGTTCTACGAAAGAGGTACATTAAATCCTAGTTCTGTTAAACTTTTAACAAAACCTAATAACAAAGGGTAGCTTCTCGGTTCTTTTTCAGATGTACTGTACAGCTTTCAAGTTTCTTCCGATACACAGTAGTAAAATAGCTAAATATAGATTTTATGATAGAACAACATTTTGCAGTCTTGGTGCAAGTATGCATAACTTCATCAAAATAAAAAAGTGTATGTTATTCTCAGACCTAAGAGACTTTTTTTTTTTTAAACCGTATTTCCTAAAATCACCTACCTTAAAGACTACATTAATACTTAAAGATACTTCTCTTCTGGGAAGACTACTATAAAATGCACTTTTCTAGCCTGTTTGTTTTGAGATTCAACCTATGCCATCACAAGGTAGGCTTGCATACGCCATGCAGAACAGTAACATCTTTGAACAACAAAAAGACAACCAGAGGTCTGCAGGACTGAACCAGCAGTATTGACGCTACTGCAGGTGAAATATACCACCAAAATAACCCTTTGTATTTTTTTTTTTTTAATCAGTTTCTCCAGAGGCACCAGATGGCAGCATTTTCCCTCACTCTGAGTGTGATCTCATCCTCTCAGATTCACTCCTGGGATCATTAGGCTTTGAGACTGCGTAAGCCACAACGACCTCAACTGAACCAGACCTTCTCTGTCACCACCTGCTCTTTTTCACACCTTCACTGGATGTGTGGGGTCTCATTCAGGTGGCCTGAGCACAATCCAGGCCCTTGAAATTATGGTTTGCCTTTTGCCTGTGCAGGTCTGTGAGTTCATAAGAATACAGGCACATAAAGATTTAGACCCAGTTAATATGTCTCCAAGCTTTAAATTTTTTCATTTCCTTTAAAGCATTTCCTTAAGCATCATGCAGTTTATTTGTTGGGTTTTTTTAAACTACTTACTCTTTCCCGTGTACACATGTGCACAATGCAATTGTTGTTTCCAACCACGTTTTGTGTGTGTTCTTTTTATCAATGCTTTATTCTTTGAATTTTGTAATATATCATTGTACACCAGCGATGTATGACTAGTTATGTGTGACTAGGCTTCGGCAGCAAGAATTCTGTTCTTCACAAGTAATCCAAGGCAGAGCAGAGAATTACCCTGCTTGAGAAATTAACTTTGCACGCTATGGTTTCTTTTGCAGATACAGATGTGGCTTAAAGCTTTGTGGGCTGGGAATTCTGTCGTCATACTGTTCTCTGTCATCCTCCTTCCTCTCATCTTCATGTTCTTGATTATAAAGCCAACACTGCTTTATCAGTGGTTTAGTCATAGAAGAAAAAAAAAAAAAAAAAAAAAACACACAAACTGTAACAAACTATTTGTAAATCATCCTCCTTTGAACTCTGAACATGCAGCACTGGGATGCAAATGTTTATTCATTTGAACTAGGTGACTAACATCAACAGAGAGCAGAAGAAAGGCTATTTATCCAACCAAAATGGGGCTGGGTTGCTGAGCCCCAGAGGGTGAAGGAGGAGTAGCCCTGGCTGCTGCTTTCTTTGCTACTCCATCAGGTTGCTGCTATTTCTGCTGTGGTGACTCTGTTAATGCTTTACAAATGGTATGAGCTCAACCATAGACTATTTGTGGATTGTTTATTAGATTCTCACAAGCAGCCCATTATTTTTCTGAAGAACATATGGGACAAGGGCATTTTTTTTTAATTATTCAAATTTCAGCCAAATTTAACATGAGTGTCACACGACAGGGACACTAAACCCTCTACAACTCCACCCTTCCTCTTATTTAATACCAAAAGTTATCTGTAAACAAGCAGGAAGGAGGGAGGGAAAAACGCTTTCCAAAGGAAGTCACAAGAATTTTGTATGATGAAAACATTAGGCTGTGCAGCCTAACGGATGGACCTGCTCTGGCAGTGGGGTTGGACTAGATGATCTCCAGAGGTCCCTTCCAACCCTAATATCATTCTGTGATTCTGTAAATTTGGAAAAACGGTGCTATTTTCTTCAGCTAAAAATATTCTTATGGTGAAAAAAAAAAGGCTAAAATTCTCTCAGTTTTCTTTCAATTTCTTGTAGCAATTTCTTTCCAGTTCTGTATTTATCTGTACTTTGGTATTAGTTAAGATAAGCAAACAGGACAGATGTAGCTTTATGGCCCAAGATGTATGAAATAAATGCAATGGAATTATGCTAGAATCTTGCCTGAAAGCTGAGCGGCATTGCACCACTCAAAGACGATTGTGTTGGGTTTACCTTACCTTCTAATAAAGGAGGTAAAGAATTTTAAATATATCTCCATGGTTTTTAATGAATAATGCAATCCCTTGTGCACAGTTGCTTTGCAAAGTTGAAGAAAAATTAACTGTAAATACTTTCTTTTGTCTAATTATAGTACTGTAATTACTAACTAGTACCTTCTCTGAAAAAAAATAAGAGGGTATCCATGATGTGCTTTGCAAGAGGACAGGAGATGTTGAGAAGGTAAAAAGAATGTCTGGTATCACTCAGTATGGATCATTACAGCCTGCCATTATTTATTCTGGAACTGCGACAACTGACCAAAACATGGGGACTATAAATAGGAATGCAAGGAGCACTAACTGCGCAAGAAGGAAAAAAAGCAAAATAAGTTGGCATGTAACAAAAGTTGTATCTGGTGTACAGTCTGTGCAACTCCCACTGCCATCCTGGAGAATTTTTGTGATTTCTCACTAAATTTACCTCTACCAATAAAGAATTAGGATGCTTTTATTCTTCCTCAGTAGAGTTGGCTAAAACAAATCTTGTTAATCCTTTACATATGAAAGATGCAAGTATCCTCCTACACAAAAATTACAGAGAGAAGATTTGTTTATTTTGCGAAGTGTAACTGCTATGTGCCATTCACAGACTGCATCTCGCACAGTAAGTGAGGTAACTGTAGGAACAAACTGATTAAATCAGTGCTTCCCCTTGCTGCAGTCCAGGATGAAAACATACCGAAAGGGGCCGAATTCTGCCTAGTGGTGTGCATCACATTTTCCCTTCTAGACCGGCATGTCTTACCAGCTTCGGAGAACACGCCTGTAAAAATTCAGGCATGCACAGGAACCTTTGTGTTAGCTTTGAATTGACTGAGATGCAGACCTTGGCTATTTTGTAGCACAAATGCTCTCTCCAGCAACTTCAAGGCTCATCCTTTATTCCAGGGGCAAATTATTTCAGCCTGGCTAAAATGGAACTCAACACAAATATTTTTCTTTCTTTGTATACCTTAATCCATGAGGTGTATAAAACACAGTGACTGCCCTCAAAGGGCACCTCCTGAAAGCAAATCTATTGTTCTATGTTCTGACCAGCCTTCCTATTCTTGTAACATTTCTCATATGGTTTTAGCTGAAGACAACTCTATTTTTCTCTCTATAGCACACAGTGACTATTTCTTATGGTAGCATATGATGTGGGAAGAGGAGGCTGTGAAGAGCAGTTGGGTAGAGAGAAAGCGTTTGGGTAAGAGGTTGTTAAAATTATCTGTGTCCAAAAAGTGAGGAGCAGTAGGCATTTAGTTGGGAGGGAGAAAACAAGACACATCTGACATAAATTTTAAGTTTTAAAGATGCCTTTAAGCAAGTAAAGGCAGTGTTGTATTTTGTCAGCAAGGAGCTTATAAACTTGTCTTTGCTTATTTCGTTTTCCAGTTGCGAGGAAAAAGGTTTACTTGTTTGGAGTTACACTTTTGTCTTCAGGGAGTTCTCCTTAGCAACTCAGAGTTAGCCTCACTCCAGATATCTGTGAGACTTAGGCAGAGGCCTCCTCCACCTAAAAAAGAATGGGATGTACCAGCTGAACATTGGTACATCAGCCAGTAAAAACATTAAGTAGATTTACATGTTTGATACTAGCGGTCAGGGAATGAACTGGGTAAATGGCAATTACTCCATTTGTCCTCAAGTACAACAGAGTACGCAGCTTTATTTAACAAGACCCCCTAGCAGAGCGGAGAGGCAATGGTCCTAGGTTCCTGTCACTTGTAATAATTTGTCCATGAAACACTGAGATCTCAGGTAGGTTGTGCACTGTTTATTGCCACTTTTATCGTTCTCCAGGAATATCCCAGCAGCTGAAGCTTGCCCCGGAGTTGTGATGAGACCCTGCACCGTGTGCCCAATGCAAGGCTAAACTGTTGTTCTGCTGGCAAAAGGGAGTCCTTCAGCCACCGGTAATTTAACTGAATTTTTGGCTTAATTAGGAAAAGAGAAACTATATCTGCATTTAAGCATCTGGATTGTATGGATGAGACTGGTTGGCCAGCACGGATGTACAATCCTCGTTGTGGTCAGTACTAGGGATATTCAGTGGACTTTTTCTAGACATAGACTTGACAAAAAGCTACGGGAAGGTGCCTCAACCCCAACCCGAGGGTGGCTTCTTTACTCCTGCACTGACCAGTGCTTCCTCTCCCTCACTGCAGATGCAGGCTCCCGGCTGGAACGCCTTCTCCTCCTGGCAGGTTTGGGCCTGCGGTGTCGGGGCTGGCGACAGGGACCGAGGACACCAGCCTTCGGTGCCGGAGGAGCAGAATTTGTCAGAGAATGGTGAGAAACCAAACCCGCCAACTGCCTGCCCGCGAAACCTAAAGCTCTAAAAATTAAAATAATTGTAAAAAGCCCCAGAACTAAGAAGGGGGCCTGCGTGTCTGCCGAGCCGAGCAAGGATGGGACCCCCCCGTGCTGAGGGAAGGGGGTGGCTGCTTGAGGGGCTGCTCCCGCAACCCGCC
>VZRU01014835.1:72956-83058 GCA_013398155.1 Pedionomus torquatus
CGGGCCCCGGGGCGCAGGGAGCGAGCCCGGCTCGTAGGCGAGGAGATGGGTCGCTTTTTTTCCTCCTTAATTTCGTTTAAAAATTTTACACGGTTATTTATTTTCGCGGCAGCCCTCGAGCTATGGTGCGTTGAAGTTAAAGCACCCCGTGATGCGGTGCTGTCCGCGGGGACGGGGCTTATGGCTCACGGAGGGGTCCAGAGCGTGGTGTGGGGGGGCTTGCGGAGATGCTGAGGTACCTGCTGCTTATCTCCAAGCTTTTGCTGTGCAGTTCTGGGAAATTATCTGCATAAGTGAAGAGGTTTGCATAGAGACCAGTCAGTAGTGCTTGGGTGCTGAGACCCCACGATGTTCACCTTGAAAGATCAGGACCACAGTTTCTACATATGCCTGCATAGAGACTTGTGGAGAAATAGTGCAGAGGACTAAATTTATGTATTTTGACCTGTAGGTTCACCAATAATCGAACTGAAATTTCTTGGCTTATTAAAGTTAACTCCCAAGATTTCAGTGTAGACCTGTGATTCCTGGCCTGACTTTAATGATTGAATTCTGGTTACTTAGCATTGAAGGTTTGTGGCGAAGTCCATGCATGTGCATGTGCTGGACCATGAAATTTTACTATGGAAAACAAATGGTGGGTTTCCTGGTAAGAAAAGTAAATTTTGCATGTTGTAGCAAACAGAAATGATCAGCTAAGTCATAAAGTATGCTAGAGCTGTGTTGCTGCCTGGTGCCTGTGCCTAGATAAGGCTGTACAGCTGTAAGATGTTCCTGAGCTTGCAGACTTGGTTCTGCAGAGAGCCAGCTTGATTACAATCTTGGCACGTTTCGGTGACAAGTTAGTGCTATCTTGAAGTAGGCTATGTGAACAAAGTGTACAATTTGTGTCAACTATCCTTTCTGCAGTGTTTTGCTCATCCTTTGCAATGTTGGTAAACCTGCAGCATTTGCAAATGTGAAATTGACTTGCTGCTGTGTGAATTGGTCAATTTCAGCGAGCCGACCAAATCCTTCTCTGTGCTTTTAAGGTCAAGGCAGGCATGTTTATGATGAGGAATGCATAGTGGATGCCCTAGCTGGGGTGCTGGAAACGTGCACTATTGTTAATAAAGCATTGTGCCTTTCCTCCATTAGCCTAGTCAAGAAGTGCTGGTAGTCTGACAGAGTGCATTTTTGGACTGCAAGTGACTTATCTCCACACTGTGTGGTGGTGGGTCTGTTGAGCTTAATTGGAGCCAGCTCTGGAATACTCAACATTGTTGACAGCAGTGTGCTTTGGGTAGAAGAATGCATCAAATAAATATCAGTGGTGGTAGGCTAGATAGCAGTAAATGGTATTATTCGTTTTCATATGTGTTTGCTAGCAACTGGTCATGTTTGTTTGCTTTTCTAATTTGCTGTGTAGTTTTAGACTACTAAAATTGGAATAAAAAGGTGGTATATTTTGGGTTATGCAGTTACAATTATATTACAGCTCTTAGCCAGCTGATTATATGTTTGATTGGAATTGAAGCACGTTAAACACAATGCTGCCGTAATTTTTTAAATATCTTCAGTGCCCATTTAAGAATGTATTACATTTTTATATCAAGGTTTAAGTAAGGGTTAGTATGTTTGGTTGATCGGTTTTTCATTTTCAGTCTGGTGCTTCAAGATTAGGTACTCTATAATATTGTGTGGTACCAGTACTATGGAAAAGAAACTATTTTTTTTTTTTTCTTTTAAAATGGTAACAGATGCTTAGTAACAAAATTATTACAATTCTTAATATTTTAAGCCTGGAAATAGCAAATTTAGTTCAGAAGGTTGTATTATCTTGTTGCATCTTGCAATGTGAATTGGTTGAGAAGATACGCTAGCAGCCAGCTGGGTAAGTATGAAAGCCTTGGTATTTAGCTCTGGTCTGCTGGAGCTAAATATAGTATATTTAGAAGTATAGTACGTATGGTGAGGAGGTCTTCAGGCTGTACTGATGACTGTTGCTGTTTGAGGAATTCAGTAACAAGTTTCACACCTGCCAGTCTTACTTTAACTATATCATAGTTTTCTGCAAGCATATGGAAAACTTTTGAGATTCTTCATGTTCGGAGTATAGGGTGAGTTTGGGCACGTGTTCTACATAGCCTTTGAAATGCTCAGGACTGTTGTGAGATTATTTGGGAACTTTGGTTTTGGAACATGGTGTTTCACTTCCCGGGTGTTGATGTTAACAGTTGGGCCGTGGGGATTTACTCAGGTTTCTGAAGAATGTCAAGAAAAAACAGCAGTTCCCTCTCCGATGGTTAAACTGCTAAAGGACAAATCTGGTGATGTCGATCAGCAGTTTCGTTCATGTTTGTAAGTGATTTTAAGTTCCTGTTGCAAAATAGTGGAAATACTGTTTCAGCAGTGGCCTTTGACTTGCAGGACTTCCTGCTATAAGAAAGTTTTGTATCACTTGTCCAAAATAAACAGATTTTGGAGCGAGCGGATGCGGTATGCTGTGAGAAACCGTACATCTTAGTCATAATTTACCCCCTAATGCTTGCCTTTCTGATAATTAGAACTGTGGAAGTCTGTTCTATGTGACTGAAATGGAACTTGCATTTTGAAATGGGAAATGGAATCTTTTGTTGGTCCGTAGCACAATTTTTGGATGTCTGTTAGGGGGGAAAGAAATTATTTCTTCATGGCTTTAATAGTTAAGCTTTTAACTTCACTGGTTTCTTCCTTGATTCTTTATTATTGGTATTGCTAATTGCAATAGTACAGTGTTTAAAATGCCAAAGTTATGACAAATACTAACACTATTAGGTTTTTTGAGTCGTTGGCAATGCTTGTTCTTTTTAGAAATACTTGTTTTGTTACTTATGTGTCCTGAGGGATCTTCAAGTATAAGCCTTCATGCAACCTTCAGTAATGAAGGGACTGAGGCTTGCTGACGTAAGATTGGCACATCTCCTGGAACATCTCACTTCTATAACTTTGTGATTTGGTTTACAGTTTTTGTCTTGTAATAAACTGTTTCACTGTTGTACAGCTTCTGTTATCTTCTACTGGAGATGTCACATCCTGCTGCTGGGCTGTTCACACCTTGTCCAGGGTGGGTAGGAGAAGACAGGACATAAATACAAAGTCCCTATGCATGTTTGTTTTAGCCAGCTGTCCCACAGACAGCAGAGAAAGTATTGCCTGTATCCTGTATTCCTGTTTGGGCTCCAGTTGTCAAAACATCTGATGTTATATACAAAATTCTGCCAGCAGAATTTTGTATATAACATTTTAACTTGTAACATTTTAACTGAAGTCTTTGGTGTAGACATGAGAGAGCAGCCTCTTAGCTCAGGTGACAGTGCTGCAAGCTCTGCGAGACTGAATATGCATTATTGGCAATCTAGCCTTGAGAGCATCTCTTTGGCAAGCAACCTATGTTTTGTGATGAAGGTTGCATCCCCAGTTTTTCTATGATATTGCAGGTAAGTGAGAACAATACCTTCTTTTTTTTTTTTTCTTCCCTCCCCCCCACCAGTGAAAGATAATGGAGTACCTATAGACTCCTTGTGTTTGGGTCACCCTTCAGTTGATGGTGATGAAAGCAAAATTAGGTGGTCTGTAGCACAGTTGTTGTGTATCTTGTTTGATCCTTGTGCTGTATCAGAGCTGAACAGGTGAAGGAAAAGTGGGAAATACTGTATGAAACTGCTGGGTTACTATTGTGCAGCATTTTCTGACTTGAGGTGGCTTGTTTAAAGCCTCTATGTTGATTTGATACTAACTGGTAATTAAAAGGAATTTTTGTATGAATGGTTAACGGGGAGCAATCTTTATCTAAATTTGATTGTAATATATGTAAGTATAAAGTGTTTAAATATATAACTGTAAGGGTTACAAGAGTTTGGCTTTTCTACTTGGTCTTTAAAGTAGCTGAAGGGTATGGGGGTTGGTTTGTAGTTCCCTGTGCCCCTCGCCCAGCTTAACATAACTCCTTTTTCATGAAGGACTCTAGTCCCCAGAATGTACCAAAGAATGCCAGTTACTCAACTGAAACAGGGTTGCATGCATTGAGCAGGTTTTTCTTTTCTTCCCTCCCTAGAAGGGACTTGATGGCCATGGTGAGGACTGGATAGCAGCAGCCTGGTAAAAAGGCCATAGATTTGGTCTCAGCTCTGGGTGTTGCTGCTGGGGGAACTGGCTTACACCTGCTAGGACTTCTTGGTTGGTATTGAGGCTTTCAAAACAGGTGTGGCTTTGTCCTGTAGCTCCAAAGAGGGAAGAATAGGTCTTAATTCTTCTCTCTTTGCTTTACTCTAAATGTGCTGGAGGTAAGGTTTTTTCCTTTCCCTTAAGTCTTTTGCAAGTGAAGATGACGTATATCTTTTGGGTTTTTTTCCCATGAACAGCTCTAAGACAAAATTTTCTGATTTCTGTTCTGTGTGGAAATGTGCAGTTGGCATAATTTTTGACAACTGCGCTCACGCTTTTTGAATTCTGAATAACAGCAGGGAATCCTTTTGGCTTTTTTTTGTGGTGTGGGTTGTTTTTGTCTTTTTTTTTTTTTTCTTCTTTCTCCACCTGTTAAGCAAATCTGAGAGTTGGAAAGTAGAACTGTCTAAATTGCGATTTGGGGGAAAAATGTTTGATGTTTCTTTGGAATTGGATTATTCCAGTGAGAGCTGCATGTCATCTTTTGGGATTTTTCCCTTTTGAGGGAAACCACTTTTGCTTTGCTGTTTTTGCTGTTTCATCAATGTCTTGTGATGGATTTCTGCCTGTCTTAAGCATGTGACTTCCTACTCTGCAAAATGACAAGCATTGGAACGGATTTGCAGAACTCCCTTTTTTATTTTTTTTATTTTTTTTGCATGTGGTACAGTATTTTCTCCTGTAATTTTGGAAGTGATAGAACAGTGTTATGCTAGGAGGGAGTGAATTGTGTGGAAGAAATAAATGATAAGGGATGTTGAATGGTATGAAGGCGTATAGCTTCATATTTTGTGGTAAATGTTAAGAAGTGTAGGAGAGAGATAAGACAGGTGCATCTGAGTTATAGTAATCAGATATGCATTAGAAGACTGTTTCTTGTAGCTTCATAAATACTGTTATTTCCATGTCATGCATTTTGTTACAAAACTATAGGGGAAAAGCTTTGAACAGGTTGGCTAACAGTGTACACACAGTAATAAACTTGAAAACACATGGAACAAGTGGATTTTCCAGCTGACTTTTTTTTGCGCCTTTCTCTCTTATTCTAGAGAAACTGCATATTGCAACAAGTATGTAAGAGTTAAACTTGTACTTTTTCAGGTTGAGTGCGTGTTCTTTAGTTACATGCCTAACTTAGGTTTCTTATTACAATTCTAAGACACCTATCTTAGAGAAGTCAGACTCTTTATAGTTGGCTTTTGTCTACTTTTTCCAGGAACTGTTTCTGCAAACTTCCTAGTTCGTAAAAGAAGTTATTCCCTCTCCTGAATCATTCATTTTCATTCTAATGGCCATGCCGGTTCTGGGTTTGGATGTGCATTTGAAGCTTTGCAGTGAATGGTTTCAGACCAGGGAGGGGAGTTACTGAAATTGATGCTTCACTTAAAGCAGCTGTGTCAAATAAGCAAAAGGAGAAAAGCAAAACCTTGTGATAGTGATGAGAGAGACATGTGGCTAGAAAGGGAGGATATTCTCACATGTTCCCTAGATGTTTTTTAGGGTCCTTCATTTTGGAACAGCATGACTTCAGTGAGAATCTGGATCAGAAGCTCTTGAGAGAAATGTCTGTCTGTCTGTCTGTTTCACTACTGATTTTGTCAGATGTATAACCGTGCATTGGGTATTAGAGGTTGGCTCTACCTGGATTATCTTGGTATTACTTTTCTCAGTGTCGTTCTGCCAGGTAGAGTGTGGGTGCAAGTGAACCATATTTATGTTACTATATTACCAGATGATTTATTATTAGTAAATGTAGACATGATAAAAATCTCAGTATAATTCAAAGCATGGTGGTTTGATTGGTGTAAACTACTAGCTTGTGGGATGTCACTTCAGAAAGTGGGCTGTATTTGAATGTCATGGTGCTAAGTATTGTTGCTTGCTGCCCCTAGTTCTTGCTGAGAACCAGAATTTTAGCTCACAGATGAACTGTAATGGAAAGAGGGGACTTGTACACCAGGGGCTTCCTAAGGTTTGTTTGGTTACTTGGCACTGTAAGTATATTCTTTTTTGTATAATTTGAGATTAGGGGAATAGAAAGAAATTGCAGTGCTAGGAAAATGCTTAGGGTGTTTAGAACGTTTGCTCTTAAAAAATAAAGATGTACACAGAGAGAATGCATGTGCTTTTTCATTGAAAATATGACAAAATATCAACTTGGCTTGGTAACAAAACTCCTTTTAAAAGATTTTTCAAATGTGCTTGGATGATGGACAATTCCAAAAGGGAGAAAGACTGTTCAGAATGCCTTAGGAAGGGTAAAGATTGTTAAGAGGCTTAATCAGATAGAAGTGTGCTTGGCATAATCAGCCTCAGTTTTTGTTTGAGGTTTATTTGACTGGTGTAGGATATTGAGATTTGAGTTGTTTGTAGCAGGTGGACTGTACTGGTGAAGTTTTTCGGTTGTGTTACATTTGGCTTTGGCTGGATGATATAGAGGCTTCTGTGGCAGTACTAGTTTAAATGGTTCACGCACCCGAACTATGGAGAATGGAGAACAAGCATTATATAGAATAACTGCAGCAAGCTCAGAAGTGATCCTTAATTTTATTTTTTTCTTGGGNCTGAAGACAGCCAAAGAAGTAATGGAAACCTGGAGTTGGGAGTTCCCAGCTCCTTCAGGTTGAATGCTGTAAGCTCAGGTATCTGTCAAAGTTGTTTCGTAGAATTGGGGCCTAACTGTTCTGACAGTGGAAGAAACTTAGAGGACTTTGTTTTTTCCCATTTGTGTTTGAGTTAATACAGAAGCTTTTGAATCCCTGTTGAATGGGAGAGAGTGGGCTTTAGTGCTCGGACTTTGGAACAGGAGAGAAAAGTGCTTTCACTGCAAGCTGATGATAATAGGACCACTATCTGCTGTTTTTGTGCTGAGATTCACCACCTCCTTAGCATTCAAAGTGCCATTGATGGTCTTGGGACTTGTTTCTACAGTTGTGTTCTTGCCAAGACTCATTCAGTTCTAATGGGGGTTTATGGACATCTTTAGATCTTCATGTGAGAGCCTGGGATGAGATCTAGGCCTTGCTTTGTATTTGCATGAGTGCACAGAGTACAGAGTGTATCGCATGGTAGAATGACAGACAAAGCAGATGATGAATGTTTTTCTTAATGTAAAAGTTGTGCTTTTTGATGTTCTCAGGGTTGCTAACCTAAGAGTTGAAATGTCACAGTGCAGGCCCTCAGTTGTGATATTGGCACAAGGTTATGGCTTTTAAAGCATTAAAAGTATGAAATAAATGGATTTCCTTTTTGATTTTTGAGCCTTGAGCATGGAATTGTCACATTTTCCCCACAATTGTCAGGGCTACAACATTTTTGGAATCTTCACGTGGCAAAATGCTCAGAGTTGGGATGCCACAAATATGAGATTGAGAAGGATGGGGTCAAAGCTGGCAATACTCGTCATCACTGGTTTACTGTCTGATAAAGTGACTGAAGACAAGTAATGAATTTCACTAAGTAAGTAATTTGGGAGTTTCTTTACACTTGCAGACAAAAGGATGCATCTCTGAACAGGCAGAAGTGAACATTCTCTGTAAGCAGTCATGTGGAATAAGCGTAGAAACAGTTTTGGTATTGCATCATAAGTTAAATGCTAATACTTGAGTCAATAGCAGTTGAGCAGCGAGTCACAACAGAAATGTAGGAACAAAGTCTCTGCGGATATGATCTAAGAGGATGCTAATTTACTCATTAATTAGATTTGCAAAAGTTTCTTTATAACAGTTCTGAGCAGTGAGGATAAGCTAGTGAAGAATGTTTAATTTAGCTTTTGAGTGGGTCATGAAGTAACCAGGGAGTATTTCTTCAAGATTTCCCTTATTATAGAGTATAAAGGCATAGTAGCAGCACTTCTTGCTTTGACTGTAGCAACTTCTGGAGACAAAAATATTTTGCTTTCCGGTTCTTACCAGGAATATACCAGTGTTCCTAGCAGTGTTGGGTAGGGGGGGAAAATGACATTCTCTGTTAGAAATTCCTTGGAATTTCACTGGTGATATTTCTGCATTTAGGAAGACAAGAGGCTGGATGTGCTGTGTTAATTAGTGGCTATTGTGTTCTTTTTCCTAATTACTGGTACAGTTTCCTAGTGTGAATAGAATATCCTACTGATCATTTAAACCACCTAAAGATATAACCTATTTTTATTTCAGGAAACATATATATATATATGGTTTTTAATAAATGGAAGTAGAGGAAGTGTGTAAAAATCTGGCTATAAGATTTAAATCATGATCTTCCTTTATAAAAGGAGATTAGTATAGCTGATGCTTTTCTGAAATAGTTCAGATTGAGTAGTGATTATACCAAGGTGAGGGGGTTAGCTTCCTCTGGCACAGGCAGAATAAATTTGAAATGTAAAAACTGTTTTCATCTTTCCTGCCCATCCTCTTTTCCTTTGAGGGATGAAGCTGAACTTGCAGCCTGAGTAAGGGCAAACATTTCAGATGAAGATGTAATAGCACAACACATGAGAATAAGCGTATCACAAACAAAAAAAGGGGGGGAGAGAGGTGCCCTCGTTAGTAGGTGTTCAGTTCGGGTCTGTCTTGTTGCATTAAGCTGAGAGTTGTGTTGGTGGAGATCTGCAGAAGACCTGCTTGTTGTCTGCCCTCTGTTGTACTCCTCTCAAGGCTGCCTTTCAGCAATAAAGTGGAGCAATTCTCACACCTCAAACACCACAGAGTCATGATCGATTGAAATACATTTCTTGACTTTTCAGTTAATTTCCTGATAGCTCTGCATTGTTACCAGAGAAGTTAACCAGCCTGTGATCTGTATGAGGGAGGGCCTAATGTTATGGGTCCAGAAACCAATAGTCTGGTTTGCTCTCTGTCATTTATTACAGGAGGAAGGGTACTTCTAGGAGCTTTCGTGAAAGTGCATGGAGAGCAAGGGAGGGATGTATGTGCATTTGGTTGCCTTGCTTTCACAGCCTGCCTCTGCAAACTTGTCCTTAAAAGCATGCTTAAAGTGGCATGGTGAACTCACCACTTCCAAAAATTACCTTAAGTCTTGGGCCTTGTCCAAAATACCCTACAAAACCAGGTGTTTTTAGCAGTCCTATTTTGTCATGTATTCTAAAATTAATTTCGCTGATGCTCTGAGAAACCCAGAGATAGCAGAAGCCCTATCAGGACTGTGTTGAAGGGTTTATTCTGGTGTTAATGACAGGCTAAGACTTGGATTCAACAGACTAACTGCTGTTGTCTTTGAATACTGATCTTTATGACATGTTCGGAAGAAAGACTCGTCTTAAAATTTTAGCTCACCTAGGGCAGTTTTAACACATCAGAGAAATTTGGATTGAAAGGGACATCTAATCCTGCCTCCTTGAAGCAGGACATTTGGGAGCGTATTTTGGTTGGGAGTATGGGGTTTGGAGGTCTGACTTTCTACAGGAAGAGATAAGAGGTGGTAGGTGTGGGGTGAGCTTTTGATGTGCCTTAAGCATCAAATGGAGTCATGTGAATCTTTCAGGTGCACTGTGAAGTACTGTGGCAGTTAGGTAGAAGGTGATTTTTTTTTTTTTTCCTGAGGTGATACTGAAGATAGTAAGGTCACTTGATATTTGATGGGATGCAGAAATACTGGATATTTTACTGTAACGGTTTTTACCACTGGGCTTCTAACTGGTCTGTTGCTTAGACTTCTGCTGCATTTGCTCTTGGAGAGATGGGCAGTAGCGACTGGTATCAGTGGCCATGAAGTCCTGGCAGTGGCTGACGTAAACCTCATTGGAAAGTTAGCACAGTGTGTGGAAGGCTCTTACCTCTGCTGAGAAGAACACAGGTTGCTTTTGTGAATTTAAACAAATTAGTTATAAACAAGTGTCCTTTGACTGTTGAACTTTGCTCAAGGTGTATTTTCAAGGAAATGAAGCTGTAGTGAATCGGGGAGGCGGGGGGGGGAATAG
>VZRU01014835.1:83073-196384 GCA_013398155.1 Pedionomus torquatus
GGGGGGGGGGGGGGGGGGAGGGCAGGACATCTATCAGGAACACCCTGACTAAGCTGAAAGTTTAGTGTTAACTTGGAACACAGAAAGAACATTGGTCAGAAATCATACTTTCTTGTTAAAGCATGAAATAAACTTTGGAAAAAGAAGTCTATGAATAACCCAGGTTTTTAGAGGAGCTGCATTGCTTGGGATTAATGGGTGATCTTGATATTTAAAGAAAAAAATCATGGTAGATGCAGTATTGTGTTTTCTTGTTAACATATAAAAATTCTTGCGTGGATTTTGATACAACTGTTTCAGGAAGCTAGCTTTGTCTACATGAAAATGGAGGCCTGGTTAAGACTTTTATTATTTAACTGTTATTTTGGCATTAATACAAGTATTGCTACCATTTCTATAGACTAGGCAAGAGGTATTTGTCTGCAGATAGTGTGAAGAATTTTGTAGAATTCCTTTGCCAAGAATACTTGACCTTTTTCTTTCTCCTTTCTTGTTAATGACTACTTACCTGGTCACAGCCAGTTTGCCAGTTAACAAATACTAATGAAAAATAAAACAAGCAAAAGAAATCCCTTTCTCTCTTCTCTCAGTTTCTTTGGTAACAACAATCCAGTATTTTTGTACATAAAGAGCAAAAAAGTAGGCAAACTAATCATGAGGATTTTGTTTCAACCGGTTTATGGCGACTGAGTGTTGGGCTAAAAAACCAAGTTTTCTGTTGCCCTCCAGCTCTCAGGTATTGTTAGAATAACGTTGAAGCTGAACTGTACTGAGACAGAAGAATGGTGCTTGGTTGCTTCAGTGCTTAGAAATACATGTTTCCAGGCTTTGCACATAAGGGCAACAATAAAGGATGGTCTGTGAAGCCATTGGCCTCCCTGTCATTTATGGCCTGACTGGCAGCCATGAGCCTGATGCTGGCCAGCCCTAGAAGATTCACAGGCTGGAGGAAGGACGGTTTTTGTGGCTGACAGGTGATCATTTGTTTGCAGGGGAAGCTGCTGCCTAAGTGACTAGTCTCCTCAACACATGGCAATGCTCATTTTGTCCAGTGGAGGAATAATGCTTTTCCTTAATTATAGCAAACTCTGTAAAAGCAGTAGTGAGTTTCATTGTGTGCGTTTCTTCTAATTTATCGTTGCAGCTTTCTGCTTCCCATTTTCAGCGTCTTCCCCTTTTATTTATGAACTGACAATAAGTGTCAGGATATATCCATGTGGGCTTACATGTATCATGTTAATGCTGTTCCTTGTTTCTCTCTTACAGAAAGTAGGTGGTGTTCTCACTCCCCCTTTCTTTCTCATTGCTATGCTTAAGTATTTTGATGTTAGTAAGTAGCCTTCTTACTCTTCTTTATACCTTCTGTAATCCTGAGATAGGATTCATAAGACCTAACAGAGTATTTTGAGAAGGGCTGGGAAGAAGATGACAAAACTTCATTGAGCTGGAGGCTTGTACTAAAAATACAGTACTGTCTCAAAATCTATACCCCTTAATAGTTGTTCTTATTTTCTACTGTTTGTTGTGCAGCGTCTTGTAAATTCTTCTTGAGTAATGGCTAGCCTAGTCTAAATGAAAACTATATTTTTCAATAAAAAGACATGGAAGAGGAGGAGGAGAGAAACAGAAAGGGAGAATGTGGATGTTTCAGAGCAAGATCTAAAAAATGTGTTCACTGGACCAGTATGATTACAGAGCCTGACATCTTTTTCACTCTTGCTGGTACCCATTATTACTTAAAACCAACTGTTTTTTTGGAGAGTCTGGTACTTCAGACTGATTTTTGGATGATTCCAATGTTTTTTACAGTAAGAAATTACTGTTTTTCCACATAAACAGCGACACATCACTGCATTGGTTATGGCATCTTTTAGTTGAGTGGAAGTGCCTCTTCCAGAAAGATGTCCCATGTAATGAATGGCTCTGGTGAGTGATCATTACTAATAGTTAGCAATCTGTTCTGCTGGCCAGTTATCACTCTCCTCAGAGGTTTTTATTTCCAGACTGAAAGTGAGTTTGCTTACTTTTCAATGCATGTTGTAATACCATTATCTCCTAGGTCAGTGAGCCCGGTGCTATGTAAATATGATCTGCATACAAAGAAGATGACCCAGTCTCTTTTTAACTTTCTCTTGACTCTCGGTAACAAACTTAGCCTTCAGTGGTAAATAAAATACATTTAAGTGATTGGTAGTCATTATTTTTAGTCTAGGTGCTGTCTTGAGCTTAAGATCCTTTAAGAAGAGTGATATTAAAATGGCTCAGGGTAATCTGCTGGCATTCTGGTACATGGAGTAGTATTTCTTGCCTGCTTTGAAACACTCCCCATCTACCCCAGCTCTGGGGTGCCTTTTGCATCCAAGGGTCATGTAACTCATGTTTCTATGGACCTGTTGGTTGTCCTTTTGGAATTTGTGCTTTATGTACTCCTATCCCTTCTTCTCATTCTGGTTCCTAGCATGGAACCGTGCATTTGACTGTACTTAAAAAGAATGGTGTCAGTCAGCAGTTAGCCCCTTTGTGTTCATTCATTATTGGCTTCTGTCAATATATTGGTTGCATTAGCCTGTGTATCTTTAATGTGATTAAAGTGAAGTTGCTGAGCTGAAGGTATCAGTTTAATGATGCTGAGCAGTACATACCAGCTTTGGTAGTGAGTATGTTCATGTGATAAGACCACATTTATCATGTATCCTTTCTTCCTTTCCTCTATAGTTTAAGTGTGTCAGAATGTGAGGTCCTCTCACTACCACATCAGTGCCATTGGGACAATGATAGTTTCTGGGAAGCTATTTCTCTTCTGAGCTTTCTAGAGGAACTCTCCTAGTGGATCTGCAAGCTTAAGAAAATTGTGTTGCACTCATCATCTCATCATGCAATGCTCTTTTTTTTTTTTTTTTTACCTCCTCACCCTCTTTCAGTTAGGAAATTGCAGTAGTTGGTCCCACTTGGATATAGATAGAGCTTTTGCCTTTGCCCTTTAAGTGAAGAAAAAAGTTTAGGGATTTGGGGAGAGAATATTTGTTTTCCACTTCTGATGCTGTTTGCTTTTGATGCATCCTGGGTTTTTGTTCCTGCTCTTCAATTCCTTCCTTCCTTCATCTCACTGGTTAGTGATGCACTGCCCCCTTATTACCAGTCCCTTTTGAGCAACTCTTGCTGGATGATAGAGTAATTGTTCTTCCTTTGGGTGTCACCACTGGTTGATAGAGGAGGAGGTGGTATCTGAATGACTGTATGGTCTACATTACCATCATTGTAAGTTTTTTCAGCTGCCTCCAAATGGTATGCTGACAAGTCTGAACAAGCAGATGGAAGGAATGTGTCAGCTTGCCACAAGTAAGAGAATCCAGGTTAGTGACCCATCTCTGTTTTGCAGTTAGTGTTTCTCTTGCGGTGACTGTTCCTGTAAGCCTGGCATACGTGCTACTGTTGCTCCTGGGAGCGCTTTAAATGAAAGAAATGCGTTACTTTGCTTTCCTCCTTTGGTTTATTTTGATATCTGCTCGCTTGTGAGAGCAAGCAAAGGAGAGTGTGTGTGTGTGCATGTGCTCTGCTTTGCCAGAGCATTCATTTGTCTTTTCTGCTGGTTTGGGGTCTTTGGGGGTGTCTTTTTTTGTGTCTCGTAACCTCAATTGTATGTCCTTCCTAATTAGCCTTTGAAAAAAATTCTTCTTTCAGAACTGTTTTGTGGATTTTCTACAAGTCCATTGCTGATACAGTCTACCAGACTTCAGTTTTAAAACAAGTGCTTTGGATTTATGCCAAAATATTGCTTTGTAAAAAATTGCTATAGAGAATTCCTCCAGTGTCCTCCTGGAAAGGCTTCAGAGCAAGGCAGAAACCACAGATAGCAGCACACTGCTGATACATTCAGATCCTTCTCAAAACTCACCCCTGTTCCTGCTTTTTTTTTTTCCCTTTTTTTTTTTTTTCCTTTAACTGTGGAGATCTTTTTAATTATTAGTAAAAATCAAAGGGAGACTAAACAGACTAAACATTGGAGACTAAACAGATTCCCCCACCCCCCCACTCCTGAATTGCTTCTGATAATTTCACTTAATCTAAATTCAGGATAATATTGACATTATTGGGTTTTTTAGACTTAAATATTTTGCTGTTCTTTTTCTTTCAGTGTGTACGTATACAGGTAATTTGCAATCAGCATAATTGTTTCTGATACAGGCAATCTGGATTGACTCCCTTTTGTCCATAGGATTGGTGACCAGTGAGTTGAAGAAGTTCAGTTTTGTGCAAAATACATAAATTCTATTTTTGTTTCTTTGTGTTACTTTCTTAAATCATCTTGGCTGGGATGATGTAAGGATGAAAGTTTTTAATGTTTGTTTCTTTCATGGGGCAGAAGAGTAGTTGTTGAGACTTGACAAGTTTAGGAAATGGTATGTTTGTGTTTGTGTTCCTTTTAGGCCAAAACACAGTAAGTTTTGCAACTTTCTAGAGTATGCTACTGACAAAGCTGGCAAAAGCCTTTTAGTGGTTTAAAGAGAAAAACAAATGACAGTTATTTTCATTGCTTTATGTTATTGCTGCTTTAGTTTTTTTTATCTCTTCTCTGAACTTAAGCTTTAGGGATATAAAGCAGGATAATCAGATTTGAGCATGTGCATGTGAGCTTCTAGTAGTTTAAGTAAATAGGTTTTTAGGACTTGTGTGTCCACAGAACAGTGGTCTGTCTTCCGTTTTACATCTCCTTCGTGTCCTCTGGAAGTATATATTCCCCCCCCCGTCTTGTATCCTGAACTTGCCTGCTCAGTTCTGTAATTTTTAACATATCGCTGATAAGTGCTTTTCTTCTTATTACTCCTTTTTTATTTCCTTTCTCTCTTTCCTTCTAGTTTCTTCCTTTCTCTTTTCTCCCTTTGAAGAAAGAAATGTTTTTCATTTAATTGGGAAGATTTTTTGGGATCCAGAATGAGCCTCAATTATGTTTGTAAAGTCTACACACAAATTACCTGGATGTAAAAAGCCTAGTGGCTTAGGAGGGGGTTTGCAGTGAAGCTGTTAGTTGTCTGTCTGTTCTTCATTGAAAATAAAGGTCGTTACAGACTTGAAGCATTTGATAGTGGATAGTGAATGATTAAGTTAAAAGAAACTGCATCAGCTGAGCCTCACAGAGGGCAATGTTCACCTCTCCTAAGTGTGTGGACCCAGCTGTCCAAAATCAAGGTAGATGTGTAGGATGCCCTTAGAGCCATGGAGGAAAGAATTGTCTTTAATAGGTGCTTGATTTCCATTACCTTAGATGCTGGTTTGAAGATCATACTTCCAAAGACCTGTTTAATTGGAAGTCGTCAATTATAGAGCATCCCCTGACAACTAAACAGCGAGTCATTTAAGTTGATTGTCTCTTAGATGTGTGAATTTACTAATAAGACACATATTTTAATGTAAACCATTTCCCTGTGCATTAGACAGTGTGTACCACAGTTGGTAGGTTGGGAAGCTTAGCCGTGAGCTTTCCGACTTGCTTAGTTTTTAGCATTTAGGTATCTATCTCATTAGCAAATTTATTAACAGTGCCGGATTTTGCACGTTGGAATCCTGGAGCACTGTATGCTTGGGACTTTTCTCTTCCTCTTCCTTCCTTAGAACTAAAGCTAAAAAGAATGGGAGGATAGGGGTGGTATCTTCTTGTATTCTCAACATGGAAGGGCATCATACTCTTGATCCACAGTAGCTGTTCCAGTTGCACTCGGGTTAGCGTACAGTAGTGTTTTAAGAGTGGGCTGGAGCTGCTTTAGTCCTTGAACAGGCTCCCCTGACTCCTGCCTGAGTCCTGAATGTGAGAACTGTTCACAGCATTTGCTAGAGAGTCAGGGTGTGAGGGGACTGCTGATAAAATTGGTGTAAGAGGCACAGGGAGCAGAGCAGGTCATTAATCAAAATTCTGAGTTGTTGCAGAAGCATTAGGAAAGGTAAGTGGCTTATTTAATTCAGAGCTGAAATGGTACGGATAAAGCTATGCTGGTTTGTAGCATATTCATAGTAAGGGGCTTTAAGGATTGGATTATTGCCATCTGCAGCAATCCTCAGTATAAAAAAAAAAAAAAAAAAAAAAAAAAGTGGAGTTTGAAATGAGCTACTTTCTTGTTACAGTGGTTGCTAGTGAAATGCCACTGTGACCTGGCCATGGCTTCTGAAATTGTAACTGGTCAAAGCAATCTGTTGTAGGTACAGGGACAACAAAAGGCTAGTGTGGCAGAATAGCACCTGTATTGTTTTCCTGAGGCAAGTTCAGGGCCAGTGAGTTAAGCGGAGAGGAGTGGGCCTTTCTGTAATTGCTGCTCCCTGAATATTGTAGGTATACATCATCGGTGTGTGTTGTGGCCGATGTGTTCATTCGTGCATGCTTTCAGGTTAGCAGCTTCTCTCTTTTATGGAATCATAGAATGGTTTGGACTGGAAGGGACCTTAAAGATAACTATTTCCAACCCCCTGCTGTAGGCAGGGACATCTTCTGTTAGACCAGGTTGCTCAAAGCCCTGTCCAGCCTGGTGGCTTATGTGGGAATATAGATTGAGTGTCTCCCTTTCTTCTTTCTTTGATCTGTACTTCCACTGCGCTGTGGATCCTGATATTTGCCCTTCCCTTTAAGGGGAGTTGCCGATTCCTGCAATTGTTTCAGGAAGTGGTTTGTGCATAGGTTGTAATGGTTGGAGTTGTAGGGGTGAGCAGAAGAATGAATGTTTGTTCAGTTTTTGCAAAATCAGTGAATTTTGCAATATTCTAGCTAGCAAATAACAACAGGGCATAAAATGGCCAAGATGGCCATCTCAGCATTGTTGTTATGGGTTTTTTTTTTGTTGTGGGTTTGTTTTTTTTCTGAAGTGCCATGGGACCTCTTGAGTGAGCCTCTAGATGGCTTTCAGGGTTTGGCAACAGTGATATGTACTTCCACTACCAAAGAAATTCAGGCATATTGCTGCATCATGTCTTTGCTGACTCTGCAATGCAGCAGCATTGGGCTATGAGCCCAAATGACAGTGGAAAGATACAAACCTTCTGACCCAGAGGTAAGAAGAACCAAATGGACAAGACTTACAGCAGAAAAGAGATAATCACAGAGAAATGCAAATTTTAGACAAGGAGATAAAACTTCTGTTCTCTTGGTCCCACTCCTTAATGAGAGGGCTACAATTAGCCTAGAACTATCTTTGTGGATTCAGTCCTGGCAAGCTAAAATTCACCTGTCTCTTAGTCAGCATACAGTATCTTTGTGGTCTTTCATGCCTGAGTCAAACCTCACTTTCACTCTGTGCAATGCCACAATGTACAGGTCTGCACAGTATGTAACCACTCAGGGAAAACTCTTTCTTCAGTGTTTCACGTTGATTTGTCTTAATTTCTCTTAGGTATACTTTCCCGGTTCTGCTGTGTAAATATGTACAAAATAGCCAATTGTAGAACTAGAATTGTGTTAGTGTTTTGGATTTGTCAGTACTTTATGATTCCAGTTCAAGTACTTTGATATTTGAATTCACAAAGTTCTGCAGCAACTGGAGAGGTCAAGTTCCATGCAACATAGCCTTAAAAGAAAGCTTTCTCCAATGTGAACATGTCTTAAGAAAGCGGGACTGGAAAAGCCAGGTGGTAAATTGTTGTGGCTTGGCACTGGTGTCAGGACATGTTTCTTTTAGGGGAAATAAGATGCTTTCAGTAAGGGTTAACATAGAATTTAATGTTTTATATTCCAGTAAGCTAAAAAGTAATGCTTGAAACTACAGTGGGCCTTCTCTTTAGTAGAATTTAACATGTGGCAATTCCTTTATTAGCTGCTGTGTGATAAAAGGACATTTTTGTTGTTTATTTGTTTTCCAAATGTGGAGAAGGGTGGACATTGTATAACTTCTCAAGCAGCAGTGATTATGCAACTGATCCTGTTATTGTGGAGCTGAAGTTTGTAGTCTCTGAGCGCCAGCTGCTTGTGTTCTGGTTTTCTGGTTACTGCCTTCTTTTTTTTTTTATTATTTTTAATTTTCTTTCTTCCTCCCTGCCCGCCCTCCTCCCCACTTCTTTTGTGAACAAGTTATTTTCTTTCCTGTGTTGCTGTTTCCTTCTCTCTCCAGTGCCAGTGAGGCACTGGCTTGTTTGGATTTCTTCTTCAATTCAGTATGCTGCAAAATCAAACTACTCATGTATACCGCATGAAATATGAAATGTATAGAGAAATTAATTTTTTCACAAGAAGTAGAATTGATTGATGCTTTATGAATATGTAAGAAAAGGCATTTGTTTGGATCAAAATGAAATGTTACTGCAAATAGCCTTTGAATCTAAGGTCAAGAGTTACAAGTTCATTTTCTCATGATATTAGAAGCATGTAAATAGCTGGGGTGTTTTTCTTCCTTCAAAGGGTGGACCTCAGAGAAATTTCAGTTCTCGTTCCACCCCTCATGCCTGCCAGGGCTAACAAAGTAAAATACAGTACTCCTGTGTATGAGGTAGTTGTAAATCTCATACTTTTACAGCCAAGTGATCTCATTGCAGTGTAATAAAGGCAATTGATTTATTATAAAAATGCTGTACATCTTACCCTATTCACACTTCATTTTTAGTTCAGTTTTATTTAATGTCGTTTCTGTTTCAAGTCGCGTGGCTTCCCATGAGCTTAAGTAACTGTAGACAGCCTGTTTTGATCCGTGATAAACGTTGAGAAACCTGCTTGTACGATACTGGGTATTGGGACAAGAGAATGATAGACTTTCAGACTGCAATGCTGTTCTCTGCTCACAGATGAACTGAGTATACTGTATACAAGTCCCAATAGAGGAAAAATAATAGTTGATCTGTAATACCACTGTATTTGATAGGTTGCTTGTGTTTCTTTGTCAAATGTGATCTGTATCAGTCATAAATAGGCTCTAGTGCCTGGTGACCTATACTAGGAAATAAATTGGGGGTAGGAGTTTTAGCTACTTATTTAGTCTTAGGCTAAACATACATAGGGAATGCAAAGGATGAATTTTCTTGCTCACAGTGAATGTACTGTGGATCAGGTATTTGAGGAGATAGTAAGTTGTGTTAGGATTTGTAAAAGTGCTGTCTTCTGTAAGAAATCGTGGTCCTTTTGGTCTGAGGTATTTTTGTTAGAATTTGTTTTTCTTCAGTGACAGAATTCCTCAGTCTACTTTAGAGAGACCAGGCATACAGAAGACATTCTGTTTTGCAACAGAAAGACTGGATGTGTAATGTATATACTTCAGTCCTGTCTACTCATACTTCTACCTCCCAAATTTCTCATGGCAGGAACATATTGTGTTTCTCAAGTCTAGCCTTATCCAGCTATGTGTTCAGTTCATTTTCGATAGCCATATTTGTCACTGAGTTATTTAATTATTTTCAATGTTATTGAAGACTCTGCTGGAGTTCATAGCTCAGCCCGGCAGTTCTGACACTACAAATACAGTTGTACATTGCCCTGATACTGAGGAGTCCCAGAAAGTAATGAGGATTGCAAACATTTTTTTTGAAAAATTCCCAAAACCTAATGAAACAAAACAGCTGAATATTGTGTCTACCTCTTTACGACCAGGGCGGTAGGGATGCCCTGGTCTAATGGAGAGTTCCCCAAAATAATGCTTGTTTAAGGCCCGTAACTTCATTGAGAACTTTGAAATCGCTCTTGAGGCTTTGTTGGCTGTGTTCCGGGGTCCTTATTTCAGAATTCTTCTCACTGACATCAGAACATCTCCAAGCTGGATTTCTGTGGCTTTTAGGACCTGCCATTCAGGGCTGTGAAATGGATGTTCTGGCTTTTGGTGGTTTTGGGGGTTTTTATGTTTCTGTTTTGAAGTAATGGAAGGAATTTAGAAATAAGTCTGTAACTTGCTAGCTCTTAAAGGTCAGAGAAGACTTGGCTCAAAATACATTGTTTGGAAAACATCACCTTATGACCCTGCACAAAACATCTTTGTGTCAGATTTGTGTATGCAGTATTTCCAGGTACCAAACCAAACATTTAAAGGACAGTGAAATGGAAGTTTAACCTGGACCTGAGAAGTAGGTCAGGTGCTTTTTGAAATACAAACCTATTAGTTTAGGAATTTGCCCAAGAACATACTTGAATTCCAAAATAATATTCTTTAAAAACATACAGTGGAGTGAATTTGTAAGGAATCTATGTCCTGTCTGCTGCAGGAAAGAAGGTATTTATTTGAATCGGTGTGTTTCTGGAGTGTTTTTTGTTTGCCTCCATGTCTCTGCTTTCTACATGTGGTTCTTGCAATTCATCCACATCATCATGTGGTTCATCCAATGTTAAGTCTTTAGCCTGGAGAGAAGGATTTAACTGCTTTTTAGGAGTTTCAACGAATACATGCATAATTTAGCCTGTGACTTTCTGATTGTAGTGGTGTGTTTAACAAGATCCAGTGTGGATTATTAATGTAAAAAGCTTTTTTTTCTGAATATGTTTTCCATAATAGTCAGCAGTTGAGCCAGAAATCTAAGAATAATTTAGGAGGAAAATGGTTTTTTGCTGCTTTGGAGACAAGATTTTTATTTTTATTTTCCTTTTTTATCTGGTGGTTTCTTTTCCAGATTGCAGTTGCCTAAATCTTACTTTTTGAGCCTTAGTGCACTGTTGAGTTTGGTGATTGGAGTATTTATCTTCTGTTGAAGTCAGTAGAAAATTGGAGCCCCTTCCTTAAGAGGAAAGGCTGAGAGAGCTGGGACTCTTTAGCCTGGAGAAGGCTGAGGGGAGACTTTATTAATGCTTATAAGTATCTGAATGGTGGGTTGAAAGAGAATGGAGCCAGACTCTTTTCAGTAAGAGTCACTTGCTGCCAGTGACAGGACAAGGGGCAATGGGCACAAGCTGGAACATAGGAAGTTCTATTCAAATATGAGGAAAAACTTCTTGACAGTGAGTGTGACAGAGCACTGGAACAGGCTGCCCAGGGAGGTTGTGGAGTCCCCTTCTCTGGAGACCTTCAGGATCGGCCTGGATGCCATCTTGAGTAATGTGCTCTGGGCAATTCTGCTTTAGCAGGGGAGTTGGACTAGATGACCTCTAGAGGTCTCTTTTAACTCTGACAATTCTGTGATTCTACATGTGTTTCTAAAAAGTTGCAGTTAAGTGTTGGTACCAATTTACAATGATGTGAGGAACAGACTGGGAATGAACACCAGCTCAAATTCAGTAATATTCTTGATCTGTCTGTAGTGTCTTTCCTGTTCAATGCTGTTTGGATTTTCTATATAGCTAAATACTAAGGACATATACATGAAATATTAATCCTTTCAAGAGAGAGTTCAAGCTAATCTGTCCATTGTACCTTTACTCTTACAAGAGTGTAAATCTCAATTGTGTTACCCAGTAAGGAGAGACTTCAGAAGACGTTTACTCAAGAATGGTTCTTGATGACACTATTTAAAGGGGGTTTACACTTCAGATGTTTATCAGGAAGAGAATCAAGTTGGTGATGTTTCACTGGAAACAAAGCAAAATACTATTGCCCAAATTAGTCACTTAAATGAATTCCAACTTGAGATCTCCTGACAGACCTGGGTTGCAGTGTAAAAATCGGTGATGTCTGGAAGTTGAAAAGCATTCAGGTCTAGTATCTTGGTTAAAATTTTTATTTAAGTTTAAAAAAAAAAAAAAAAAGGTGAAGTTCCTATAAACTGGGAAGGTGGTAGCATCAATAAGCTTAATGATTTGTCTTATATGGTGTTTCCTGATTCTGTGATACCTTTCTTGAGCTCTGTTTAAATAAATTTCCATTTGTAAACACGATTATTCTGGTAACTTGCAGTGTTCAGCAGTGCTTGTTATTTCATCATAGAGAACCTAGACTTCTGATTGTGTTGTGAAAAGCTCGATTCTGTCAAAATAACACTGCAAAAACTTTGGTTTATTATGATTATTTCAATAATGTGGGCAGAAAGCCAAATGTGCCATTTCTTTACAGAATTGTTAGGAAGCTACACCCATCATATTATGGTTAGCTAGTGTCTTTAATGATACTTATCAAACTAACTGTAAGGACATCTTTTTTTTTTCCTGAAAAATAGATCCGAACAGAAATAAAAAAGTTTAAGTAGTGTTAACAAACAGCTTTTATATCTCACCAATATTCAGCTCTCTTTTTACTTCATGTCCACTTATTTCTTATCGTAATAAAATTTTATGGTAATGACTTGGCTTTCTTTTTCCATTATTGTCTTTCTTTTGGTATGCTTTGGTTATGGCACAAATAAGTTTAGTCAGAATCATGTTTTGTCTGATTTACTCTGATATTTCTAGTGTAGAATTTTCAAGTAGTTTTAACTTTGTGATAGGAATGTCAGCAACTTAGATTGCAGTTAGTAGAACAGTAGAAAGATTTTATTTTTTTTTTTTTCCATTTGGTAAATACTCCAGACAGTAGAGGAAGAAATTGTAAAAGAACGATATTTTAGTGGCTCACAGGCAGAGGAAGAGGTTGTTCAAATTATAATCTGAGCAAGTTGAGTAATAATGTGTTAAGGGGAGGGAAGGATCAAGCTGTATTATCGAGCATCTGCTATATTCCTCTTCCTAAATGTTGTGCCTTCTCCCTCCATCAGCAAAAAAAAACCCAAAATCAAACCAACACCACCCCCACCCTGGCCTAACCCAAGTCCAGATGGAAACTTAAAATTCACACATATACAAACCAATAACTAAGAATCCATTAGAAATACTGACTAATAAAGGTATGATTCTATGCCTGTGGTAAATGGGAGATCTGGATAACTGTTGAAAATGAGTTAAAATTATGATGTGTTGATACTTTCCTCTTAAGATATTTCTCCATGGTGGACTATACAGATCACTCAAATAGTGAGGTTACTGGGTGGCTGAAGACACGTTGCAGTTTCATGGAGGCAAGTGACACTTCCTTGACTTAAATTATTCAGTGTCTTCAATAATCCTTTTTTTTTTTTTTTCCTCGTGTGTGTGTGTGTTAAAACTCACGCATTTGAAATGGTCTGAATCTGAAACTTGCTTCCTACCGAGTCTTTCTACAGACTTTGAAGGGAAGGCTTTCATTCACCTGTGGTTCTTTTGTGTAAAGACTTTGTCTGAAGTCTTGGCAGGACAAGTTCTCTTCATGGAATACATGTTTGGACAGAAAAAAAGACTGAAAACTAAATCTGTTATCTGCATTCTACCATTTTCAACATCTTAGGATTGATAGGCAGTACATCTAGTTACATGGCTAATTAGAGGATAAAAATGGGTATAATTTAGTGATTTAAATCTGATGCAGGTTAATAATGATTAAGAGTGCATATTATGTGGTATCTTTGTTGGTCTAGAATTTCTCAGATCTAACATCTCAGACGAAAGGGAAGGAAAAAGTAATAAATGAACTGAGGAATGAAGGGATTGTCTAGGAAGACAATGAAGAAAGTTGATATGAGTTTTGAATGTGAATTTAACAGGAGGAGATGTGCTGTGTGGAGATACTTTAAAGAAAATTAAAATTAGCTCTGATGCCTGAAAAAAACCAAAGTCTGTGAACTGAATGTTCCATTGAGCTCTCCTAGTTGCAAAGTAAAACCCTTTTGAGAAAATTAGACTAGTGTGTTTCAAGTGCTGAGTACTGCTTCCTAGAAAATAGTAGTACGTGGTCATAATTTTTGTAGACTGACTTCATTTAAACACTTCTTTTATTTCTTTTTAGGACTTGATTTCCAATACCTTAGTATTCTCTTTGGTTCAAGAAAAAGGAAAAATCAATTAGTTTAGTATAGTAAGTGCTAGTGATGGGCCGCATGGGGAGGCCTGACTCCCCCAAACAGCGATGGGAGGTAGTCTTCTGTTCAACTTGGGAGTGACTAAATAGAATGATGACTTATTACTTTGGACACTCCTTGGTTTCACATTACAGGCTGAAACAGTTATTTGCATATTCAGTATTGGTTTAGTCTGTTGGTGTTTGTTGTGATTTTTAAAAATTTTATTTCTAATACTTGTGTTAAGTTAGTCAAGACAGGAAAAGTTTCATTCAAAATGAGATCCCTGGCTGTAGCCAAGAAGGCAGAAGCCAAAGCTGCAAGGACTTTGCAGGTAGTTTGCAGAATGAGCTCTCCCAGAAATATAGTAAATAATCTTGGATGATATTCAGAAGGTCTCTCTTCGATCAGGATGGTGGTAGTAATTCAGTGAATTTTCTTGTTTCCAGGTAGCTACTAGAATAAGGCATCTTCTCATTTAGCATCAGAAGCTGGTAAGCTGTGCAGTAAAATAGATGTTTATGGGAATTGTTGTCTTAATGTTTCTTTTTTAATGTGCCTTGTTACTGTAGTTAGGTTAACCATGCTTGGACTTGGAGAGAGCTGTCTGAGTATATCCTAGCCATGCGAACTCAGAGTATACGTGACTGGCTACAGGTGGGAGTTCAAGGGGCTGAGTAAAACCTCTTCTGCAAGACAAGAATCAGAATTCTACAGCACTCTTTAAAGGTTGGCAAATTATAGTGAGATGGCTAGCACCGTAATCACTAGAGAAGTTTTATAGTACTGTGCATGTGCTTTGGAAACAGATACGGGAAGCTATAGATTCCTGGTGTAGCATGTGATAGGATAAATAAGTAGACCTTTATTGTTAGGAATCATGGATGTCATCACCTTCAACTTGTTCAGTTGTAGTGTTTCACAGAATACTTAGGATATACATAAACATAGAAATATATACTGATCTATACTTTCGGTGGTCAAACTGGCCTTAATTCTGTCTGAGCTAGCAAAATTCTCGAGCAGAAAGATATGTGACACAGAGACCATCTGAGAACAGTAACATTAAATTTAGTAGAGAGGAAATAATTTCTTGGAATACATGTGCTTCATGTCCAAGGTCACTGACCAGAAAGGAGTTCTTGTAGAACAGAAATAGCTAGCTGGCAACCCAGAAATGAAACCTCTGCAAAACTGTTTCTTCTGATCCTTGGGAATACCTGAACACCAGCTGTGCAGCATGCAGCCTGAACAAAAAGTGTGCTTAGCCCAGGGCAGGAGGACTGGTGGGGAATATTTGCAGCCAGTTACCTGGAGGGCTACTACTTCCTTCACTGCAGCCCTAATTTTCCTTCTACTCAATACAGGCTGAGCAAGTGGCGATGTTCTAGGATTTTAGGTGAGGACACTTAATGCAATGTCGGCTCTTGCACTTGCAAAAATGTTACCTGAAGTACACTACCACACAGATGGCTGTTTTGTTGTCAGAGGCAGCTCACCAGTGCTGCTGCTTTTGGACAGTACCCTGGACTCAACTCCAGGTAGGACTACTGAAATGTTGCTATGCCATGATTCTCCATCATCCTTGTTAAGAAAGGGTTGTTAGCACAGGTCAAAATGTTGCCACACAGTAGAGGTGCTAAAGAAAAACTTGTCACAGGACTCGAGTGCTACTGGACATGGCAACTGGAATGGCTCCTGAACCTGCTAAGATCTTCTGTGGCTGGATGTGAGTCGAATACAAAAGACTTTGCTAGTGAGGCGGTCTGTATGTTTGGGAGAGCCTGTCCTCTTTCCTACATGTTCTACAGTATGTCTGCTTTCTGTTTTCTCGCTTCTGTTTTTCATATGCTGCAGACTTCTTGACTGCTATTCTGGCCCCTAAGGAGGTGCCCAGAGAGAAAACTATGTCAGCTGGTGGAGAGGTTACCTTCTGTGTTTTAAAGGAGCAGAATGGGCAGAAAGCTAAAGGCTGTTGATCAGAGTTAAAAGAATCTGTCCAGTTGAGAGATTTGGGAAAGCAGAGAAGTGAATCAACTGACTTTGCATGTCAGAATGGGATGCTGGGATTACCTCAGTGTATATGTGGCAGTGGGGAAATGAAACTCTTGGGATCTCTCAGGTTGGAAGCAATATCAGCAGGCCTGAGTCCAGCCTCCTGCTCACAGCTGGACCAGCTGTGAGATGGGACCAAGTTTTACTGGGCATGATCCTGTTGTGTCTTGAAAACCTCTAAGGCTGGGGACAGCACAACCTCTCTGGGCTCCACTCTGGTGCCTCTCTGTCCTCTGGAGTTGGGGGAAAAATGCATCACTTTATATGCAGTCTGAAACTCTCTTGTAACAATTTACGCTCGTTGTCTCTCGTCCTCCCATCATGCAGTGCTGTGAAAAGCCTGGCTTTTTCTTTGGTTTGTCAATAGCCTGTGGCACCTTTTAATATAGGTCAGCCTTCAGTCCTTGTTAGGAAATTGTAAATTGTGATTAATTAAAGTAAATAAAAATGAATATGAGCTTGGAATTAATGATTGGGATGGCGTAGTGATAAATTGATTACATTATGCAATATAACATCAGTGAATGTAGCTCTATTGAGCAAGCTAGCATGTAGATACTAATTAAGAGGGAAAAATCTTTATTTACTTTTGATTTTATTATTTGGAACAACTTGCACAGTTATTTCGGTAAAATAAATAACTGTGCCCCTACCACTGAAGCAATTGAACATAGTACTGAAAATTGTGCTATAAGCTTCCAAATATCATCAAGGTAGTTGATCTGTTCTTAGGGGTGCCAGAGGTTCTGTCCTTTGGGGAGGTATCTGACCTTTGGATTTTGGAATTTTAGATACCAGTGATTTAGATAATCAGGTTTTGTCTCTATCTAGAGGGTTTTATTCATTCCTGTGGAGAGCTAAAGGATTAGCAAGGCATTAGCTTCCTGAAATAAACACAGAACCCGTCTGTTTTTCTAGGTCTTGTTTCCCATTTGATGTAGGAAAATGTTACGTGTGTTTATGAAGATTTGTTTTATTATTTCGTAGCTAAAATAGTAGCTTGTATAAACAATACAAACTCACAATGCATTTGACTGATCTGATTAAGGGCCCTGTCTTTTGATATTTGATCAATTTATGACGCATGTATGTGATCACTAATCGTTATTGTAGAAGAAGTGGCCACTGTAGAAAGCTTGATTATCCTTATCCTCATGAAGATGCATAGAGATAAGATGAGAGATACTGGACACAAGCAGCAACAGGGTAAATTACACTAGGATAAAAATTTATACCATGGAAGTAGAGATAGTCAAATGCTGGAATTGATTTCTCGGAGGTAATGGGATTTCCACCTTGGAGGTGCTCAGAACTCATGTAGACATCTGAGCAATCTGATCTAAACTGACCCTGTGCTGACGAAAGGTTAGGCTACGTGACTTCCATAGATGCTTTCCAGCCTATATCATTCTGTACTTACATGTAAACAACGTCCAGTATTTCTATGGTAGGAATCAGTGCTGCAACACTGACCCAATTACTTTATTTGAAAACCTCTATGAAAAAAGATAGGGCTTCTTATCAAGCAATGTAATTACTGAAATTTTGTGTCACAGGTGACCTGCAAGTCAGTTCAGCATATCTCTGTAGGGACCATCTTGAGTTTAATGCTGACAAGTTATGATGTATTTCCACAAGATGTGCATCTCTGCTGTTAAGAGTAGAAGACAGTTTATGGGTGCTGGTGGATTAATGCATCCTTGGTGAAGACTTTTGTAAACTGAAGATTGAGTAAGTAGATGAGAATATTCTGAAGACAACTTGAAATAAATTTTACTAATCTATTGTTTTAATTATTCGTTTGGTGGGGGAATTAGTATTTATTTCCATTTGGAGCATCAGCTTATAATAGATATGATCAAAGAATGCAAATTTAATTAGGAAGTAATTAAAGAGCAAAGCAACATCAAGGCATGTACAACAATTTTCTTGTTCTTTTATTGGTCTAATTTTGGCCTTGACTTAACATAAATGCACAGTTTATGGAGTACTTTTTTTTTCCAGTGGTGTAGAAATCGGGCATTGTGGTAAGTCTTCGTGACTCTTCCAGATGACTGTGCTAACACTGAAGCAAGACTTGGACTCTTCAACAGACAGAGCTCGCCTTCAGTAAATGAGACTGGATTTATTTCCTTTCATAGTCTTACTTTAGCATCACCAACTCAAGCTTTTTCTGGATTTTTCCTTGCGTTTAAGGTCTATTCAGTGTCAAATCATTTAAGTTGTTTTGGCGTTCATCTTTATTGAGCATGAGGAAGTTAATGAACTTGGAAACGTGTATTCACTTCAAAGTGTGACAAGAATGTAAATAATTGAATTTAAAAAGCAAAAGGTCTCAGTAGTACCTGTGAGGAAAAGAAGGTACCCAGGTTGTTGGAGTTGTGAACTTCATTGAAGAAAACAGATGTAATAGCTTTAGTTGTCCCTGCATTCAAGTTTACAGTGCTAAAGCTTAGTTTAGCAGTAAGAAAACAGTAAAGAACAGAGAGAGCTAGAAAATTAAGTGCTCCACCTGTGTTTGGTTGGGAGTTTGTTGTTTTTGGTTGTTTGTTTGGGTTTGTTGTTTTTGTTTTTACAAATGAGGCTGATACTTCTATGGGCTTTAAAGGCCTTTTCTTTGGAAGAGGGAAACATCTGTCTCTTTCAACTGGATCCTGATGTTAAAATAGCTGTAGGTACTTAGGGTGTGGCTGACATTTGTATTCCTACTTTCAAGGTCTACATACAGCAGAAATATATTGATACCTAACTTCTCATCATTGTAGACAGTGTGAATGCAGATATGGGCTCCTGCTGGCAGTATAGCATCTTGAACTCTTGCCTTACCTGGCTAAAAATGTGCTTTATCTTCAGGTATCTTGTAGTGCATCTGAAAGTGCACCAGTAATGTAGAGAATGCAAGCTAAGCAAATATCTCTACTAGAAAAGACAGAAATTTGACTTGGATCACGTAATGTATATAATCCCTTTGATTTCTTTCAGTTAGAAGCAGGATTTTATGTGAGTCGTGGAGTAAGTACTAAAACTCAATTACTGTAATTCCTAGCAACAACTGGTTTGGGCTTCAACATCAACGCCTTGTTCAGATCCCACTGTGGTGCCTTTTGTTTGTATGTAATGTCTTCCTCAACTTCTCTCTGACATGATGCCTGAATGAGTCTTGTAACTTTGTAAACCATGGAAACATGTAGGAAAATGGCTGGTTAGGTCTGAATAGGTTGCTGTGCAGCACAGAAGAAACCTGATGTTATTTTTAGGGCTTTCATTTTTTTTCATATTATGATAATGTCGGTGTGGTATGTGTAAACTTGATACATGTAATTTATCCACAGAGGAACACTTGCCTTCCTCTGCTTTAAGATATTCTGCAACTAAGTTGAAAGTCTGCACAGCATTTGTGTTTCTTTTTTTCAGTAAAATAACACACAAAACTCCAGATTTTATGATGTTACTTTATGAGTTTGCTTCTTTGCAGAAACCAAGTGGTTTGTCTTTGCAGAGTTTTGTTATTCAGCACTTTTTCTGGGATGTCTAGTGAGGGCAGTAATCAAATTGTATTTGATTTGTTAAACTCCAGAATTAGTGCATAGTGGTACTGAGATACTCACTTGAAATAAAAATAGACACCTAACAAAACTCACGGTGGAATACCTTGTGGCATGCAGGAGTGCAAATGTTTTATGTTACAGCAAGCAAATTATTTAAATGACAAGGACAAAGAAGTAATGACAGCTAAGAGAAATTATTCAAATCATACATACATGTTATTAGAAGATTTTTTTTTTTAAACTTACTGGCATCAATTCTGAAGAAGGTTAGGATAAACAGTAGTCAAAGTTCAGTTGACTATGTCCCTTATCTTAAAAATATGGTTATAATAAAGTGCATTTATTATAAAATACATGATGACCCAATGTATTAAGCAGTTAAAAAAAATAAAAGCTTTTATTCATCTGATGCAAAAATATTTTTATAGTGTTATGTAATGATACAAACTATATAAATAAACTCTTCAAGAAGTGCCTAAGGATTGGGACTTCTCTGGAAGAGAAAATACCTGTTAAACTTGATGGATGACTGGATGAGGGGAGAGCAGCAGATCTCACCTGCCTTCAGCAAGGCTTTTGATACTGTTTCCCATAACATTCTCATTAGGAAGCTGAGGAAGTGTGGGCTAGATGAGGGGGCACTGAGGTGGATTGAGAACTGGCTGTGTGACGGAACTCGGAGGGTTGTAATTAAAGGAGCAGGGTCAAGTTGGAGGCCAGTAGCTGGTGGTGTCCCCCAAGGGCCAATACTTGGTCCAGTCTTATTCAATATACCCATCAGTGACCTGGACTAGGGGACCAAATGTATCCTCAGCAAGTTCGCTGATGATACCAAACCAGGAGGGCTAGTAGACACTCCAGAATCTGTGCCGTCATCTTGCATGACTGGACAGGCTGGAGAGCTGGGCAGAGAAGAACCTAATAAGGTTCAATAAGAGCAAGTGTAGAGTCCTGCACCTGGGGAGGAAGAATGCCAGCCACCAATATAGGTTAGGGGCGGACCTGCTGGAAAGCCATTCTGAGGAGAAGGATCTGGGGGTCCTGGTAGATAGTAAACTATCTATGAGCCAGCAATGTGCCCTCATCGCCAAGAGGGCCAATGGAATCCTGGGCTGCATAGGGAAGAGTGTGGCCAGTAGATCAAGGGAGGTCATTCTTCCTCTCTACTCTCTGCACGTACAAGGCCACAGTTGGAATACTGCATCCAGTTCTGGGTTCCTCAGTTCAAGGGAGACAGGAAACTACTGGAGAGAGTCCAGCGTATGGTAACAAAGATGATTATAGGCTTAAAGCACCTGCTTTATGAGGAAAGCCTGAGAGAGCTGGGATTCTTTAGTCTGGAGAAGAGAAGGCTGAGGGGAGACCTTATTAATGCTTACAAGTGTCTGAAGGGTGGGTTGAAGGAGGATGGAGCCAGGCTGTTTTCAGTGGTTCCCAGTGACAGGACAAGGGGCAATGGGCACAAGCTGGAACATAGGAAGTTCCATTCAAATATGAGGAAAAAACATTTTACGGTGAGGGTGATAGAGCACTGGAAGAGGCTGCCCAGGGAGGTTGTGGAGTCCCCTTCTCTGGAGACCTTCAAGTCCTGTGTAATCTACTGTAGGCAGTCCTGTTTTGGCAGGGGAGTTGGACTAGATGATCTCTAGAAGTCACTTCCAACTCTGACAATTCTGGGATTCTGTAACCACTGTGAAGTGTTGCTTATGTTTTTATTGGTCATGCTCAAGCTAGCCACCCTAATACTATGTTTTGAAAAAACAATTACGAATGACGTGTTCTAACTCTTGGAACCAAAGGAAAGCTGTCAATGCAGCAGGGAGCTTTATGTAAGCCATGGGTGGGGGTGTTTTGGTGACTGAAACTTTGTTTTGTTTTCTGAATGACACTTGATTTGTGGAAGTTAATAGATGTGCCTGCTGACAGAGTTCAGCGGTTGCTCTTGAAAATGAAGTGTCTCCAACCTGGGAGCCAGCAGCACAGCTTCTCGGTTGTGCTGGCGTCTGCTAGATCACATGCCACCTGTATCAGGGCAGATGTATTCTGGCAGAGGAGAAACCATGACGATATTTGTTCTGCACAGCAACTAGGAACATGGCAGCTCTTTGTTGTATTTGTTATTTTCATTTATTTTTTCATGAGGTAGTTGCTACTTGATATGCTTTTGAAACGGTCATGAGAAGACACCTAATTTGAGAACAGTAGTTTGGTTCTTTGCTATGCTATTTTTCCATTATGGGTTTCAGCAGCCTCTGGATAGCGTGGGATCTGCAAATGGGAAAACCATTAGCCAGAGGGCAAGGTGCTGCATGTCTTCTCACTGCATGTCTGCAGAGGTGCAGTCTGACTCGGGGTGAACTCCCGTTCCTTTCTGCACCCTTTCAGTGGACAGAGATGGGTAAGTAGGCCAGTAGGCAGAGCAGCTACAGAGTCCATTATCTGCCTGTGTACTGCCTGGAGGTCGATTGTCCCTGCAGAGAGTCAGGAATCTAGTTGGGATGGAGCGAGGATGGATGGCCTAAAAAATCTTATAGGAAAGGTAAATTTGAGTCTTGATTGTTTGGAAAACATACATACTTTCCTCTAGCATGAGGAGGAAGGGATTTTTTTTATTCATGTTTAATGTGCTGGTATATTTCCCAGAGACATTTCTCCTTCATAGCAGAGACTCTGTTGAGTGTGAGGTAACTGTGGCCCTGACCAGAAAGGAGAACCTTTCTTGGAGCTTACAGCAGGGTTTTTATCCAAGTATAGCATAGTTGGAGGATGTAGGCTAGCTGCAATTTCTGCTTGGGATGCTTCTGAGCCTTCACTAGGTTGGGGGATGCAAGGAGACTGGCATTGCTTGAACTGTCTTGTGTGCTTCCAGAGTTTGCTGCTTGTGACCTGTGGATTCAGAACTGAGCTATTTTGTTAGTTATGTTTCTTGGGAGAAGGTCAGTCATCTGGGATGTTCAAGATTGAAATCTTCTTTGTTTTCATGGCTCTAGTATAAATAGGGTGTGCTGTTAGGTTTGAAAAGGACTTGGTTTGGTAGGTACTGAAAGTCAGTAACTCAGCTGATGACCACAGGGAGAGTTTAAGTTTGGGTGGTTCTTAAGATTGGTTGATATAAGTAAAGTAGGAGTGTTTTATTTTTTGCACCAAGGAAGGCTTTTTGTTCTTGTTAACTATATAAAGACAGCACATCCTGCCCTCTCCCCTTCCCCCCGTAAATTGGAGACTGCAAATCAAAACAACTAATTTTGTGCATTTGCTTTTAATGAAGTATTTCTCAAGCTGTTGTGACCCCAACAAACTTAAAATATGGAAGTAGGATAAATGTAAAGGGAGTCAAGAGGTAAAGAGACAAGGCATTCCAAGTGTACAGTGGCAGTATAGATAAATAGATGGTTCAAGTCCCAAAAGACCCAGTTGGAGGCATGGTTCTTTGGTGCTCCCACGATGTTAATTCATTTTACTGCACCTAGTTTCTGTTAGACCAAGTAAGTGACACATATGAAAGGTTGCAAGCTGTCCTCAGAGTTTCAGTTCCTAATGGTGTTTTATATAATTTTAGCTGGAGAAGGTGCTGATGGGTAGAAGCAAAGGATGAAGGCCTTACACAGGCATCTTGTGTTGAATAAGGCAAGGATACTGTAGGGTGGTTCTCTTGGCTTGATGGTTCTGTGTGGCAGCATGGACTTGCAGTATGTTGCCCACACCTGGTATGAACCTGGACGTTAGCAATGGCAAAAAGCATCTCAGCACATAATCATGAACACGGGTGCAGCAATGCATGCGAGGCTGGATTCTAGGATATCTGCTGGTCTATCTAGTTCACTTTAGTTACAGTGACCACCACAGGTGGTGTACTGGAACTAATCTGAGAAAATAACTGTAAGCGGACACTGCATGGCCCGTGGGAGAGGGCGGTGAGTTGAAGTAGCAGAAATGCAATTGAGAATACTAGTAGGGTGAATTAAATGCCTGAGTGGATGGATGGGTCCCTCTGGAAATTGAACTTGTTAGCCTATTGTCCTGTGCACTGTAGGGTGTTGGTGTGTTTTTCTGTCTTATTACTCAGATGCCTTTACCAACTTGAGAAGCTCAATATGAACTGGCAGTGTGAGCTGGCAGCCCAGAAAAGCCAACCATATCAAAAGAAGTGTGACCAGCAGGTCGCAGGAGGTGATTCTCCCCCTCTACTCTGCACTATTGAGACCCCACCTGGAGTACTGTGTACGGCTCTGGAGTCCTCAACAGAGAAAGGACATAGAACTGTTGGAATGGGTCCAGCGGAGGGCCACAAAGATGATTAGAGGGATGGAGCACCTCTCCTATGAGGACAGGCTGAGGGAGCTGGGGCTGTTCAGCCTGGAGAAGAAAAGGCTCCGGGGAGACCTTATTGCAGCCTTCCAGTATCTGAAGGGAGCCTGCAGGAGAGAGACTCTTGATCAGGGGGTGTGGTGATAGCTGATGCCGTGAAAGGTGAAATCAGGACTCAATATTCAGGGTGACTATTAAGCAGGTATTCTTTATTGCAGTGCTGGGTGCACAGGAGATCGCTTCTCCAAATATACTTACCAGGTAAAGTTAGTTTAACAACATATATGCATGTTATACATAAATAGTCATGCTGTTTTGGGGAACTAATTAACATATTCATTATTCTCTGAGAATTCGTTACCATACCCTACCAACCTCTCGGAACCCCTTTGTTCGTCAGAGATAAGGTCCGTCTCCAAGATTACATGGTGCTGGCCTCCATGTTTACTACATGCATACTTGTCTAGAAACAGCTGTCTTGCTACTTATCATACCTCTGCACGGGGTAGGCCCCTGTTTGTGGTCTACCAATTAAAAAAAACCAACAACAAACCAACCAAATAAACCTCATAATATTTGCTAACTCATACTTACGCTAAGAGCAGCCTAGTTATGTCAAGCAAACCTTCAAACCATACTTCAGCCTTATTCCTTAATTGAAGGACAAGGGGTAATGGTTTTAAATTGGAAGAGGGGAGATTTAGATTGGATATTAGGAAGAAATTCTTTCCTGTGAGGGTGGTGAGGCACTGGAAGAGGTTGCCCAGAGAAGTTGTGGACGCCCCATTCCTGGGAGTGTTCAGGGACAGGCTGGATGGGGCTTTGAAGAAAACAAATCATGTGAATTGTGTTATAAAGTTTTCCCAGTTGCCTTAGGTATGCCTGTTCTGTGTAGCATACCATATTGTACCATAGGAAGACCTGAACTACTACTGCCAAATGGGGCTGTCTGGAAATCAGATGTAAAATATAATGTTTTGCCATCTCATGGCTAAATAACTAAGGTGCAGCATTTCACTGAGGTATCTAGTTGTTTGCCAGGTCCAACAGTGAATAGTACTGGTTTTGCTGCCTGTGCCGTTTGCCTTGAGTTAGCTGGAGAATCTCCTCGTGATGGATCCATGGAGTTATGCAGAAGTGAGCTCAGACTCGGTGCCTCTGTTTCGTTTGTGTGTGTCCACTTCTAAATTCTAAGATAAATCTTTTGTAACTCTGAAAAAAGAGGCAGGAAAAACTAGGGGAAGGGCAATGGAAAGCTAGGTGCATTCAGTAGCTTCACAGTTGCTCGGCCAGTTTGGGGTCAGCGCGGCTTAGTTCTTGCTCCCCTACTATCAAGGTGAGAAATCACTTAGTTCCTTGGAGGGATATTCTTGCTGATCACATGCTGCTAGTGCATTAATTATTGGGCTTGTGCTTTATAGTAACTCTTTCAGCAGTTTATGTGCTCTAAGTGAGTATCATTTAATTGGACAGACAATGCTTGCTCAAGCTCAACGCTGTGTGTCAATTTCTAGTCTGCTACAGATTTTTCCTGGAGCTGATTAAAAGATTTTTGAAAGCCCAGTTGTCATTGGGGTGACTGTTCTTCCACTTCAAAAGAGCAAAGCTCTGCAATTTTATTGTCACATTTATATTCTAACCTTTTTCCTTTTATCTTTACCTAGTGAGAGAACATCTTTGGAGTTGAAGAGAAACTTTGGAAAGGAATGGGCCCTGTTGTCTTGAAGCTGTATGCCCTGATCCCAGGAATGCTGTAGAGGTTAGTGATGTGGATGCTTAAGAACTAACGTAGAAATTGCCTTTTGATTTTTAATTAGCACAGTCTTCAATAAATTCAGTCTGAAGCAGTTCATTTGCCTGTCACAGAAAGAGCATTAATTCAAGCATGGTCAGTTTAAAATTGCTCAATCCAAACAACATTTAAGGTTTTGTTTATCTGCATAGATGCTGTGTAAATACATAGCTGGGTGATTACAGAAAGTTGTGTGATATGATGCATGCTTAGGGTCAAGCTGTGTTAAACTTGGAGGTTTTTAAAAAGCAGGTGAGAATGATCATAATGCATAAGATGATAATATATGATTATTGTTTACATTATTGTATATAGTACACACTAATTGTATTATATAAATATTGTATAATTGTATTTTATTATATACATGAGCTTTTAGCTGTTGAGTTAAAATCTATTAAACCTGTCTGGTTACTGTAAAGGATTTCTAGTCTGTTAGCGTACTTTAAAAGTACAGGTGTATGTGGTGTGGCTAATGAAGAATAATGTCCAAGCTTTGCTAGGACACCCCTTACCATGTAGACCCTTTTGGGGCAAAACCTAATAAAGTAGAGTAGAAAAAATGCTGCAGCATGTCACAGACACAGAAAATGAAAAGGTGATGCAGTAGGAACCATGTAGGTGACCCGTTAGCACAAGAACATGCTAATTGCCATTGTTCTTTGTAAGTGGTGCCATTTCTTGTGGAGAACTTTAGTTATTCATGTGTTCTCACTGTCTTTATTATCTGGTATAAAACTGAGCGTTTTAAAGTGTTCAAGGGGAGGTATCACTTCTAATTTAATAAAAGCACACAGAAAGACAAAAAAAACCCAAAGATATCCTTCCTTATGGAGTCATGCATTCCAACATCAGTGCTTTCATTCTAGCTCTGTGCTGCTGCTTTAGTCTCCAATGTTTTATTCATTAACAAAAAAAAATAAATCTGTGCACAAGTGGGTCTGATAGAAATATGCCTTTTTTTACTTAGAAAATACCTTGCTCCCTTCAACCTATTGTGTTTAGATATTTTTTTAAACGTATTGTACTTTATTGAGAATATAAAAAGATGAAAGGCTCATTTCTCCCCTGAGTCTCCCTCTTGACTTAATAAAAGCAGTTAGTTTCAAGCAGACTGTTGAATGCGGGCTGTTTTGTGAATCTGTGAAGACTATCTTATTAGTATCATGATGTGCTGTTCAGATACTTATGTAGGAAATATTTCTTTGGCACTTCATACATCCTGTTCTTCCAGTTCTGAGGACATGCAAGAGCTGGCAGAGCTTACTAGCTTGGGTTTAGTGCTGCTGTGGTTAGGTTCCATTCAGACCTGAGCCAGCTATATCTGATTCGGCTGGGGTCTCCATGGGGCCATGTTGATTTTTTTTTCCATGTCTGGCATGACTTACCTGCAGCTACGGTCAAAGGCGTGATGCAGTTTATAAACACATAGAAGATACTACCAGAAAGGAAGACAGCCAATCAGCATGAATTTGTCAGGGAGAAAATTGTGTCAAGCCAATTAGATTGTTTTCTTAACAAGTGAATTGGCTTACTACATAAGGGAGGGAAGGGATAGAAGTGATACAACTTGAAGTGTTCGAGGTTTGGAAGGATACTCTTCTCACTGTAATAAATGTACTGGTTTATTGTTTTATTTTGCAAATGGCGTCTTCCTTAAATCACCATACTGTAGAAGTAAAATTTATTAAAATTTATTTAAAATGATTCAGCAGAGCAGTTAACAGGAGTAGGTTATTGGGATCATCTGGAAAGGCATTTGAAGTAGACTGTGCCTAGATTTGACAATAATGGCATCCATGATTTAGATGATGAAGTGGAGTTTACTTACAAAACATGCAGGTGATGTCAATTTGGAAGTAGATGATATGGGCCCCACAAAGGGTCTGTATTAAGGTGTTTGACTTTGTAATCAGAGTAAGCTGTTTGTGTGTGTTAATTTGACCTCACTCACCCAAAATTTGTTGTAACACAGTAACTTAGTGTATATAGCCTGAATATATTGAGTTTACCGAGTTGGGTGGCCTCTTCCAGCATTCTTTTGTTTGTGGTACTTTTCTGTCCTTTAGTAAAACTACAGCACTGAAACCTAGTACTTGAATGGAAGCGGTTGTTACCTTAAAAAATGATGTATCAGGATTTAAAGTCTTGGGACACCACTGAGTTACACATGTAGAAGGCTAACAGCACTCTTGGAAAGTCCCAGGATTTTACTCTTTTGCTGGAGGGAAGCAGAAGGTTAGGCACTGGAGCAGGCAGCTTCTCTTGTAGGCTTCTAGCGGTGCTACCTCCCTTCTTTCCAACGATGGCATAGCAACAGATCTAGCTAGGCAACTTGTCTGGACTCTGAAAGCAGGCTGCTCCTGCAGCTCCTCTTCTACTTTTGCATTTCTGTGTGCACGGTCCAAAACATATGCTGCTGTTTGAGCTTCAGGAAGAAGAAGTGCTGGAGGCGTTCATGATGTGAGTTATTGTTTGGATTGCTGAAAATGTATGAGGGAAAAATAACTTCTATATCCTTTGTGCTAGATTGCTGGAGGTTGTTAGTGCTTTAGCACCTCAAGCCTTTTTGCTTGCAGGACTTTGCTCTAATGTTTGTTTATTTATAGTAAATTCCTTTAGTCTGCCACAGAGAGAAAATGGATGAGTAGGAATGAGTGAGCCTACTTTTTGGTTTTTTAAGAGCTTTTGTAGTTTACGATAGGAAATATAGAAGTAGTTGTCATCTGGGATGGTGTTAGAGAAGCCTGACATACTGCTTTTATTTTAAGCTCCCATGGTAGAAAGAGGGTTTTTTTGGGTTGGGTGGTGTGTTTGGGTTTTTTTTTGGTTGGTTTTTTTTTTGGTGCTGTGCTTTTGCGCACACAATGCATTTCTTATAGGTGTCAGGTTATCATGAAAGATTAATTTGCTGGCTCCCTTAGAGGTAAGCACCAACATTTCACTCTGAGTCAATAGTTTTTTGCTAGCAATAGATTAACACCTGAAATCTCCTGTGACGTGTTCCCATCTTTTTGTGATGCCATAGTCTCTTATGGATGTGAAACACGGCAAGGAAAAATCTCTCTTAAGGTTAATTCTATGGAGATGCTGCTCTCTGATTCTATAATCCCTGCTGCTGTTTTCCTGACTTCACTTGGAGTATGGCACTGGCTCTTTAGTATCCTAACAAATGTTTTTCTAGCAAAACAACAAATTAAGTTGATAATAGATACACCTTAGCAGCAGAGACCTGGTGCACCATTGATATAATTCATAGCAAGAATGCTGTGAATGCTTTGTGCCCCATTTTATGTCCCAAATAGAGGGTGTTGGAAGTGCTACTACTGGTAAGTGATAGCCTGTAAAAGGTGAGCCTTAGGCAGTCGCTTGTAAAGACTCTAGGTCCCATGAATGGAAACAAACTGTTTTAGAGCTTTCTCTTGATTATAACTTCAAAAAGCTGCCTGGGAGAAACCTCAAAGGTATGTTCCTGTAGATGCAGGAATAACTGTACAAAGTGCTGGAACTGATGTGCAGCAATTTTTATAAGTGAGAAAATAATGGAGAAGTGCTCTGTTACCTGACTGTATTGCAGTGAGAGTTTGTTAGAAGTACTGATTATTCTTCAGTGTTGACAAAAAGGTCACCTTTTTAAAAAAGCACAAAAAGAGAAAAGAAAAAAAACGAGAAGACAAAAGTCATCCCTGTAATACTTGCATGAGAGAAGTGCTGGCAAGAGGCCACAACTCTCTGCTTTTCTCCATGTTTTAGGAAGACAAAAGTTATCCCTGTGTTAGAGATGGGTATTACTACAGCTTCTATTTAGTCCTCTAATATGGAAACCTTGAACAAATACTCCCTCTAATAGGGAATGTATGGCTACTGTGAAAGGCCCTGTACCTTACACCCAAGTGCATCCTTTGCTAGTAAATTGTCTTTGCTTCTGTGCAATTTGTCAGAATTGAACTGGCCACTCTTTTGAATCATGACATCTCTTGAATGTGCTAACAAGAGTGATGTCTGTGCTGTTGGTTGTGCAGTTAGTTTTCAGCATGCAGGATTGTTATCCAGATGGGTTATGGGAATGTGTGGGTCTGAATGCATTCATCTTATGTGATGTGTAACAGAGCTTGAATAAATCCCTTCAGATAAATTAATATTGCTACCCCGCTGAGCTGTGTGTAAATTACTCAGCTTTTAGTTCATCCTTACTTTGATCAAATAGCAGCTATTACCAAGTAAGTTCATGTAAAAAGCCCAAACACCTTCCTCTTTCTGTCACTCCTTGTTCCCAGACTGAGCAATCTGGAGTGTGTATTTCAAGGAAGATCTGTTAATTCAGACAGAGAAGTAATACCAAATTAAAGAAAGGAGTGTATGGTAAAAACATAAAAGAATATATGAAGGTATAAGAGAAGAAGCCTTTGGCTGTGATATTATTGTTGCAATTAAATCCTAGTGTTGAGCATTTATTTACTTAATTTTCTAATGTGTTTTTGGCAACATATTGCTGGTTTTCACTCTGTTTATTGCTTTGTGTTTGTATTAAAAATAAGCAGGAATAGTTACTCTGTGCGCTGCTTACTGTTAAATCTTAAAAGGGACATAAAACTAGAGAAAATGGATAGTGTTAAAAAAGTTGCCTTCTGAAGTTCTGTCCCAAGGATCTTTGTATCTAGAAATGGCCAAGCACTCTGCAGAACGTCCAGGTGAGCCTATACATTTCACAGATGTGCTGCAGAAGCCAGAGCTTGTTCCAAATAAGTAGTAAGTAATGTCTGTAGCTCTAAATAACATTGCAGTGCATATGCCATACAGTTACTATCCTTTTTTCTTTTTTTTTCCCACCTGTTGACGATATTTCCTTAGTGTGTGTATTGTGTGTATCTGTAAATGAATACAAGGGGAGATTGGGAATAAACTCTGCTTCCGTAGTTGTGATTTTACTATGTGGATGTTCACTGGTATAAATTTAGTTAAAAAACAATGACTGCTGTAGACATTACAGCATCCTCCTGTGGCAGTAGAAGAATTTTTTTTCCAGAGAGCTGCAGCTTCAATCCTAATTTTTTCTCTGTACCTCTAGTTATTATCAGAGAAAGGGACTAGTATAGTGGCAAGACATAACAAATGAATAACCATAGTTATTGATAATGATTTCCTTAGGAAATCCTACCACTTCTGTGAAGTTGTTGTCGTTATGAAAACAAAGCACCTAGCAGTGTTGATCTGAACCAGCTGCTCTATACTGTATGGTGCTGTGCATGAAAATAGCATTGCAAGCTACGATAGTAAACATTGCCAGAAAATAGGGGGGAAAAAAAGGCAGAAAACTTAAGAAAACTCACATTGCATCTGATCTAGATGGTCTCTTGCGAAGGAAAGGTCTCTTGCGCTTCTTTTATTTTTCCAGAATAATTGGTTCTATTGTAACTGAAATTTAAGCAAAATTAATTTTTCCTGCTTTTCTTATAGCACAGAAAATGTTGTCATACATATTCATTTGTAGTCTGTGATATGTCATTTGTATTTGCAGTGACTATGTTGCAGATTGTATGTCTTTTTCCTAGAGCGTATAGTTTTCCATCTCATTCTGCGGCTTGTGTGATTTTTGATTTATTTTTGTAGAGTAGCTGTATCACTTACTGTGGCCTGGGCATTGTAAGGCAGGAGGAATCCATTCTCTTCAGCTTCTCAGTTCTCCTTCCCATATCCCTGTGCTTGCTGGGAGGGACCAGCTGTGCTCCACAATCAAATGAGCCTGGGCACTGGCACAGATGGCGGCACGAAGCTCGGGAGGTCCGCCTGACTGCTGGGAGGATGTTTACTAATGATGGGCTGACAGTGGTTTGTAGGCAGAGGAACTTGCCATCTCCTATTAGTAATATCTTACAAGGAGAGGATTTGAAAACTAAGATGCTTGTGCTGAGCTTCAAGAATTCAAGGTATGATGAGACCTAAATGAATACAAACTACTTGTATTTCTTTGCATTATGCTTTTCCCTAGACTAACACTGAATTACCTGACTAGCTTCTGTGAAGACTAGCTTCTTGTTGTCAGACTCTTCTGGAGTTGTATTTGCTGTTACAATGAGAACCTGAGCCAAATGACAAGCTGAGATTTAAGTCAACATGTCATATTTTGAATTATGTAAGTAATGTTACTATGCATAATTTTCTGTGGTTTGGATGTTGGCTTTACAGAAAAAAGTGAAGAATAGGTAGATTACATTTAAGAAATAATAAGAAAATTATTTTTTAGTTAGTAATGTATGTAGTTTTCAAAATATGGCCTGTTCTCAAAGTGTGGTAGTTCTGCTGTGAATTAGTTTTGTTATTGACTTATATTAGACAACGTTTTTGGAAATGTAACAAAGTTGGAGAAGAACCCATCATATTAAAATAGTAATTTGCCTGTCTCTGAATGCTAAAGGATTCATTTTTTTCTCTTTGAATAAGAGCAGCTTACTTTTTGAGGGGACTTCTAACAGTCCTATTTAATCTTGCAGTATACTGCATAAAATTCTGTTGAGAAAACATCTATTCACTGTGAAATATAACTTTTGTTTTGGTGTTATGGCCAAGCAGGACTAGAACAAGGATAATGGGGGGTGAGGGAGGAATTACTTTTGAAAGTAGTTATGATAGATAATACACACACCAACCCCATTACTAGCAGTAAAATGTAAGCTAAATAAGCATGGATTTTTGGAAGTGTTGCAGCTTTGTCCCTGTATGAAAGAGACCAACTTTAATGTCCAAGAGGATCTGCAGTCACTCCAAGAGGTGCAGAAAGCCTCATCTTTGAGGTACCTATAACAGCATTGACAGTCCTTCATCTCGTCACAAAACAAGACCAAGAAATACAGTCCATCCCTAAGGCTACCAAAAATCCACATTTACCTGCTTTTTAAAAATGTGTAGAACACATTTACATGGGTTCTACATGACTTCATCTGTGAATTTCATTGCAAGGCCTTTAATCACCTCATTACATACAAACACAGATCTGATCTCCAAAAACCAGTTCAGTTCTGCTAGCCACGAAAGAACACTGAAATTCCATACCTCAAACTGTTCACTCCATAGAACCTCCTTAGCTTGGAAAAAAAGTTAATACTTATGCCAGAAGATGTTTTTAAATCATTTGTGCAAGGTAAAACATATTGCCATTGCAGGGCTGAGGACCAAACCAAACTCTTCAGTATAAAAGAAGCTTTTCTGCTTCAGGAGATGAGGAATGGTCATTCCAGAAATAAAAATATCTTACTGTGTTTCATTAACTTTAATCACTGGTTATGGTGAAGATCAAAGTAGTGGCTCTATATAGGTATTATGTTAGAGACACCTGCATTAACACATTCAGGTGGTTTGTTCATAGACATTCAGGCTCCAAGAGACTGTTTATTCGTGCTTAGGCAATCATACCACTATGGCATGTTTCCATTCCTTTGACCTGTTCCAGTGTGGTCTCAAGCTGCCAATCAGGCCTTGACTACAACAGTCTGAACTTCTCCTGGGTGTACAGTTCCTCCTCTCCTTCAAGGAGTGCAAAAGACACTTTCTACTAGAGAAAAGTGGTAACTGAGGAAACAAATATGTATGGAATGTGCAAATCCTGACAGGCAGAAGGAAAGTGGAAGTTGGCTGGAGCACAGGCACAAAAGATAACAACAAAATAGAAGAAATTTCTCCTCTGGCGCGTATTGTTGGAACATTTATTTATAGGAAAATTGTTAATGAGTTAAGTTTCAGACCAAGAGAAGAAAAGTTCTGGATTTCAGTGTTCTCAGTGCACATACTATAAACATGACAGGTTACTTTTGGAAAGTAGATTTTACCAGATTAGTGTTAATCTGGACACTCCTGCAGATGTCCATGATCCCCCTCCAGACCTGCTGGCTGGCAAGACGACAGAAAAACAAAGTATCCAGCAAACCTCAGCACTGGTGCTAACACCCACAGCTGAAAAACAGATTGGAGGAAAGCAAGTACTGAAATATGGTTGTGGTTTTGAACATACACTAAAAGTATTTAAAGAGCTGAACCACTTGCACATCACCAAAATAATCTGCAATGAAGGAATCAATAGATTACTCAGAACATTACAGCAAAAGATTATAAGCAACTTATCTATGCAGCATCAGGAAGATTGCTGAATACTATAAGGGCAGGTAACAACTGATTAAAAAAACCTAAATGAAAGCAGAACGGACTATTCACTTCCTCAATATTTTTGGAGAGCAAATTCTAATTAACAAGTTTTTCCAATGTTCTGTGGTAAAATATCTTGAAAATCTTTGAATGCTGTTTTTCTTGGGGGATTTTATTTCCAAGATCCCCAGATAAACTGATTTGCATTAATTGGACAAACAGAATGCCAGTTACAGCCCTGAAGAATACTGAGAATAGAGCAGAAATGAAATTTTGCTTTGCCAACCTGAACTGCATGGTGATGACTAAACCATGCCATTCAGGAGAGGAAATGCTGCTAAGAAGCAGCTGAACAGCAGGGGAAAAAAAAAAGGGGGGGTAGAGCAGAGGGTCGAGGGGGCAAAATAATGTAGGCTCTAAAGAGATAAACGTGTGCTTGGCTGGTGTGCAGACATCATCAAAGGCATAGGGGAAAAAACCCTGTTTGAGAGGGTGGCTCCTGCATTAGCAGTCAACAAGCAAAGTAAAAAAAAGTCTTCCTATAAAAGTTATTCTGCTAGAATCAACAATGAAACAATGAGTTGTTGAGGAATGGGCAAGAATGCTTTGGTCTGTTTGTATTTCCAGGTGTGTGTGGAGAATGGGGAAGGAAACTTTGGAACAGGCTGTTACATTGAAGCAGTAAGGCCATATTCTAAACAGGGTCGTTCGAATACTACGTTCAGTAATGACAGTGGCGAGTCTAAGCACATGTCTAGTATTCAGCCAAAAAAGCCACCGGACCTATTTTTATAAGGAGCATGGAATCACTCAAAGTGGGTCCTCGTTTGTTGTGGTGGTGATTATGATGGTGTTTTTTTCTTCCCAGCAGCAATCTAAAGCATAAACTTCCTCCAGCCTTGTAAAACAGCCATTTATATACCCAAAAGAAGAACAATTTTTCTGCCTTCAGTAAATTTACATATGAAAGAGCAGTAAGTAGAAGCCCATTACCTGTAAAATTTGTCTCCATAGAGCTGCCCTTGTTTTCTAACAACCTGGATAAGAAAAACAACAGAAGCACATGCTTGGCTGATGTAATAGAATTTCTCTCTCTGCTACCATCTAGTCAGAAAGAGTGCAACAGAAACAGCAGCGTTAACCCTAGGCACAAATGTTTGTTTATTTCTGAAGCAATAGGAAGTAAATATGGCTGAATGGTCACAAACTCTTTCAAGTTTCATGGTCATAGTATTCCCAAGCAGAAAACGGAACAAGCCCGAGATCTTGAAATTAGCAATTCAGACCAGAGATGTAGGGAAAAGCAGGAGAAATACTTCCATACGCATAACTATTGTCTCTTAGACTGTAATGAATCACTTCCAACATTATGCGGTGTTGGTTGGACGTTGATGCAATATTTATTACATGCTATTTGGCTTCTGAAATGTGAACATTACTCATGAAGTTTCCCTGACTTTTTTCAAAATCCGCTTTTAAAGAAATGTTGTGGATGTATCTATTTAAGTGCTTACAAAAGCAGAATTACCTTTTGGCTCTTGGAGCGGTGTACAGTAGCTCAAGGCAAAATGAGAATTAGTTTTTCCTTTTAGTTGAAAAAGATGTAGAGCAAAAACTGCAAAGGCAGAAAACTTAAAATGAGTATGTGTGATCAGTCTCAGTAGTCTCTAACTGGGCTTTCTGGCGGTGTTCTTTGTGGGCATTTACAATTTTTTAGCTTGATTATTAGTTTATTGTTGAGCTTAAAAATTGAGAATCCTGAAGTCTTGCTAAAGGCTTGGTTAAAGAAAAGCTATACTGAGAATTGTGTTTGTACTGGTAACGGATCCTAATGTGTGCTAAAGATAGATGTAGGAAGCAATTTTATCCGCATCAAGCCAAAAAATCATATTCTAGATGCTGTGTGGACAGTTTTGTTCCCGCTAGGAAAAAGCGGCATATGTGTTTGCTTCCTTACGTGCTGTTTCTTCTCTGCTTTCTGTAACACTGACTTGTAATTCCTTGTTTGATAAAGCTAGGAGTTTTGAGCACCATCCCTGGATAATCTGTAAACAATGACTTTAATCACATCCTTTACCTGCACATGTGCATTGGTAGTCCTTCATGCTAGGTAACCGTTGTTCTATGCTATTGCACTACAAATTAAAATTGAAGTAGGCTTTTCAGTTGAAAGGGCATAATGGATGGTGGGTCTGCACTTGAGATCTTAGTTATCTCTGCTTTTCATCTGCAGAAATAGAAACAAAGAAAATTGATGCAACTTGAACTGCGGTTTGGAGAAGCACTATGTATTGTTTTCAGCTGGGGTAGGATTTAATAGTTTGTTTTACAGGCTTTATGTTTTGGAGGTGGTGGAAAAATTGTAGCTTGGAAATATTAAAGTACTGGAAGTAATTTTGGGAAATAACATTTTATGGTTATTAATTAAAGAATTGCAGAAAGCAACGATAGAGTTATCTATGTACTAGTGAGTCAGAAAAAAATTGTCTGTATACAGAAGTACAAAACAGTACTTTATTTGCTTATTTGAAAAAAAAAAGTGCTAACATTTGATGTAACTGAAGTTTGTTTTAATTTAATACAAAATGCGACACACTCACGTGTCTTAGCTAGACAACTTTTCTTCACCCCTGCAGCTTGAGTCAAAGTATAACTGTTATTTAATTGTTATCCTTCTTTTTCACTGAATATAAAACATCAACCTTCAAGAGGGTACAAACCATAGGAAATGGCCTCTATTAGCGCTTGCTATCATGTGTCATTACCATGAATAATTTGTGGGAAGCGGACCTAGAAAGAAGACTGATAGTCCATATTTTATAACTGTATCCGTCTAACTAACCAGCTAAGAAAGTTTTGTTTACAGTGATGTCAAGCTATTAGGGTCAGCCTGAGTATGAGAATATAATTTCTGGTGTTACAAGTATACAAGTAAAAAAGGAATTCTATCCTTAAATACTCATTCAATTTGAGTTCATAGTACAGGAAAAACATGTCCTGAATTATGATAGCAATTCTCTTTTTTTTTTTTTTCATTCCTTCTTTTTTTTCCCATTCCTTTTTCTTTTTGGAGATGTTAAAGCAAAAAAATTGCATTGAATTCTCCCATTTGGACACTACCTGTGAACTGAGACACCTCTGTAAGCATCTCTCCAACCTGTAGAATCTAACCAGTATTTCATTAGGTTGACCTATGGACTTATATTCATCTGAAAAAGAGAAGGTTAAGCTTACAGGGAAATAACACAGGTTTCCTAGGGATAAGTTTTAAAGCATTTCAGTACAAAAGAAAAAATAACCCACAAAACCCATAACCCTGAACTAGTGTGACCTTGCAAATCCTTGTCTGCACTTTCCTTAATTTAATAATACTTTGCAATACAGAAATTGGAGCAGGGGGTTGATGGTGCTTTCCTGTTGGGAGGATTTCTCAATGAAATAGTTCCTGTTTTAACCAGATGACTAGCTGTTTAACAAGGGGAAAACTCGGTACAGGAATAGGTGCTTTTATCACTGAGTCAGCATGCTGGCTTTGCTCCAGGCCCAGAGGGACCAGGCGATATTCCCCAAATGAGCGTGTGCTAGTTCAGTCTGTCAGGGAGAGCTGATGGCTTCCTTTTTAGAACAAAGCTTCCTTGTGCATGATTTTTTTGGGGGTGTAAGTAGTTGTGTTTTCGTTTGGTGGTGGTGTGGGGAAATGGGAGGAAGTAATTGTGTTCCTCACTACACCACCTGCTGATGTTTTTGCCTACAAAGAAAATTTATTCCTGTTCAGTTCTAAGGACAAATGGATGTGTATCTAGCCCGTAACAGCTCTTCATTGTTTCTTTAGAAGGCCAAAACAAAGGTCCTTTTTAATAGTGCATGTTGGTCATCTTTGGAATGTTAGTATTAACTACATGGGTAGAGAATCTTAAAACTGGGAAAGAAGTAACAGATGTAATGGGGATTGTGGAGGGAAATAACGGGTGTGGAATTTACTGATAGTAATGGGCTTCTACGATTCATTGTAGCGATGAGACTGATCTTAAGTTTCATTTTCCTGAGATAATTGGGGTGGAGGTGTGCACTGATGTCCTATTATAATCTGCAAAGAAAGAAATTGATTCCTGTTTCACTGCTAAACTGCTGATGTAATACCAGTAGAGTGCCAGGAGAAACACTTGTGACTGTAATTACGAAGCAGATAATTACCTAGCTGCTTATTTAAATAACACCCTTTTGGAACTAGATGCACAGTTTGGACCTGTAATAGCTATTGTGAAAATAAGTGTGTTTCATGTAGCTTCTGTCTACTTTTTTTTTCTTCACAAATGTTTTGATAGCTGTAGTAGTATTACCCGTACATTATCATAGCCTAACTTGTGTTAATGATTATATGTGTGTATTATGTCTTTTTTTTCACAGTCTGTCACTGTCTTTAATCTTTGTAAGTTTTTGGTATTTTATGGAATGGAATTTATGATCATCTGTCCAACAGCTTTCACTAACAGTAGACAACACTTTGAAATATTATTTTAAAGGGTAGAAGTTACTGCCTTCACTAACTCCAGCAAAATTTCTTGTGAATCCCATCATCTTGTAGGTTTCCCATATAAATTTAACAGAAAAGTGAAGAGCTTGGGTTTATATCAGAGCTGCTCAAATGGGACAGCTCTGCTTCTTCTCACATGAAAACATGCAGCCATTTGATGGCCAGTGAAAGAAAACGAAGGGGTTGTTTAAGTAAGGATGCTCATGCTGTGCCTTTACTGTTTGTTTCATTTCTCTTTGCATGGAGACTTTTCTACTTCTACCACTAGGAGAAAACAGCAATTTGTTTTACAAGAGCAGCAGTTGAATTGTTCCTGTCTTTGTGCGTGTTTGAAATCTGCTCATCGAGTATCTTGTTTTAGTTTTGGTCCATACAGAGCACGATGATAGGCAGCTGCCATTAATCTATTTTTTTAGCACAAGTGTCAGAAGATGAGTGCCTGTTACTGTGCAGCTTTGTGATGGACCTTCTGCTTGCTTAACTTGCTTTTCCAAATGAAACTTTAACTTCTTACTCAGCTTAGAAATAGGGAAGACTCAACAGCTGGACTGTCTGATAAGTGGTTCCCTATGAGGAGTATGCCTGCTTGGACCTACTGGGGGAAGTAACTCAGTAAGGCTGTGAAGAAAAAGTCATGTGGCTGTATGACAGAAGGGGGAACATGAGGCAGGGGGGGATCTCCTCTCCTGAGAACCAGCTTCTGTCCTTGCCTATTCCAGAAAGCTCCTTGTGGGGTTTTGGAGTTGCTCTCTAATTGCATCCTTGGTGTACTGGGTGTCTAGCTTCAAGATCGCAATCTGACAGGGAGAAGGACATCAGCTGGTCTCTAAGGGATAACAATGCAAGCAAGCATTACAAGATGCCATGTGGGATTAGCTACTCTCCAAAGTTTCTTAAACTAGATATCCAGATTAGACACCACCAATTTTAGTGTAAGGTGTGTGTCTGTTCATTGTGTGTATATTGAGGCTGTTAACACACCCATGCTGTGAGGTAGATTTATGAAAGTAAGTTTATGTCATATCTGGGAGGCATTCTGATCTGGCAGTGATGAGCAGGACAGAAGAACCCATGAGGAAATGGCATTGCTGTAGAATAGGAAGTCTTTATTTTAGATAATTTTGTGTTTGCAGTGAAAGGTTTAGGTGTACTGCTTTCTTGTATGCAGGCCTAAGCTTAAACAAAGACAACTTCAATCAAAATATTTATACAGGACATAGTGGCAACTGTCCTTTCACTCAGCAAATGTGTGAAGTTCTGGTGTAGTGTTTCAAATGTATCACTCCTCCAAGGATATTTTTTAAAATTTATTTATTTTTAGCTTAGGTGAGCTTAAGTATCTCAATGTTTTCTTAGGATAAGTAAATTCTGGTACTGAGATTGATGAGGGAGCTTTTTGCCTGCTGTAGACCCTTAATAATTCTTCTCGCATGTCTAAGATTTGGACCTAATACTGGAGCTCACAGAGCCAAAGATATTTTCCTTGTATTTTCATAGATAATCTTTGCTATGTTATAACAAAGAATATCAGTGTATTTGGACTGGCAAAAGTAAATCACAGAAATTCTTTGAAATTTAATGTGCATTGTATTTTGGATGATGTTGCATGAAGCCCATGCTACTTTTTTCTAGTAGAACAGAAACATAGTAGGACTCAACTCTGGAATAATTCTACAAGTAGTATTTACTCTGCTTGAAATTCATATACTGTATACATTCAAGTTGATCTGCAGTGGAATTGAGGGTAAACTTTACAAAATTCTGAAGACTGAGAATGTGCAGAAAATACTGCCAGAAAAAGCTGATCCACAGGGCAAATATCATTGTCAAAGAAAAGCAGCATGTATTGCAGAGATCTCCATGTGTAAATGTTAGTGTTACTATCCCCATCTTCACTTTGTACAGTGCAATATGGACTCCTTATCTGTGAAAAACATCAAGGAACATCAAGGAAGTGAATCCTTCATAGTAAGGGACATACCCAAAGAATGTCTTCTAGGAAGATTTTCTTGACCATTGCAGGGGCATCTTTGGGGCAGACATGTAAAGTTTTGTATCATTGTGTTTTGGTGTGGTTAGATTTTGGGGGTTTTGTTGGTTTTTTGGTTTTTGTTTTGGGTTTTTTTTTTGTTTGTTTGTTTGGTTTTTTTTGTTTGTTTGGGGTTTTTTTGTTTGTTTTTTGGTTTTTTTTTTTTTTTGTGGGTATTGGAGTTCCAGCTGGATTAAATACATTATCAGTTTTGTGTTGTCTTTTGTGTTACTTATAGAAATAAAAACCAAAATTAAATTAGTAATTTGGATATTATTTACACTATGTTACATCTCTTCTCCCCTCCTCTCTGCCTCATCTCTTATGTTGAGGTTGAATACGTGATTGTACCAGGGAATGGCAGGAGGGACCATGACTGTGTTGAGAAAGCGAGGATTACTTTAATTGTTCTCTGCATTTGTGATCCTGCTGGGGTAAAGCTGTCCCAGTGGAGGTAAACGGATCACATCTTAGAGAAGCCATCCCAGTAGGCTCCTGCTACACTGAGAAAATAGCAGGTGGCATTTATTTGGACTTCTCTGATGCAGAGATACAGAACTACGACTTGTGGGGCTGAACAAGTGCAAGTTCTTGTTCTAATTGGGTGCTTAGGCTGAATGCTGCAATGGGATTTGAAAGAAAAATTGTCTGCACTAGCAAAAGTCTTACAACAGTGGTGGGTTGTGTGAAAACATGCGATTTGGGTGATGGATTTAGAGTTCTCAGCATTTTGTAAATCGTGGAGAAATTTAAAATATTATCTTTAAAAGATTCTGTGAAAAAGAAAATAAAGCCTTTGTTGCTTAGGCAAAGTGAAGCTTTGGCTCATTGAGCACAGATGTGGTATTCTGGTCTGCCTTTTGGTTAGTTTACATGATATCACAGCAAGAGAAGAGTTCCCAAACTGAAAATTTTGGGAAAAGGTGTACTGTTTGGGAAAAACTGTACTGTTTCATCTTTAACTGTATGAATCATACAACTTTGAAGTCTTACCTGTGTTTTTTCTTAGGGGTTATACTGTAATTGAATTTTTCTTCAAACGTGAAATGCCAGTGCAGACTTCCAGTATGGGCTGACAGTTACTGGCTTGTACGTTAGTTAGCTTTTTTATTTACTTCTTGTTTCATAAATTTTTTTTTTTTTTTGCATTGCAACAAAACGTTTCTTAGCATCAGTTCCTTTTTTATATTCATGTTAGTAAAATACTGTTTTATGAACACATTCCAGAAAAGTATTTTGTTTGTGGGTTAGAGAGAGAACATGTTTCTCCTGTTAATGCTTTTTACTAGTGACTAATTATTTTCATTTTTAAATGTGTAGCTCATGTTTGTACCTGGTGTTATTTTCCCATCTTTAGCACTCAACTAGTGTCTTTCCTCACAACTTAAATTCTGGGTTTGAATTCTTCAGTTACGGGCATATTCCCTGTGTTACTCTAATCACAGCACTTTTGCAATCATCACTTCTCCTTTTAATAATTGACCTCTCATTTTAAACCTCTCTTTTAGATAACTTAAATAATTAAGTTCTTTAACTCTCTTGCTGTGAGGCATTTTCTACTCTTGAACATTTTTTATAGCTGTTACTGACCTTCACCTTTAAGCAGCAAGAGGTAGGCCTTACAATTCTGCAGAGTATTTAATTGTTGGTCTTCTTAATGTAGTGTGTGGAGCTGAAAGTGTTTTCCGTTTCTCCATTACTCCTTTCTTTACTTGAATGTAGTTGTGAGAGTAGTCCCTTTTGTCACAGTGTCCAATTGGCTGGGTCTTTTGAGGGATTTATCTGCTCTGACCCTCTCAACCCTTGTGCAAGGTCCTACTTGATGGACTTCAGTCTCACATTCAGAAGATTTGATCCATGTTGTTTTGAAGGCTAATACAGGGCCAAACACAGATGCTGTATCTCATCTGTTCGATTTTTAAAAAACATGTGGGCACCAGTGATACTGTAGAAGCAGAACCTGGGCAAGATCAAGCAAGACTTCAGAGCCCTGGGAACCATAAGTGAAAAGGACAGGCACCCAAGTGATCTTCTGCCTCATCTTCCCAATCAGAGATAGTGGTGCAGGCAGAGGTCGACACAACATGCAGATAAACACCTGGCTTCACGGCTGGTGTCATCAACAGAACTCTGGCTACTGTTATGACGGGGCATTCTTTGATAAATACAGATTACTAGGGAAAGATGGGATCCAATTCCCTAGAAGATGAAAGAGAATTTTTGGGGGCAGATTGGCTGACTTAGTGAATCACACTTTAAACTAATGAGATTGGGCAATGGGGTTCAAAGCCAGAACAAAGTCTGGTCACAAGCAGCAGGGTGGATGAGTGCACCTACCAGAGTACTGGTGAACATGCCCCAACCCTACAGAAAGGTTCCAGCAAAAATGTGAGAGAGTTGGCAGTCAAACTGAAATGCTTTTGTACCAGTGCATCCAGCACAGTTTGCAACCAGGAGGAGGTGGAAAGCTGTCATCTGGCCTTTTACTGAAACTTGGTGGGATGAATCACTTGATTTGGAGCACTGCAATAGATGGCTAGAAACTGCTTAGATGGACAGACAAGGAAGGAAAGGTGGGAGTATTCCCTCTTGCACTCTACATTAAACAATGGATTTATTGCACAGTTCTTTTTTTGGAAGACAGCAATGCATGGATTGAGAGGTCATGGGTGAAAATTAGAGACAAAGCAACCAAAGGAAATTTCATGGCTGGTGATTACTACAGACTGCTTATCTAGGGGAGGATGTTGATGAAGCTTCTGACTTCAACTACAGGAAGCATCACACTTTGCAGGCCCTGATTGTGCTAGGGTACTTGAGCTGCCCTGATTCTGCTAGAGGACTTCAGCCACCCTGACATCTGCTGGAAAAGGTGATCCCTTCCAAACCATTCTGTGATTCCAAAACAAGTTTCTTTTGCTTCAGGAGGGAGAGGACTGAGGTGTTCTTCTGCAAACCCGACAGCTGAGGTGTGAGACAAACAATAGCTCTGTTGGATAGGCTTGTCTATTTGCCATAGAAAAGTCAGTAAAAAATTTAAGCATGCCTCTGTGATAAAGTCAATGTCTGAGAGAGTTTGAAGGTCTTGTTTGATTAAAGTTAGCCGGTTCTGATTTTATTCTAGAATTATTTAGAGAATACATTGTGATATGTAGATAACACTGCTAAAAATGCTGTGGAATGTGTACCAAAGAATCATCTAATAAATAGTACCAAAGTGTTTAGTGGTGTTCAAAGACTAGTCAGTTGTGCTTTGTGCTGAAGTGTTTTCCTGTTTTAAGTTGTTGGCTTTAAATTCTCCAGACACATACTAATCAATGCTTTGCATATAAAATTAGTTAATGCTCTTATCTGCAGTGTGGTACTTGCTGTAAGAGCGGGTACTATATATTTAAAGGCTTTGATGGAATAATGCCTCAATCTGTTGTACTCACTGAGTTCATTTTCCTTTCTGAGCAGGATACAAGGGAACTTCCAGAAGTCAGTCAAGATGAATATGGTGAAGAGGATCATGGGCCGGCCACGGCAAGAGGAGTGTAGCCCCCAGGATAATGCTCTGGGCCTGATGCATCTGCGTCGCCTCTTCACAGAGCTCTGCCATCCTCCACGGCACATGACCCAGAAAGAACAAGAAGAAAAACTTTACATGATGTTGCCAGTGTTTAACAGGGTAAGCCAGAGAATCTGAAAGAGGGGTTTTCTTCATTTGAATTGACTGCTCATATTTTGTATTCCTGAGACCTTTGGTTTGAGCACAACAGAAGCTTTTGTTCCGTTGGCAGCCCTTCAGTTTTCCCTTTCTCCTCACATACTGTTGCATTAGTGGATAAACCTACCATTGGAGATTTCCTTCTATTATCGCTTTTTCTGAAGTGCGATCCGCATTTGCATGTTGACTGTCACAGACCTTTTCTGCAGAGCTTGCTATTACAGAGTCATCTGATTTCCAACTTTAACTTACTTGCAGGAAGTTACATCCATTTGTTTGTGTAGCAGCATTGTCCTGAGTCTAACTCTTCTCCCTCCTTCACATTTATTTGCACTGATGCATATTTACAGATAACAATCATAATATCTCCTGTCAGACCTGGTTTTGCTAGGCCATGAGCTGAACAATTTTAATCTCCTCTTGTGATTAATTCTCTGTATTCTCATCGCCCTTGTAGCCCTTTCCCTATGTACTGAATCTGAATCCTCTTGTTGGACAAGGCGGATTTTGGATAAGCAATCTGTAAGGAAGATATAATAACCACTTGTACAGTGCCATTCATATTTCACTACACCTTTGTACTCAGGCACTGAGATTTTGTTTGGAGTCAGGCCTGTGAGAACTGTCACTGGAATTAATAGGAATTAATCATCCTGACATCTTATGTCACTCAGTTACTCTGTCACTTCATTGTGAATAATAAGGTCCTTCATTGTGAATAATTTTAGAGTCTTGAAAGAGCAGTAGGTACAGATCTAGCTTTCCCTTTTTTTTCTGCTGTGACCTGAACTCTTGATTCTGAAGCTCTTCCTGGGTGATAAATTTGTGCATGTACACGCTACCAAAAACTAAAATACAAAAGGTAGGTAGGAAAATCGGCTCAGCTTTCTTATTTTTTAGGTTGTTTTGAAAGTATGGCTTATGATGATGTTAGACATTGAACTGCTTACATGCTGTGGAGAAAGACTAATCCTAGTCACGGCATAGTAGTAATAGGATTTTCAGTCTACTAGATAGCATGCTTTAGTGGATAGATCCCCTAAATGTCATTCTGTTGCCCTAGGACTTATTCCTAGTTCTGCTGGTAACCTGTTGTGTGAGTTTGGAAGAAGCAAGCTTAGTTTATCTACTTCCTTTTTAATTTATCTGCTTGGATTGTATGCCCTTCAGTTATGGATTTTCTTAATTTGTTTTTGCAAATTAGCACAATGGAATCTTAATCTTGGTTTGAGCCTGTGAAGGTTATTTTGGTGGAGTTATGCTTAGAAATCTCCCTCTGGTGGTTACAAGTGGTCGATGCTTCTGAAAAACGGGATGTGTATATCCCACTATAGCTGCTTCAGCACTTAATTGTAATCTGTGGCTGGAGAAGAATTTTTTTTCCTGGCCTTGTGGTAGTTACTTGCAGTAGCATTGTATCTATAGAAATCACAATTGATGATATAACTAGGATTAAGAAAAAGTAGTGCAGCAATGCATGTCCTGTTTCTGTATAGCAGCCTTTCCTTAGATTTTATTAGACTTCAGAGATGAAAAAGAACAGTTTAGTTTGAATATCTCTTTTGGTTTTCCCTTTTCTCTTTTCCACCCTTTCTTATTACACAGGGCAAGACAGCAAGCGGTGCAGAGAAAAAACCCCAATTCTCTGTCCTTCCACTTCACTCTGTTCAAACCTGGTTGTAGTTGATGTTTTTTCCCCATATGTCTATTCTCTTTCACTGTCCTTCATTAACTCATGTTTGGAAGCATTCTGAAAAATGAACCAGTAGCTCCAAGTTTTCTTCTTACTCTGCCAAAATTAACTCTTGCCTAACTAGTCTCAGCTACCATTTAGATTTCTTGAAAAGTTGAATGGTTTCTGTGATTTCTGTTTGTATGAATACATCTTGGCTACTCTTCTCCTAGATCCAAGTTTTTCTCTTAGTTATCATAGATTTTGCCTTCCCCAGGTCTCTTTCCTGTTCTTTACAGAATCCATCTAATTTTGTGGATGGGCTGGCTCTTTTCCTGTCTCTAAATACTAGAGACTTTACTGAAGTGAACTTGATGATGAAGACACGTTCTTCTGTGTTTGCCAGATGTTTTGCTTTTGAATCTTACCTGTGGCTGTCTTTCTTCCCTCTTGTTTCTTTGTTTGGTTTTAACATCACTGTCCTCAAACTCTGTCTGTTTTTAATTTGTGGCCTTCTTGGAGTTGTCCTTCTTGCAACAAATGCAGGCTGTTGCCAGATGTTGTCGCTTCAGCTTCTAACCTCTGTAAAATCTGAATCATAGCCTGGCACATTAAGGGAAGCATGTATTGTTTGTAATCTTCCAGTTTCTTTCTTACAGTGCTTTGTAGCTATTATCAGTTATCATCAAACTGCTAGTGTAGCACAAACAAAACTCATTTCTCTTGATCAGTCAGGTCTTATCTGTCCCTTTTACAGGGGTCTTCTTTCCTTGCATTTCATGTAAATGCATTCTTGTCTTCCTACATTCAAGAGGCTTAACAGTTGTGATGCTATCTATTTATTTCTATTTCCAGTTTACCCTTTCAAGTTCCTGATTAATGCCACCTTCTTGTGAGGCTTACATATAGAGTCTGCTGTCGCTTGCTTGGCTTACCTAATTTATTGTCTTCTGGAGTGTCAACTGTCTGCAGTTGACAGGTTTTCTTGGAACAATCCTGCTAGCTTAGTAATTCTGCAGAGCAGAGTAAGACAAGCTCTGACATTGATTGGAATAAAAAATAAAACTGGAGAAATATTTTGTTTTCCAAAGGGTCTTATATGAGATTTTCAGTGGAAGAGGTGACTAGTCTTGGTTCACTCTAAATTCTGAGATTACTTTCCTCTGAGACCTTCTTTTGTTGACGGGAAACACTAATATGTTGCTAGAAGTTCCTATTGAAAAAATTTTTTGTTTCTCAAACATAATTCTTAGCTGCAGATGTTTGAAGCTATCAGTTAATAACTTGTTTCAAACTCAAGACTCGGAATCCCTTAGTTACTTTGCATAATTATATGTATTCTGTTGAACAGGTTTAAGTGGGACTGAGTGTTTTTTGTGATACTGCCTTAAGTGAAGTCCATGATGATATACCATAGAAGAATTATCTATTACAAGGTTGGGATGTCTGTTTTAGGAGGAGAAAACCCCAAATAAATTGTGAGCTCAGATTGAGACTTCCATACTGCACCTTGATGTCTGCTTGAGAATGTCTGTTGTAGAAAGTAGTGAGCTGTTGAAAATGGGAGCTGTGTGTGTTTGGCTGGAAGCAGGCTCTGTGTGTGTGTGTGTGTGTGTATATGTGAAATCCAGGAAATAGTCCTGGGAAGATGCATAATTTTTACTGAATGCAGAGATCCTAGAGTGAGGAAGGTAAGTCTGCTTTCCAAAGCATCCAAGCAGCGAGCAACAGATAACCAGTTCAAAAACCAGTGTATCCAGGGGTTCTCTTGAGGCTTTCTTGCTTAGCCATGAGGGTGTTTTGGGGTTATTTTTTGTTTAGTTTATTTTTCCGCAGAGTTATCTAAAGTTTTGCATGAAATACAGTTCCATTTTTTTCCCCTGATATTTTGAGAGTTGTTAATTAGAAAATCCAGAGGAGCTAAAGCATTCTTAACTTTGGTTTATAGATACAGCATGTCTCAAACCTGCTGCAGTTTAAACTGTCTTGCTAGTTCTGGTAATGAATGGGTTTACAGACTATTTCCGCTTCCTTGTTGTTCAGGGAGGTTTATGAAATGATGAGTCACGTATCAACGAAAAGCTAAATTGGTGTATAATTAACAAAAGATTGGCCTCTGGAAGAATACTCAAAAGGCTCCTTTTAGAATTCAGTGCATTCACAGAAGCATTGCTCTACTGGAACAATAGTAATACTTCTGCAGAATATGAAAAAAGTTCATGGAATGATGAAGAGGTTGTGTTTGAATAAGTGGTATGTTGTTTTCATTTTCTTGAAAGAGCCTTGATTTTCCTTATTAAAAAGATGATTTACTAGTAAAACATCTCATATCTGATTCCTGGTTTTTACTATTACCTTTAGCCAAGGAGTTTATCAAAGTCCAGTGCAGTTATACGTAGTGCAAACTTGCTTATGGGGCAACTAATTGAGAAACAGCTCATGCCAGTCAACTTTGAGCTCACTGCATTTCCTGGGATCTGCTGACAACTCTGGGCAAGCTCAGAGCAAATAACAGGGCTCTGAGTTTTCCCTCTTTCGTTGGTCTGAGTGAAAGAACTTTAAACAGTTAACAATGGTGAGATGCTCTGCCACTGCGTTGTAGTCTAGATAATCTTGCTGAAGGATGCTCCTCCAATGTGCATTCTAGTCTACATAATCTTGCTAAAGTTACACCAGTGAACATATAAGCCTTGAGGCACTCTCCCCTTCTTACTGTTTTGTTAGAGGTTCTCAGATGAACCGGGAGCTGAAGCAGACAACTGCAGAAGGAGGTTAAAGGTTTAGAGAAATTTAGATTGTCTGTACTGGGGATGTTGCTCTGTAATCCAAATGAGAGGTGTTTTCCTTGTCTGTCAAAAATGGTTGTCTGCCTGTAATGGCTGGGCTCCTGGTTGCTTTCTTTATTGATAATGGTGGTTTGAGAAATGCTTAAGTTTCTGGCAAAAAAATATTTTCATTTTGAGGAAACTGAGTTCAATTTCAATGCTGTATTTATGGCTCTGTTTCATCATGACTTTGCAATGTGAGTAGGCAGGAAAAATATTTTTGGCTGTTCTGTAATGTGACAGAGCAACTGATACTAAGGAGAGCAAAAAGTCAAACTTAAACAAAGGTTATTCTGTCTTCTGCCTTTTAAGTTTATTCAGTAACTATGAGGTTCCAAGGTAAGTCAGTATTGCAGTTATGTTGCATCCCTGTGACTTTAATATTGTGGATTTCACTAGAAGTCCCTAGACTTAGTCAAGTGTGTTAGCAGTTTAGCCATAATAGTGTAACTGGGTCACTAAGGGAAAGGAGACAAGGGTGAAGCAGCTGTTGAGTCCACATCAGTTGTACTGCTGTAAGTTGTATCCTCTTTCTAAGAGACAAATGTAACATGCTGAACTAAAGTTTTATTAGAAAAATACTCTAATCTTTTATGCTTCCCAGCTTATTGGTGACAATCCTGCAGGTTACGTAAATATACACAAGGGAGAAAAATGTAAACGAGCAGAGAAGTATTGAGACTGTTCAGGTGTTTAGCAGACTATTCTGTTTTTTCAGCACAGAGTTTTACCAGAATTTGGATTGTGTACCTTGTTAATCAGTATCCTGGTCTTACTGTGGCTGTTTCAGTGCAAGGTTTAAATCAGAAGTGTGGATGGAAGCATCTTTTTGTGTGTAGTCTTGAATGATGAGTAAATTACTCCAACAACTAGCTGATCCATTTTGAGATAATGTTGTGTTCCATAGCTTAGTGCAGTACCACAGAGTTCATGCATTTATCCCTGTTAAATGTAAGTCAATAAATGATTTAATAATCAAATTAGTGCTTAATGATGAAAAATAAGTTACTAGACTCAAGTGACAATTTATTAAAAAAAAAAAATACCCTAGTAACCACTGCTGTTAGGTTCAGGAGGATCTAGAGAGAAAAGAGTAAGGCCTCAGGAGTAAGGCTGGCAGACATGAGAGGCTTCCTCATATCATCAGTTTATTGAGGGAAGACTTAAAAGAGGAGTTCTACTTTCTAGTCCCTGTTAGAAGACTTTGCACGCATCATTTTGTATGTGAAGTTCACCCCATGGGATGTTTAGGTTCAGCAGATACTAAAGGAGTTGTTCTAAATACCGGAACTACTGATGGAGAATTTGCTCTTGAATCTAGTCTTTATCCTAGTCTGTGTGATCTCAGTCTTTTGGAGCTCTGTGGAGTTTTCATCTTGCAAGAAAACTTGTTCCCTTTTCCCCCTTCGTTCATCAGATCCTACCTTCCTGAATGCATGTACTGTGAAAACCAGTACAGTGAAAAATAGCATAGCAGGAAAACAAAAACTTGTAACCTCCATAGCAGTACTCCTCCTTCACAAAGGAAGGTGGTAGTTTGTCATGATCCTTGTAAACTGAATGATTTTACGATGCATTCATTTTTTCTCTTCTTTTAGGTGTTTGGAAATGCTCCTCCAAGTACAATGACAGAAAAATTTTCTGACCTGCTGCAGTTTACCACTCAAGTGTCACGATTGATGGTGACTGAAATTCGACGGAGAGCATCAAATAAGTCCACAGGTATTGCATAAGGCACATATGCATCATGAACTTCACATTGGTCAGAATACCATGAGCTGTCATCCACAGCAGCTGTGCAGGGACAGAAATCAAAGTCTTTGCAGTGAAAATGTGTTATCTTCTGTGTCATTGGCCTGAGAGAGAGAGGAGGCTAGAGTTTTCCTTCCTCTGTTAGGGAGAAAGCCCAGTTCCACAAACTTGACAACTCATCAAATTAAAAAGAGTAAGCTAAGTTGCATCATCTACTAGCAGAAGGAGATCAAAAACATGTATGTTGACAGCTTCTGCATCTTGCCTGAGATACCTGTTGGTGGTGTGTTTTGTCCCTCGGATATGTTATTATTCCAAAAACATGCATTTTAAATTAGCTGTTGGCCTGGAAGCTAATAAGATGCGCAAGTATAGCGCGTCTCATGTTAAGACCAACAGTGCCAGCTGCAGAAATATGTTAGTTAGAGCTCTCTTTTGCTCTGTTTATTAAATGTCAGGGTGAAATTTGTGTCTGTTGCATCCTGAATGTGTCAGAACCTGACCATGCATTGGGAGTTGCATAGCTTAAAGACAGCGTGCCAAGAAGACATATTTTCATTGACTTCCCTCTTCAATTTCCTCTTCTGAAGAGGAGTGCTTCTGAAAAGTATCAAGTCTAGATAATTTTAAGGCCTGTGCTGCCTTCTCAGTTTAGATTAGGTGGTAAATAAAGAAATAGCAGGCTAAAAAAGACTGTGCAAATTATTACGTGTGAAGTCAGGAGTCTCAAACTGTGCCAATTACAATTTCTTTCCATTTTAAGTAGAGTGACTAACAGTGAAACATTCCAGATGGCTAAACAGATATTGTAGACAAAACCTGTTCTCTATGGGTAAACAGGCGCAAAATGTCTTTTCTTTGGGTGTTCAGGGGAAATGAATGTCCAACAGCCATGCTGGCAGAGTGGTGGTATTTGACATTTTTTTCTGGGGAACATCTGTTATGCCTGCTAGTCAGTTGGATGCTGCTAAGAATGGACATTTTTGTGTGTTTATTACTTAAGCCATACCTCTGCTTGTTCTCCAGGATACTCCAGTTGTTATCCTTGAAAGCTCACAAGTCAGAGAGCAATTTCACTGTAGTCGCTGTCAGTTTTTGGAGGTTTTTTATTTTCTGCCTCATTTGGAAACTTAACTACAATGACTTAACAGACAGTCTGATACACTTTTAAGCTCTAATGTAGTGAGTACCAATGTTTTTATTAAAAAGGAAAGCAGTCATTTTTCTTTTGTTACCGAGATTACTGTTACTTCAATCAGTAAACCCTTTTCAGACTTGAAGGCCTGAGAGGTCCGTGTTCCGCAATTGCGTTGTGACTCTTTGTGAGACCAGGGAATTGCAGTTTGCTCTCCAGAAATGACCAACTAACAAGCTGCTAAAGCTCATAGTTTGCAGGCTTCTGTGTTGAACTGTTTAGAGCTATATACACATTTTGTGCTGTACTGAAAAAGAATACACCTTATGTTAAAAGCATAATATTATGTCTATAGATTGAATTTTTTTAAAAAAAACTTGCGTTCTTTTGTGTACCGCACAAAAAGATACAGCATATCTTAGTAGCTATTAACAGGTAATTATATCTCCTACCATGTTTTTAAAAGTTAAAAACTTCAGTAACACTTATATGCAGGCAATGTCTCTGGTGATATCCAAGTCCAAATTCCTGATGGTGTGAAGTACTCCATTTAAGTCAACAAAATCGCTGAGCTTTTAGAGGCAAGCTTTCCATAGAAATGTTATCAAAAGTCAACTTTAGATAGTTAACAAAAGGGAAGAAATTTTACAAGAACTTTCTATCTATAAAGAGATAAATTGTTGGCTGTATTTTACAGTTGGGAATGTGGTATGATTAAATCTTGCTTGTTGGTCTGTTGGTGTTTTTTGGTGGTTTTGTTTGTTTGTTTGTTTGTTTGGGTGGCTGGTGGGTTTCATTGATGGAGGTTTTTTTAACTTCCTTCTTCCCCTGCTCCCCTCCCAATTTCATAATGGAGCACAGGGCACACTTTTTCATCAGGTCTTTGAATATTTATGCTAATAGCTATGTGAGTAATGCCTGCCATCGTGAAGGCATATCTCAGTTATTCTTGGCAGACAGTAGTAGTTTTCTCAGAACAGCTTTTTGTGATTCAGTAATAACTATGCCAGCACCCTATCTTAAGTAGTCTCTGAACATTGATTGCCATTTTAGTTATGTGGTCAACTAGTTTAAACTGTCTTGTTTCTCTAGTATGGATGTAAGAAAAACAAAGCAGTTAAAATCTTTTCGAGTTGAATTATCTTGTACATTTAAGTCTTTGCTGTACAACAGTGATAATTTGCAGGTGACTGCAGTAACCATATCTATTGAGGATTCATGGTAGCTTCTCTTGCCCTGGGGTATCTAGTCTGTTTTAGAAGATGGTGGGATAATGGTTAAGATAACTCTATGTACTTGAGATTTTTAGTTGCCAATTTTCCCTCAAATAAATAAAATTTTGTGTCTGAATTGACCAAAAAGTTGTAGTGGTACTATGCTAGAATATATGTTCAAACACCTATTTCTATATTGGTCTCAGTCCTGAAATGAGCCTTTCCTCTGAGAGCAAGTGCATCTGACTCAGGGCTGAAGTAGACTTCCTGAAAAAGGGACAGGGGCAGCTTGAATCTCAGTAGAATAAATATGGCTGCTAATGACTAGTTTAGCTACTGATGCTGCAGGGGAAGTAACGCTTATACTTTGCGTATTTTTCAAAAGAAATGCCCTGGATGCAGTTGGTTCCTCTGTAATTTTTGCAAATATTTCAACAGCATGTCCTAGAGTGTTAGGCACATCAATATAATTTAGATCCAGCACAAAGATAAGCATCCGTTAGGGAAGACTAGTTCAGGCAATTCCTCTGGTGTGGACAGTGGGTCTGGTGTGCCCTTTCAAGGTGCCTAGCTGGGCTGATGCATAGTGGAGCGTGCTCTCCAAAGTCCCCTGTGTGGAAGTGGCTGTCTGCAGATAGGCAGGTTTGCTGCTCCTATCATTTAATGCATTAGGATATGTAAACACTTGATATCATGGAGGTGTTCAGGATAATCCCTTTAGTGATGCGCAGTCCTACAACCTGGAAAGTCCTTTCTCAGTCAGAATATGAATAAGGTGTTGTGGGGACAATCAATGAAACCTGTGCAGAAGGGGAGAAAACTGAAGAACGAGAAAGTAAAATTGTTCATCACAGGGCTGGAACACTTTAAGCTACTTTCAAGGTTGATTTCAAAAGTTTGGGGTGTTTTGTTGGTGTTTTGGGGTTTGTTGGTTTGGCTTTTTTTTTTGAGGTTTTGGATTTTTTTATTTATGTGGGGGTTTTTTATGATTTCATGTGTGCTAGTCTGTGTACATCGCTGTTTTATGCACCTTTTAAATTCACTTTAGTTTATCTTGCTTTGTTGATTTCACTCAACGTTTCATTCCATATTTGCAGCATCCTCTGTATGTATTTGTCTCAGTATTTTCTATTTAATGCTAAATTTATTTTTACCAAAACTCCCGACTAATCCCTCCTACCTCCAGAAACAATATTTTCAGTTTCTGTTTATACCCTCCGATACTTGTGATGGTTTGGTTATTTGGCTTGTTTGCTTGTTTTTTTGAGATTTTTCTTTTCCCCCTCTCCTTTTCTTTCTCTTCCTCTTAATATCACTGATTTACTGAAACCGTTTTCACCAGTGAAAATGCTTTTAACCTTTTCAGACATTTCTCTAACAGATTTATTAGAAGACTATCATTGTCTCGTCTTCAAACCACTTTGGGAGGCCAAATTGATAAACATTCATTGCCATAATGTTTAACCATTGTTAACCATATGTGTTTGTTTCTCTTTGAAGAATTGGGGATTTTTCTTGCTAGAATAAACAGACTTAGGGGGTACTTTCAGATGTTTTTTGTATATTAATTAACTTTTCCTCTTTTGAGAGGAAAGTGTATTTTTTTCATTATATGTACAAAGTAATGTCCTGTATCAGGAATAGTGTGGTGAGTAGGACTAGCCAAGTGATTGTCCCCCTGTACTCAGCACTGGTGAGGCTCCACATCAAGTACGGTGTCCAGTTTTGGGCTTCTCACAACAAGAAAGACATTGAGGTGGTAGAGCATACCCAAGAGAAGGGCAACAAAGCTGGTAAGGGGTCTGCAGCACAAATCTTATGAGGAGCAGCTGAGGGAGCTGAGGTTGTTCAGCCTGGAGAAAAGGAGGCTGAGGGGGGACCTTATCTTTCTTTCTACACCTACCTGCAAGGAGGTTGTAGTGAAGTGGGTGTTGGTCTCTTCTCCCAAGTAAAGAGTGATAGGACAAGAGGAGATGGCCTCAAGTTGAACCAGGGGAGGTTCGCATTACATATCAGGAAAATTTTTTATACCGATAGTATTATCAGGCATTGGAATGGGCTGCCCAGGGGAACAGTGAAATTGTCATCCCTAGAGGTATTTAAAGGACAGGTAAACATAGTGCTGAGCAACATGGTTTAGTGATGATTTTTGCCAGTGTTTGGTTTGTAGTTGGACATGATTGGAAAGGTCCCTTCCAGCCTAGACAATTCTATTACTCTGTCTTGAATTCATTGAAGTCGCTCTGAAAAGGGAGCAGTGTCCTATCAGCTACTCATCAGAAGTCAGTTCTGATCAACAACTGCTTTATCGTGTTACTTTTGGTTAACCTTCATGTTATTATTGACACTCTTTGCCAGATCTTCTGCAAGGCAAGTGTAGTGTGATATAGTGCCTTTCCAAGAGATAAAAGAAAAGGATTTCTAGGATTGGCTGGGTTTGTAAGGCTAAGTGCTGGCACAGTTGAGTTGCTTATCTTTGGATGAGCAGCCTTTCGTTTCTGCACACTGCAAAGGCATCAGTCACTTCATACGCAGTTTGTGAGGACATCGCTGCACTGTTCTTGATAATTGAAGGAAGACTTTTGCCATCCTTTTGTTTGGATTGATCCTTCTCTCTTACTGTCCAGGCAGTTGGAACTATTCGTATTCTTTAACTACAGGTAGATACCTAGAGTTTAAAGACTGTAAGACATTGCTTCCAGGCATTCCCCATGAGAAAAAGTAGAGACATCTTGAAGGGCTCTACTTGAGAAGGGGGTCCCTGACTTCAGCTCACTTCCCACCACCACCTTGACATGCCCACCCATGCTTCCCACTCCGCCTTTGGCATATGCACAGATTTATTTTTTTTTTCAATAATATTCCACTCCAGGATAAAAATGAGCTATACTAAAGTTTGATGATAAACAACATACTAATTATATGTTATGGTAGTAGAAAACCTAACTAAAACCATCACATACTGAATTCATTCCTAGTGCTATTGCTATAAGCAATAGTGTTGCTTGCAATACACTGCTGCTTTTTGACAGCAACCTGAATGAGCCTGAGCCCATTGCTTTCCATGTGAGTTTTTTCTTAAGTCCAAGATGGAAAGCACCTGTGTCGGCTCTTGTGTGTGAAACAAATTCTCATGTTTTATTCGACCAGTGCTCTATCCCATGTGTACCAAATCCATGATGAAAAATCTGACTATTCTGTATTAACTCTGTAGCCACATAATCACTGTCATACTTAAACGTGCATGCTTGGGCAGTTTTCAAGGCATGTATGCTTATATATTACTTTGTAGGTCTTTTTCTCTGTTCCTTTACTGTTTTTACTAGCTGGCATGTCCCGATCCTAAATTCAGAGGTTTGTTCTGTGGAAGTTGAGGGGCTAAGGACATCTGGATGGGGCACGTAGAGGATGTTATATTAAAAAGGTGACTTGAGCACTTCAAACCAGATAAAAGGTACAAGAAATAAATTAAGACTAGTGCTGATGATAGAAATTAATCTTAAATGATAGTGCTATCAAGTTTGCTCAGAACAGATGACAAGAGAATTTCTTCCTGCACTTAAAATGCTGTCTGTGTTTTAGGTAGTGCTTAATTAAGACTGACAGTTTTGAAACTGCTATTTATAGTGTTCAACTGCTATGCCATTTAGGATGCCAGCAGCATGACAACTTTTTCAGAGGAATATACTTAACCCTTGAGTCTCACTTTCAAAGATGACTAAAAGAGCCCCTGTTCCACAGGTGGATTTTGTAGACTGTGCCTGAAGGAGGCTGTGCACACCCTATTTGGTACCAGTTGTACTTGCTTACAGTCAGAGAGACTGGTTGCCCAGTGCTGTCTGTGGTCAGATAGAAAGAGAACGAGGCTATTAAATGGCACCTAATGCTGGACTGGTGGGATACTATCATTGTAGAAGCAGCACTTGCTTTAGACACACTCGGCACTCAGAATTTAGGAAAATGGCTTTTTCCAGGAGTTGTGGTATTTTGCATATGCCTCCAGTGTAGGAACTGTGGCTGTGGCATGGCCGTTGTGCTTTAAAAGCTGATCTGCTCATACACCCAACGATCTGGCCAATGTTTTGTACCAATCATTTCTGAAAACAAAGTGGCCCCCAAGTACTTCAGATCAGAATGGTGGGAAGTTGCTGCATTGCCTGCATTTGTGTGAGTTTTAAAAATTGCCTTACCTTTCACCTTGGTATTTCAAACTTTATCTCAGTCAGTCTCATGATTTGGTAGGTGCCTCTCCTTACTTCAGTGCCAGAATTGGAAGAGCTAATGGTTTCTATGAAAATCTGTTATGGGAATAAAGCTGCAAAACAAAACCATGGGAAAATAGCCATTGTATAAGTGAACCAAATTTGGGTTTATACTTCAAATCTGTCTCTTTATCTTTTTTTCCAGGATTATGACTATAAAAGAGTCTCTGGGCTATAGGGAAAAATACGTTCTCTTTGCACTGGAGGGGATTGAAACTAACACAAGCATGGGTGATGTGAACCCTGAGTGAAACATCAAATAGATCTTTTTCTGTGTGAGAGCAGATCATAGAATTAGAGGGGTCTCTTGTCTGATCTGCTGCTCACAGTCAAACCAACTCTGAGAGGGGACCAAGTTGTGATCAGACCTATCGTGTCTTGAAAACCACTGAGGCTGGAGACAACACAAGCTCTCTGGGCACTGTTTCAGTGCATCTCTGTACACGGAGCAGGGGGAAATTTTTCCTTACAAAATCTGAACCTCTCTTGTTGTCTCTTGCCTTCCAGTCATGCAGGGCTCTGACTACTTAGTAGCTCCCCGCCCTGTGTGCATGGAGGCTGCTGTTTGGTGCCCATGAGGCTGTCCCCTCTCCTGGCTACACCGGCCCTGGTTCCTCAGACTCTCTTCACAGGGTTGGTGCTCCAGCCTTCAAATGTCTCAGTGGCCCTCAGCTGAACTCCCATTGATCGTTGTCTTCCTTTTATATTGGTTTGGGACCTAATGAGCTCTGTGTAGGAGGGGTGTCACTTGTCTTCATCTCTTCCAGTTGATAAAAGTATTTCTTTACGCCTTGATTTTTGTTATGTTGATTTACCAGTACGCATAATTGCTGATGTTTTTGGCTCAGTATGGTGGTCTCTTGGGAAAAGTTAATGATAGGAATGTAAAGCAAACAACTGTAGATATCTTCTAGGTTCAACTACTTCATAGGTTTACTAGTACAGTCTGATGCTTATTTTTTCAGTGCAGTCAATGCTAGAAGTTTGATAGTACTTTGCTATACAAAATGTGTTTACTTTAAGGCAAAATGTAACAGATATGGCAGCAGGTGAAGTAAACAAACCAAGATGAAAATGCAATTTTTCTTCAGTTGCTGGTTTATTCCTCCAATAGTAATTCTTTTGTAATTCCTTTTTAAAGCAATATTATGCACTTTCCTTTTCTGTCCTAGTTGACAGTAAAAGTATTGAAGATGATTGATACCCAGTTATAAATGAAAAATGAATATTTCCCTTAAGGGTAATGGACAGTCGTTGTCATGACTGGTATTATAGATTTCTTAACATAAGTGTGTGCTTAGACGGCAGTGAGACAGGATTGCATTTTCTGCTGATTTATTTATTGAGGCTGATAGCTTGTTTACTGGGCTGAATGTTTGTCTTTGGCTCTGACTGATACAGAATAGCATCTGGTTCTAGAAGAAGTGGTCCCTGGATCATAAGAATTAGCCATAAGTTGTTAGTTTTCATTTTCCAAAAAATCTAGGATGAGGATGTGGTAATTGCTGACCTTGGTCTTAATTTTAATTTTTGTTCCTTTTTTTTTTTTTTTAATTCCTATTCCTTTTGTCTTTCTGCACTCTCCTTCCCTCCAGTCTTTTTCTGTCTTCCCCTGTACTGTTGTTTCAGTGAAGTGCTTTTTTTTCAGAGATAGAATATCATCTTTTCCCACTGAGACCACCAAGTGATGGTGACTTCATGTCTTTGGAAAAAAGAGCATGTTATAGTTGATCAAGCCAAAATACTCAAACAAACTGCATGTTACTGAAATCTGTCAGCTGTTTTAAAGGATGACTCATGACCTAAAAAAGTACTTTTTGCACCCTAGTGTCAAAGACAAGCGTGTGTGTAAGACTGGAATCCGTGTCTGGAGAGTGTAGGCCTAAGCCTACACTTTTCAAGTAGTCCTGCAGAGGTGAATTCATGCTCAGCGCTTAGGACTGCTGAGAGGACATGTTTTCTTCTGCAGTCTTGTCAGATTGAATTCTTACTGTTTTTTTTTTTTTTTTTAAATTGTTCCTCTGCAGAGGCTGCAAGTCGTGCCATAGTCCAGTTTCTGGAGGTCAATCAAAGTGAAGAAGCAAGTAGAGGTTGGATGCTGCTCACCACAATCAATTTACTAGCTTCATCAGGACAGGTTAGTCCTAGACAGCAAGGTTAAAAATAAATTGTGGGGAGGGAGGGAGGGAGGGACAAAAGCAATAAAATAACAAGCCACATGAACACTCATTAAAACATATAACTATTTTCTGCTTTCTGTCTTAAGATCCTTACACTGCCACAGAACTTCTGTTTTATCTCCTTGTGGTTTCAGTTGCCTAAGAAAATAATTTTGGAACTTAAAACTTACAATATTCCCTTGAATTATGCACACAACTTTATTGTTCCCCAAAGGCTTATCTTGCATGCTGCTGCTTAGTGCTCCATGAGAAGCATGTCACATACAGCACCTAAATCACTTGAACTTGGGCTCCTCGTTCAAGGAGGGCAGTAGCATTTGTGCAAAGAGAAGCCAGCAGTGGTGATGAGTGATACCATGAGTCTTTACTGCCTCTGCTTTTGGTACTGCCTTCCATCAGAGAGCCAGTCTCTGGCAATGTACTGAACAGCTGCGTGGTTTGTTCTTTCTGCTCTAAATCTGCCTTTGTAATTCAGCACATCATGTTATCTGTGTTTAGTATGTTGCTAGCCTCCACCCCTATTTGTCTTTTCTTCCCACTGACGCTTTCATGTTTTCTAATACCTTGCTCCGTATGCCTGCTTATACCTTCTTGCCAAGTGAGAGTATAAATTGAATAGTCCTCCTCCCGCTCCCATTTTTACTGCTGCAGAGAATAGATAGCTAATGAGAGCTTGGCTGAAGGTCTTGCAATTAACTTGTAAGCTTCTGTTGGCAGAGACTGTCAGCTTTTGTTTCTGTCCTGTGCAGTGATTGCTCCAAACTGTGGCTGTTAAATGCTGTTGTCATGTAAATAAATTATGATCCTATTTTTAAGGTTACTGTTTAGATAGGCATTTAAGAATAGATGGTGAATCTATACCGCCAAAGGTGTGAGAAAGTTGACTCAAATGCTGTTTCTTCCTGTGTTACAGGAGCATGACTTTTTTAATATAGTAGGATGCTGAACTGTTGTGTTTTGGTTTTTTTCTCCCCAGAAAACTGTGGACTGCATGACTACAATGTCAGTGCCTTCCACACTTGTTAAATGTCTATATCTGTTTTTTGACCTTCCACATGTGCCTGAGGTAGTTGGAGGAGCACAGAATGAACTACCTCTCGCAGAGCGTCGAGCGCTACTACAGAAAGTCTTTGTACAGGTAAGAAAGGTAAATTAGGTCGTGGAATTTGCAAAGGAATGGAAATGCTTCCTTTGGAAAAAGTCTAGAAACTTTTCTCTTGAACCAGGTTTTGCTCTTCCTTGATTCTTTGCAAACTTCCCTGCCAGCACAGTTGAGATTATATTTCCACAGCCGTAGTTTTTTTCCTTGGCAGGTATCTCCTCCACAGAAATGCATGCAGCTCTTCCTCACAGCTGCTTAAAATGAGCAACATGTTGCCTGTTCTGTTTTAATCAAACTGGTCCTAGTCTTTGGTATCTTTGGCCATCATTGATTGAAATAGACATAGTAAAAAAAATTAGAACTGATCATAATCTTTGCATTAATTTAACATATACTATTTCTCATTTAATTATGGAAATAAGCCATGAATATGGAAACAAATAAATATGGGAACCATCTGAGCCTGCAGTTACTATCACAGTTATCCCTCAGATTTCCAGAGAGACCAGGGACTCCCTCTGACCTGTTCCTACTTTCTGAAGTTTCAGTTGGAGATCTTACAAAGTAATGCCCATACATTCTTTTGATGAAACTTTTAGAAGGAACTGACAGTTACTGTTAGAAAGGGGCCAATGGTCATGTTAACAGTTTCCATGTGCAAATTGGATGCATCTCTGTGTAGCGTTATTGTATGCAATATAGCCACGTATGCCAAACCATAGAGCTCTGTCAGCAATCGCACCCTTCAGGGATTTGAAGGCAGCACTAAGATTTGTAAATGTAACATTTGAGAGGCTTTTTGGTACTTGCACTACAGAAATAAAGATGAGCCTTATTCCCACAGTTACTAGCCACAATGTCTGCCTTGTAACAGTCGCTATATGAGAGCATACCCATTTGCCTCTCTTTTTTGTCTTAGTGCTGCAGGCTGGCTTCCAAAGCAGCAATCATGATGTGCTGTGAGCTATCTTTCAGAAATTGCTTTGCTGTTTCAGTCAGCAGAGTTATTGAATGATCAGTGTTACCACAGGTTTCCCCCAGCATATTACCGCTCAGCTCTTTTTCTGTTCCTTTTCAAGGGCTGTCAAGTGGTGCTTTCAAATGGGCTGGCTGGAATGGGTGAGGTTTCAGATAGCTTCCAAACATCCTCCCCCAGATGCAGACAGCCTTGTTAGGAAGTCTTCTGCAGTTTTCTGAGAGGGAGCCTCAGCTTTTCCTGCACAAGAAACAAAATGAGTATCAGATGTCTTCAAAACATGCAGGAAAGGGAGTGCAACATTGTAACTTCATGTACATGGCTGTGTTTTGTCTTATGGTAACCTGGAAATTCAGATCCAGGTGACAGTTATCCACGTAGGTCTATGAGCGTTGCTGCAGCTTTTCCTGCTGCACTGTTTTGGCTGTTTTCATTTGGCCAAGATGTTAGGGATGCAGCCCTGCCAACCACTCATCAATTGCCTTCTTGCTGCATTAGGAAGGGACAAAACAGTTTGCTGCACAGAGCCTCTGCCTCGCTGCAGCATTTAGACCTGTAAATTAGGTAACTGGCAGATTCTCTAAGAATGGAATAACCTGGTATCCACACAAGTACACACTGTGTACAAGTACACAGCCCAAAGGATTTAAACTCTGCTGCTAATCTTTTGGTAGTCATTTTAAACTGAACTGGGACTTGAAATGACCATGTGTTGAATAACCTTGTCTTCAATTCAAATTACATAAACAAAAGGAAAACAGTGCATTACCTTTTTTAATGTATATGCTAAATGAATGTTTCACCTTTTTTCACTTTACTAAGTTTGAGCAAAAATAGCAATGATCAGAGTATTAATGCTACATGTTTAATGACTTATTATTTCAGATCCTAGTAAAATTGTGCAGTTTTGTGTCCCCGGCAGAAGAACTGGCTCAAAAGGATGATCTCCAGCTTCTATTCAGTGCAATAACCTCATGGTGCCCTCCCTATAATCTGCCTTGGAGGAAGAGTGCAGGGGAAGTACTAATGACCATATCACGTCATGGCCTTAGTGTCAATGTAGTGAAATACATTCACGGTATGTGTCCTTATCCAATATTAGTTATTGGGCTTTTTTCTGTTGTTGTTTTTCTTTGATAGTTTTCTTAGTTAGGAAATAGGCACAAAAATGTCAGATCAAGGAAAGCTTCCAGGCTTTTTGTTTGGATAAGTATTTACCTACAGGTAAAATTTCAGAGCACTTGTTTTGGTGAGAGAGGTGCTTGTAGCTGAGTCTGCTTTATCCACGTTTCAACTTAATGTTGCAGGATAGAGTTTCCCCATATCTTTTGGTGTATACTTTGTGATGACCCGAAGGGACAAGCTTTCAGTAGCATCAGTAACTGCCTTGAAAAATATTCACTGGGAAGATACATAAGTTTGTAATTCTGACTGTAAGCATTAATTCTTAACAAGAGTTGTTTTCAGTCCTGCACTTGAATTAGCTGCAGCAGGCCCTTGTAGAGGCACAAGGCAAGCTCTTTGTGTCCAGTTCACAGCTGTTTGTCTGGGTACCACTCTAACTGGCAATAAAAGTGTAGAGATGTCTGAGGAAGCCACAGGAAGAGGAACCAGCTCCATATGTTCTGCTGACACAGTTTGAACTACTAGAAGCCCATGAAGGCTGCTGCCCTGTAGTAAATACTGGTGTGTTACACAAACCAGGGAGTGCTAATTTGGTATGCTGGGAGAACGTTCTTTCTCCCAGATATCTTGCTTTTAGGGGAAGGGGCTGGATGAGACTGTTGTAACTACCACTGACTTGCAATGTACTCTCCATTATCCAGAACATTGGGGATGATGTACCCTGATGACAGCAAAACCTGTGTAACACAGTTGCTAGGTGGTGCTTGAGAGAGCATGGTGTATGGGCACAGAAACATTTGAGTGTGAACCTTCAAGTGCTGATTGATGGAGCAGCCAACTGGCTTCCTCCCCTGTGGTCCAGCCCAGCTTCCCTGCAGGGTCCTCAACCCAATGATGTTGTCCCTAGGGTCTGGCTCAGGGAGGCTCTCTTTTGCTTGGCTCAGACCTATGCCTATGCATGAAGGAGGCAGTCTCAGTACCGGCATTTCTAGGAAACTTAAATGGAGCTTATCTGAGCCTGTTCTACAACCAAGTGCAGAGATTTTTTGGGACACAGCTGGGAAGAGCCTGGCTGCTGAGTGGGTTTGCAGCCCCTGTGTTTCCCTGTTGGCTGACTGACTAGATTGTTGACCATTCAGCCAGTCTGTGTTTCTTCTGCTGGGCCCTTTTCTTCCCCACATTGCCATACAGGTTATAGATTGGAAGTTTTATGTATTCTTGAAGGCCAGAATAAAATCATTTTACGGGCTTAATCCAGCCTGCCAGCCACTAAATGACCGAAGCAGCCAGAATGATTCCATTTTAGCTCCTGTCCTTTTTTGAGATAAATAGCATCCTAGCTGTTTCAGACATGGGAACTGTAGTGTACAGAGGTACTTCTGTAGCTGGTTACAGATTTTGGTAGCTAATATAAGTAGTACTTTATTCATCATGTATCTTTACAAGGGACTGGTTACAGTCTGCTTGGCAAGGGCCACAGCCAAGCTGGTTCATGACCAAGAATTTTGTGAGAGAAAAGGGAGATGCTGAGTGGTGTTGGAAAGGATATTAGCTGTCCAGGAGAAATTTTGCATATGAAGCACTCATACTGGATTGATTTAAAATTGCAATCATGTTTGGGTATGTAGGAATTGAGGTAAGAAATTCAGTAGAATCTGTTTCTAACATTATATCTGGGGCTTTTTGGACTGCAGGACCACATAGAAGCATTTGTAGTTTTTAAATTGAAATGAGTGCTGAAGTGAATTAACATCCTTAACATACATTTTAGCAGTGTACACCTACTGGAAGAAAAGAAACCCACGTTTTCCTTGCACTCTGGAAAGCAGTTAGTTACAAAGCTCCACAAAATCATTTTGACACTTTATACTTCACAGAAAATTTCAGTCTGTGTTTTTTCTTGTGCTAGCTAGTGTGTCTCCAATTCCAGTCAGAAAGATGTGAATGTACGGTGTCCCTTGAAAGTACAGAATAGTCAGCAGTTCAGTATTTTCAGATAGGACTTAAAAGACGATCTGTATTTTGCCTGCACCTGTAACAGCCTTCTGGTAGGTTTTTGAAGAGTGTAGAAGGTGTATGTGTATGTGTGAAAACATTATCAAGCACAAAGGAAATAACCGAGTTTATACTGTGGCGTTTGGCATATTCTAGCTACTGCTGTTACTGTTTCTGTAGGGACTTGATCCACAGAGGAGTGAGGCTAGCTTCTCAGAAGATATTCTAGATTCTTTAAAAAGTGAAATAAAATCTTACAAAGAAAGCCAGCTGACGTTCCCTCTCATTTATTGATAAAAAACTGAACCTGACTCTGGCAAGAGGCTCATCTCATATTCAGGAAAAAAGTCAAGCCATTTTACCATATGCAAATAAGCATCCTTTCATTATCTTATGCTTTGATTTGATATCTGAGAAATTCTGTTACCAGTCTAGCTAGAAAGATTTGCATTTGTCTTGCACATACTATAAAGTTAAAATAGCAGATAATTGAAGGAAGCATGGTGAAAACAGGAGTGCAACCTAAAATCTGACTATAGATTTGGGAAGGCTTTTTGCAACTAACCAGCAAACTGATGGAGTGTGATGAGAGGTATGCAAGAGGAGACAAGCTATCTCTTGTTGATCAAGATTTGTTAGGCAAGTGAATAGGCTAGCCAAAGAAATACTAACCAGAGGAGCATAAGAAGACTTGGTATAACTTTGTTTTAAAAGAAAAAGATGATGGTTTAGAGTTACTTAGAGTTGCCATATTTGTCCTTTTTTCTTCTACTGAGTTATCTGGCCAAACTTCTAAGGTAAAAAAACAGTATTTGTCTATACAGTCTTGTACATACTTGTCTATACAAAAGTAAAATTATAAATGGGGGGAAGGGATTAGCAAAAAGAGGTTAGGGTTCAGATCCAAAGCCTGAGAATGCTACTCATCTTCAAGTGTTCTGTGATAATAAATGTTACATGATAAGAAATAGTTAAATAGCAATTACCTTATTGCCATGGTTCTTATACAAGTTATGCTTCTTGATGTGATTAATGTCAGTAGAATTCTAAATTTCTTAATTGCAATTCTTTCCAGAAAAGGAATGTTTGTCCACGTGTGTTCAGAACATGCAGCAGTCTGATGACCTTTCTCCCCTAGAAATAGTTGAGATGTTTGCTGGACTTTCTTGTTTTCTGAAAGACTCCAGTGATGTATCCCAAACACTGTTGGATGATTTTAGGATATGGCAAGGATACAACTTCCTCTGTGACCTCCTCCTCAGGTATGCAAAAGTGCGTGAAGGAATGTGGACAGATCACTGTGAGCTTTTTCTAGAAAGGTTTCTTAATAAAAAATGGGTGAATAGGTTTGAATAAATAAGTGATTATAAGTTGTTATGCAATGAAGATATTAGGACCAAAACCCAGTTTATGAAACTACATTGTTTAACTTTTTATTCGTTGGTGTTGCTTTATTACTAAATCTTTCTTAGCACAAGCAGAAATCAGATGCTTGAAAACAACTGGTACTCAAAATTCAGAAAGAATTCAGAAAATAAAAATTTGACTGGAACTGGTGATTCCTGGGGCTTGTTGGAGGTTTTTTTGTCTTCTAAGATACTATTGTAATGCAAAATCATGTAAATAAATGTGCTGCGTGCTACTTAGTACTGAAGAAACATTTTTGCACATAAATTCTAGTACCAGAGTGCTGGAGAGACCTCTCGCTCCTAGGGAATCAGCATATATGTATTGGTTTTATTTGTAGTTTTTTTATTAAAGGTACTGCTAACCTGTTAATGCACCACAAAATAAGATAATGAAAATATTTGCCCAAACAAGATGTGGATTTCCATCCTTGATTTTTTTCTTTTTCTTTCCAAGAAGTAAATTTCATTCTTTTATTTCCCAGCACGCTAGTATCTGCTACATTATTTATGTAAAAACTACGGTCAGGCTGTGTTCTTTGTATATGAAGTTCTGAAGAAACATGCTTAAGTGTTGAAATATATGTATGTTTTACAAATCTAAAACAGAAACTGGGAAATGATGTCTATGAGCGTACGTCTTTTGAAGTATGCTTGGAACAAAGATGCTTAGAAACAATGCAGTAGTGACCATTAATGAAAAGTGTTGATGTTGTTATCTCCCTCTTTCAAGCCATTCATTTTGGGTGCTAGGATGCTAGGTTTTGGCACACAAATATTTGAACTCAATTTTCTACTACATAATGTGGTTTTGGGTTGTTTCTTGCTTTAAATAGGTACCAGGCATAAACGAGGCATTTGACATTCTTAATCAGAGTTAAAATTATTAATAAATTATCTTAAGTGTCACAAAAGCTAAAGCACCTTTTAAAGAATTGTTATTGTTCTGGTAGTACGAATGGTGGTTTTCAGCATGTTGTCTTTACTAATGCATTCATTCGAAGTAATGTCATTCAAACTCAGTCATTTTCTGGAAACTGTCATCCAGAGTTTAGGTGGAATCTGAAGGGAACATGCTGTCAATAGCAATTTCATTTTCAGGTACAAAAGCTATTCTGTGTAGACCAATGTTTTAAACCAGATCTCTCCTTAGCTTGCTAATCCTTTTAATCAAAGAATGGGGGATCCCGTACATAGATACTAGAGGTTTGCATGTCTGATTGAAGGAGAGCACCTGGGTTTTTCAGTAAACATCAGTAGAATGCTTTATCCTCACTTCTTCAGGGGATGACTCCAGAAAAGTTGCTGAGATTGTTGCAGAAATGCCTGGGATAAGGTGAACTGTGCACTCTGTGTGGTGTATGTGTTAGCAATTTGTGTGTTGTAGAGGAGACAGAAGATGGTTCAAAACATGACTGCTGTTTTAATAGCCATATCTCTTGCTGTTTCTTATAAGTTTTAGTTTATTTGATCTTCAAATCAAAATGTAATTTATTTCCAAAAGATGATCAACTTGGGCAAGCCTGTGTTTCCATCAGTCAGTGATGAACAACAGTAGTGTATTCTCCCTGGACATGTTTTGGCTAAAACGTACTGACAGAGACTTGTTGAGTTCTATGGCACTACAGTGAAGCTGGCTGTCATGCAAGGGTATGAAATCTGGACACTGGGCATCAGGCTGCAAAGAACAAAGGCTTTGGAGTTGGTAATACAGAAAGATGTGCAAAGAAGGTGACGTAATAAGAATTTGCAGGAGGTCTGTGAAGACCAAAGGAGCAAGTACGTAATTTCAGCTCAATGGTGTGAAACGCAGGGTATGTAGAGGATTAGTAGAATGGTACTAGATTGGCTAAGTGCTTCTGTAATGGCTGTTTGAAGGAAATTCAGCCGCATGTCTGACTGAGAGGAAGATGGAGGATGCAGAATGAGCTGCTTCTAAGGGCTCCCATGGTCACTTGTCAGCAAGAGGGAAAATATAGCTTGCATTGTGTAAGTGAATAGGGAATTTTGATTGACAGCTTTCTTCTGAGATCTGTAGAGACTATAGTGTTAGTAAGCAATTAAACATGGTTTAATTTTTGGTGAAACAGGAAAAATAAGATTGTTTCAGGTTTAGAGTCAGGTTTTAGGGTTTGGTCTGATGGTGTGTTGCTGGTGGGAAACAGTGTTTGGAATGGGATGTCAGCATTTCTGTCCTCTTGTGTTTAAGGGTATGCAGTTCTAATGAAGATACTTCATTGTGTGCTTATAAGTGTTAGGCTTCTACCAAGATACCATTTCATTAGCATAAATTAACTCTCAGTGGCAGATATAAACTATCAAGTTATTTGTGGGTTTATTTAATGACAGACTATGTAGGTATTTTCCTACCTAATAGCTTCATGTTTCTAAGAGGATTTTAAAAGTAATTTTCATGTCTGTTTTGGCTTTTAGCAGGCTGTTGAATTCAAGGAAAGATTTATGAGGTGAATTTCTATAGCAAATAATGTATGTTCTCATAAATAATATTTGACTGAATGGCATGAAATATGAGAGAACATGTAAAATACTGTAGGAACAGGGAAGTAACATTGATATCTAAATTAGTAAAGTGGAAGAGACATCTTATTAATGTGATTTGAAATAAACTAGTGCTGCTAACTTGATCTATTGTCTTTTCTTTAGATTAGAACAGGCAAAAGAAGCTGAATCTAAGGATGCTTTGAAGGATTTGGTTAATTTGATAACTTCCTTAACAACATATGGTGTCAATGAATTAAAGCCAGCTGGTGTTACCACTGGAGTACCTTTCCTGCTACCTGGATTTGTAGTCCCACAGCCTGCAGGCAAAGGTGAGTCTGCTTTCTCTGTCAATTTTTCTTTGTTGTTTTAAATGTAAACAAGGGAATACAGAGAAGCTGTATACTACACAAAGTATTTACAATGTGTCTAGGTTCTTTTACTAGGATTGCCTGTCAAATACTTAGTTCTGTTTGTCTCAAAGGTTCTTTACGTGGTTGATACCCAAAGAAGAAAGTGTAGGGCTTTTGTACTCGAGGACTAAAGGCTGAGATGAACATCTGCCACCACAATGCTTACAGTTTCTATGTGGACATTTTAAAAGATTATCATAATGGAGAGGTGCACTGTTTTGATTTCTAGTGTTTTAAGCTGCTCTTGCTAAAATGATGTGCTGGGGGTTTTTTGTTTGGAGGGGGTGTTGGTTTGGGTTTTTTATTTTTTTTTTGTTTGTTTATTTCTTTGTTTTCTTGGTTGTTTGGGGTTTTTTTAATTATTTTTTATGTGCCAGGTTTGGTTTTAGTTAGTTTTTGTGAGCTGAAAACTGCTTCGTTGCCAGTGTTCACACAGTGGTGAAATCTGTGGTATGCTTGCAACCGCAATCAATTATGATTTGGAGATAAGGTTGAGGAAGTCTGAAGGGAGAAAGGGTTTTATAAAAATAAACTTATTTTTCATGTCCTGTGTATAAACTTAAAACTCAGGTAGGTCTTCTGTGCAACTAAGTAGATCGCAATTTAATAGCAACTGTGGAGCTACTTTGTTACTTGGACCTTCTATAGGATTTAGTATTACCAGGGATACAAGAAAAAAATTGTGATAGGGTTACATTTACAGATTTGTAGGCTAATAGCTTTACTTTCACTGTTTCTCTTGTATATCTAGGTCCCTTGGACAATGACTTCCTTTATCTGGTATTGAGAGAGTTCATTGTTCATGGGAATTGTTTTCCCTTTGGAAGGAAAACACTAAATAGAGAAAGAGGGTGATAGTCACACTCAGAGCTTAATTTCTCTATGTTTTGATAATAGCATACTAATTTTTGCTTAAGCTAATTTGCTGTTCTGATACAATAACACGAGAGAACCATGGCTTATTGCAATTTCCAAAGGAATTATTTTATTTAGTTTTCTGGTATTTGCCACAACATCTCTCAGTTCACTTTATGTGCTTTTCATTATGTTGGCAAGTTGTCTTTCTATGAATACCGTATTAGTTCATTTTCTTCATTGCTTCTATTTAAATTCCCTTAGTTCTTGAACTCTGAAGGGCTGGCTAAGACTTGGTTTCTTCAGGGATCTTTGCTAATCAAAGATTATTTAATCATCTGCTAGATTGCCTGGAATAACTGTTGATACAAACCAGAATATAAATAGTTGTATCTGTAACTACCTGAGTTCCTGTCACATTCAAAAAGCTCTAAATCCCCTTTTCAATATTTTTTATTTTAAAGAAAGTATGTAAAAATATCCTTTTAGAAACTGATTGTGACTTAAAATTAACCCACATCTGAAATTGTTCCATGTTAGTTTTCAAGGAAGTTTCCTGTTGCCTTCTGAAGAAATGCTGGCAGGGAAGGTAGTGAGGCTAATCACAAAGATAAATGAATTCACTTTTTAATTGGACAATTTAGTTTATAAAAATGAAGAGAGTAGTATTGCTAAGAGCACATGTAACCAGTCAGGATTCTTTGTTTATGTACAGGTCTCTAAATCAGTTAATGGTTTGTTTATAGCTTGTTTGAAAATAACTTTTTATTGTTTGCCCTTTTCAGGAAACTTGGTCTTGTGGGAAATTGACAAAATAAAACACTATGTTATAGCAGAGAGTGCTTCTGTTGCAAAAACAATGCTAAGTAGCATTGTCTTGCATTGTGGAGGTATAGAATCATAGAATGATTTGGGTGGGAAGAGACCTTAAAGATCATCGAGTTCCAGTTCCCTGCCCTGGGCAGGGACACCTCCCACTAGACCTGATTGCTCAAAGCCCCATCCAGCCTGGCCTTGAACATGGCAAGGGATGGAGCAGCCACAACTTCCCTGGGCAACCTGTTCCAGGGTCTTACCACCCTCACAGTAAAGAATTTCTTCCTTAAACCTAATCTAAATCTCTCCTCTTTCAGTTAAAAAAAAAAAAAACAAAAAACAAAAAAACAACATAAAAAAATACCTCTCATCCTATTGGTACAACTCCCTGGTGAAGAGTCCCTCCCCATCTCTCCTGTAGGGCCCCCTTCAGGCACTGGAAGGCTGCTATAAGGTCTCCATAGAGCCTTCTCTTCTCCAGGCTGAACACTCCCAACTCTCTCAGCCTGTCTTCATAGGAGAGGTGCTCCAGCCCTTTGATCAGCTTTGTTGCCTTCCTCTGGATCCCTGATGGGTAACCCCACCAACATAGGCTACTGCTCTATAGAAGGAAGACAACTGCCATTGCCGAAGAGTGGAATCAAGAGGATAATATAGGGGCCATACATGTTGTCTAGATTTGAACCCAGCTGATAAGAATTTGTCATTGCTTATTGCTCTGTTGAGTGAGGGTCTACAGATGGTTGTTTTTCCAAACTTAGCCTGCTGAATACTTTTAGAAGACAGTATTGCATTCTGCATTATGGAATACAGAACATGTTACTATTGCTGTCATGACTTTTCTTATGGCCTGGGTAGACGACAGGTGGGTTTTGTTTTGTCTCGTCTCTGTAACTGTATCCTTTTGCATGTTTTAACAATAGATCAGCTTACTTACCTATTTTAAAGAAATGTTCTTTCATTTATCTACTTGTGTAAACACTTTCCGGGATGAAGATGTCATCTTAATGAACAGTAGATTGTAGGATTTGCAGTGAAAGTGATTGTGCAGAGGCTTTTTAGAATAGTCAGTTTTACTAAATATTTTTATTATACATGAAATAAATATATTGCTATTCTGTTCACATTTACTGAAATGCATGGATCATTATTAAAAAGTGTATTCATTGCTTATGACAACTAAGATATTTTTCCTTTTTCTTCCCATCCCACTTTGTTTCCTTATTTAGGTCATAGTGTGAGGAATATTCAAGCATTTTCGGTCCTCCAGAATGCATTTTTGAGAGCAAAAACCAACTATCTAGCACAAATCATCCTTGATGCCATCACCAATATTTATATGGCAGACAATGCCAACTACTTCATTTTGGAATCACAGCACACATTGTCTCAATTTGCAGAGAAAATTCCTAAACTTCCAGAAGTGCAGACCAAATACTTTGAGATGCTGGAATTTGTTGTCTTCAGCTTGAATTACATACCCTGTAAAGAACTGATCGGTGTGAGCATCCTTTTAAAATCCAGCACTTCTTTTCAGTGTAGCATCATCGCTATGAAGACACTCCTTAAGTTCACCCGTCACGATTACATCTTTAAGGATGTCTTCAGGGAAGTGGGACTTCTGGAGGTGATGGTAAATCTTCTTCATAAATATGCAGCCCTTCTGAAAGATCCTACTCAAGCACTGAATGATCAAGGTAGTGTGTGTTCTTCCATTGTACTCATACACGTCTTTTTGGCTGGGAATGGTGGAGGCTACAACTTAAGAGGAGGATAGAGAGAGTCTGAACGTGTATCTCAAGGGCTGAGTTCTGTCAGGGGCTGCTGTGCCATCTTGAAAGTTGGACTTTTGGAATTGCTTCTCTTGTAATGTTCTACGAGAAGCCTGAGGCAAGCTTTAATGAAGGATGCTTTATGAATGCAAAATAGTAGGAGTTTATATTTTCTTTTTTATTTTTTTTTAATGTGTCGGTTTTGTATTTGTTACATCACATAAAAAGCACAAGTGAAGGTGCAATATGTTGTAACTATACTCTTCCTCACAAAAGATTCTTGTGAACTTCATTGTTTTTACCCCCAAATTATTTGAAAAAATACTGTGATGTGCATATCTGAGTTCTTAATAGGAATATGTATTCAAGTTTGGAGGTGGTTTTTTTATAAGCTGGGTCTATATTTTTGGAAAAGTGTTTTAATAAATCACAAGGTATCTCAGCTCCAGGACTGAACATCTCGGAGATAAACTACGTAGCAGCCATGTATGCATATATACACACATGCCTATTCAAAGTGCACTTGAGTTAGCGTGCATCAGTGACACTTATTTTTATTGTTGGATGTTTCACATGAGTTTATTGTCTGAAGCTTCATTAGTGAGTGGTAACAGTTGATTACAGGTTTTTTTTTTTCCCCAGTAAAAAACACATCAGATCTCATGTTCTTGTAAATTAATGGACCAAGCTGTCATCTGATGAGGGTGCTACCTAAGTGTACATGCCCTTGTTGTGGCTTGCTTCTTGTTAGAGTAATGTTTTAAAAAATGTTGGTTTTTTTCTGGAGTGTTGCTCTGTGTTTAAGATGCCACTTGCAATGTTGGTTCATCTGCTACCCCTGTTGAATCATCAGCACGTATACTGTAAATATGTGAACATAGTTTTGTGCTTTTGTGTGGAATTTCTTATTCAATATTCGGTACTTGTAAAAAAGAACAGATTCTGTTAAGTCTTCAACTGTGTTATGGTTTTGTGGCTTCAAGAAACAATAGTTGAGGATTTGAAAGTATGCATACAGCTGCAGTGGTGGCCACTGAGCTCATGCTGCTCAAAAGCTTCTGTTAAATTTCTTGGTTTTATAAATTAACTTTTCAAACGATTTATAGTTAAGAATTCCCAGGAATGTCTGTGTAGACTAAATCTTAATTTGTTTTGTAATATGGTTAGGCTGCATATTTTCTGGGCAAGCAAAGAAAATAAAAGTGTTGGTGGAAGGTAGAAACATCTTAGAAAATAGTAAATTTTACTATGACTTTGGCTTCTGAAATTATTTTTTTAGGGGACGCAAGAAACAGTTCATTTGAGGACCAAAAGCAGCTGGCTTTATTGGTTATGGAGACCTTGACAGTACTACTACAAGGATCAAACACAAATGCAGGTAAGTAGAGAGGCCACTGTCAAAATATTTCAAAAAAAGTAATTCAAGAAAATAGTGCCTGAAAGCAATGTAGTCTTGACTTTATCTTCTGGTGAGTAATCAAACACACGAAAATATACTTTTTCTCTCGCGGTGTTTTTCCGAAAGAGAGAATATGCAGCATAAACTAGATTGCATAAAATAAAGGGTTACAATATAGTTTTTTTTAACTTCAGTTGCTTTGCTGGTGCTTACCAGAAGGCAACCAGCACACCCTATTGCTCTCCAACAATCCTACGGTAACTTTTAGTAGGGCTTGTAACACAGATATTGAAAGGTATTGAAAAATTTAACCATATAATTACACATGTAGTTTGCTGTTGAGTGTCATGTCTACTTAAATGCGATTAATTGCATCTGTGGCAAATGGTGGCTTTTCATTTTTGAAGGCATATTCCCAGTCAGTGTGTTTAAATAGGGCTCTGTTATGAGTATCCTTTTCTAAATCAGGCAGATTTATAATATGCTGTATTAGCCAAGACTGCATGACATTGAAATAGACAGTATGTGTGTCTCACATTAGTAAAGCTGTCTCTGAGAGCTTGAAATAACAGATTGAGGAAGGAGAACTGCTTTTAAACTCTTTTTATCTGTTCTATTAGATGAAGAAGAAAATTAGCAAGCTGGGGGGGAAACAGAACCAAGAAGCAAGTGAATTTGGCTGAAATAAGAGGAGTTTAGAGAGGGATTGGTATAGATTACAGATGAATTGCATGAATCAATTACACACTTGTACATTTATCACTCAGCTTTGTTTTTGCCATGTAAGAAAAGACAAAATTGGAAACAAGTGAGGAAGGAGTGGCACAAAGGTATATGTAGTGACTTCCATGGAAGGAGAATTCGGTGGGGGAAAACCCACCAACCCCAAACTAAACCAAAACCTCAGGACTGTTTGGTTTCTAAGGATGAACGAGAGGAGGTGGTGTATGTGACTAGTGTCTCTGAAGGAGTGGCACTACTTCATATTTTAGAAGTGACAGGTCTTGGTTCACAGGACTGAACTATATATACCTGTGTGGCATCAGGGTCTGTGGTGCCTGAGCCTTGCTTCTGTGAGGTGTGGGTTATGATGTGACTGTGGTAGCATCCACTTGACTTGTAGCAAATCTTTGGCTGCTGTTAAATGGTATTTGTGACCTCACCTAGGAATATTGAAGCACTCATCAGTACCTCATTGCTACTTCTTGGTACTGAGTTAATCTCTGAATTATCCACCAGAGAAGCAACAGAAGGTGGTGTAAAATTCTTCAGGACTGTGGAGTGGCACCACAGACATTGTTTCTGAGGACTTCTGGAAAGTTCAAGGGCCTCATTTCATCAGGAGCTCTCCAAGTTCAGGATTATGACAGAAGGAGCCAAGGATTATGACAGGAGGCGCCAAGACACTATTTCTCAAAGAAGTTGTGGTTGTTGTCTGTGAAGCATGACTCTGATTTGAACCCAGCAGCACTGCAGAGACCTGCAGAGATTTTAGGTCATCACAGAGGCATAGATAGTCATTATGCAGCCTTGCAGTGCTTCATACCACAGTTCATACAAAGCTTGGTTTCTGATCTTAAGCTAGTATCTCAGAGTTTTCTCAATAGTATAGAACTGGTAACTGAATTTCAAACAATAAATTTCTGCATCCAGAGCCAGACAAGTTCACTGGATAGTTGAGAATCTAGTCTGAGGGTGGGAGAAATATAAAACGTTACCTCTGTGAAAACAAGAGACCTGGCCACTGAGGAGATGCATTTTGTCTCTAAAGGGTGCGACCAACTTTATCTCAGGGTCTGAGGCCTTTCCTTTTACCTTGTCCGTATCTGATCCAAAGAATGTCAGAGAAAGCAGGAGGCAGGAAATAGGAAATGGATAGTGGGACTTAGCTTTGTATGTATACATTAGAGGCAATAAACATTGTCCTGACTAGCTTGTTAATCCTGAACTTGCTCATTTAAACTGCTCTTCTAATTCTTGCTCACAAGGAAAGTGACCCCTTATGACACCATAGTGCAGCATTGATCCATTTCCCTACTCTGTTTTCATCTTCAGTTGTTAACACAGGGCAGTACTATAAGTGCTGCCACTCTATTTAACACACCTTATATGTGCCCAGTTTGGTTTTTATGATGTTTTCAGTATCAAATTTAATTTAATTTTCAGTGAATATTGCACACATGTTCTTCTGAGTATCCTGTAAGCTTAAGAACCATTGTTTGACTTAAGCTTTTTCTCTGCAGAGATAGGTCTTGGTACAAGAAAACTGCTGAGTGTTAGCTTGTGGACAGGCTGAATAGCTTTTCAACCAGTGTTCCTAGTTTGCTTGTCTTGCCCAGAGGCAGCCTAGTAGTTACATTTTTGACCATGAACTAAATGTAATATAAACACTATCCTTAACCAAGCTAGCATATAGTCTTCACTAAATATAGCGGGGTTTCTATATTTTTTTGTTTCATGCTGTCATTGTTTGAGCTCTAGCATGAAAAGAATAACTACTGTTGGATTAACAGAATTACTGAGGAAATTTTAGAACTGACCTGCATCCTTGTACTCTTGACACCTCTAGTGAAAAATATTTTCAGAAGAATATTGCTCAAGTTCTGTTTTTATTTGTGGTGGAAAAGGAAAAATAGTAAGTCATTAAACATCCGTAGTGCTAAATCTCTGCCATTCAATCTGTAGAAATGAAAATAAACACCTCTCATGTTTTATTGTTGTCATTATTTGTTACTGACTGTATTTTTTGCACTCCTTATGCTCTTACCTCCACCCTTCCCTTTCTGAGTAGGTATTTTCAGGGAGTTTGGTGGTGCGAGATGCGTGCACAACATAGTGAAGTATCCCCAGTGCCGACAGCATGCCCTGATGATCATCCAACAGTTGGTGTTATCACCTAGTGGAGAAGATGATATGGGCACTTTGTTGGGACTGATGCACTCGGCTCCACCTACGGAACTGCAGCTGAAAACGGACATCTTAAGGGTAAATGAAGTACTGCTCAGGACTCTTGCTCCTAAGCCAGTCTTTTAGAAAGAAAATGCTGAGAAGGGAATTGAAGCAGCTTGGATGAATGGTATTTAGCTACTGAATGTACATTGTTTCTGGAGTTGAAATGCATATATTTGATGCATGGCTTTTATTTTCTTCCATCTGCCCATGGCAGGTTTCAGAATCAGAGGTGAAGGCTAGTGCGTATGCGTTTTTAGCATTATCACTTTGTAATCAGCCTCAGTGGATAGGAAATGAGGTTCCACAGTTATGATTATCTTCCCTGGTAGAATATTATTGAGGTAAAAGTAATGAGAATACATGGGGGGGAAGAGAGGAGGGTGCATGTGCCGAAGTTTACTTTCAATGCTACTTTCTGTTTTCCTGTGGCAGACTTACTTTATTTTACAAATTCATTAGTTATCAATGCTGAATTGGTTAATATAAATGTAATTGTACTAATCATGGTAGGAGATAAAGCCAAAGAGCTTGCTTATTTACATAAAATAGTGAAAAGGTAGGTAAGTAAGGCTGTGAGTGGAGGAGGAATTGGGAAGATTTTCATGTGTTTTCTATTGTATTACGTTTTTTGGCTGGTAATCTAGACCCACAATTGCTTCTCAGAATAACTAATGTTGCTTTCATAAATTGACTTAGCTTTGTTATTTTAGGGTAGAAAAGCTGAGGCAAGTAGTAGTAAATGTGTCTTACTGCAGAGAACTTTGAGACACCTAGGTTCTTCTTAGTTAAAAGGAGCTGTAATACTTCACTGGAAGATGAGCAGCTTCACAAAAAAAAAAAAAAAGGAAAGCTAGTAATAAAGTTATTAATTTGATGTGTTTTGTCTATCAGTATCTTCAGTCCTTCTTGAGCATGTCTCATTCATGATACTTAAGGGGAGAGAAAGGTTATTTCAGTTCCCTAACAGATTTAACATGCAGAATCAGAGGTTCTGTCCTTCATTGGACCCATTGTATTTGTCTTCCATCGGTGCTGTTTTCAGAAGTTTTGATTACAGAACTGACAGCCCAGAATGGTGCAGCGGTGTGTTTATCTAAGTTTATCTGTTTTTACTGTTTATCTAGGTTTGGCAGGAAATGAGATACTGCCTTCAAAGGAAGGACAGTGTAATTATTTCACTACCCATCTTCTGGGGTGAATAAAAAAAAGGCATGATTCTGAAGAAGTAAACTCTTGGTCATAAAAAATTCTCCCCAATTCCGTAGCCTATTTCTGTGTATCAAGACTATTTTTGTGGTGTTTGTGATGCATTGTGTAGGGAGACTTTCTTCTATATTCTGTATTCACGTCAGTCAAACTTGTTGTGACAGCTGCTTTTTTTTGTTTTTAGTTTGGTGGATGGGTTTCCCAACTTCCTGATTTCACATTTTCTCTACTATCTAGAGAATGTAGTTTCTGCTGTTCATGCTTTGGCTTTGTATTGGTTCAGCAAATAAGGTTTTGTCCATTTTTGTTTCTCTTTCAGGCTTATTTTTGAACAGCAACTCTTAAAATCAAGCTTCACTCAATTCAGAGATTTATGGGTTTCATTATAGAGGAATGCTAAAACCAAGTATGGTTTTGGGCCTTATTCTTTGCTGCCATTGTTTCCTTTGAATGCTATTGTGGCTTCATAGCTGCTGGATGCCCATGCATTGCTGGTTTCTGGGAGACCTGTGTTAGGGTGCTCCAAGGCTTAGATTTCTTATTGCTACAGGCAGTTGTTTGCCTCCTCTTGTTTGAGAATTATGATGGCAGAGTAGAATCTTTTTCAATAGCTATATTCTCTGCCTTATCACTAAGGGAATTATCTGGGGATTTTGGGTTCCATTCTAGGCTTCGTCAAGTCTTTTATGTTGGCAGGTTTATTTATCTCCTTAATTTCTTATTTCTGAATTAAGGGCAATGCTTTACTTTTCCCCCTACTCTTTCTCTTTTTATTTTGTAAGCTTTTGAGGATGGGGATTCTTGCAGTGCAAAGCTGATCTTTGGAGACTTCAGGCATTACCAAAATGACAAACCACATGAGCATTTTGCTAGCGTATGAAACAAAAATGTTCCTACCTTTTTTCAAGCTATTTGTAATGCTGCTGCTTTTTTTTTTCTTCTTTGTTTTGATTGTTTGCTTTCTCCATAGGCCCTACTCTCAGTGTTGAGAGAAAGTCACCGCACAAGAACTGTTTTTAGAAAAGTTGGTGGATTTGTGTATGTCACATCTTTACTTGTTGCTATGGAAAGATCTTTGTGCTCGCCACCTAAGAATGGCTGGGAGAAAGTAAACCAGAATCAAGTGTTTGAACTGCTTCACACTGTGTTCTGCACATTGACTGCAGCAATGCGCTACGAGCCAGCCAACTCTCATTTCTTCAAAACAGAGATCCAGTATGAAAAACTGGCAGATGCTGTTCGACTACTTGGCTGCTTCTCAGACTTGAGAAAAATAAGCCCCTTGAATGTTTTCCCGTCAAATACACAACCATTTCAAAGACTTTTGGAGGATGACCTAATATCCCTGGATTCTGTGTCACCTACACTAAGACACTGCAGCAAACTTTTTATTTACCTCTACAAGGTAGCAACAGATTCTTTTGACAGGTATGACCTTTGCTTTTCTTTTTTAATTTGCCTTTTTTTTTTTTAATTGTCCCACCCTGCCTGCCCCCATAATCCTGGTGTTCCCCAAAATAGTGTTCTTCAGATATGTTAATTGCAAGCTTTTGTATTTCCATTTTAATCTATTTGTCTGTTCATTCACTCCAGTGAGAGGAATATAAGGTGGCAATATATGACCAAATATTGAGTTAGCTTTCTGGTGTTCTCCAGTGTATGCAGCATTTGCTCTGATGTTGATTTTTTATGTCATGGCAACAATTAAGATAAAGGCCTCAGTTTATGGGTATATTTGTTGTATTGAAGCAATCTGTTGGTTGATAAGCAAATTATCTGCTTTATCATACAGAACTACTAGATTTTTATGCTTTTATTAAGTCAGATGAAAACTCAGTTCTTGAACATTGCACCTTAACATCACATTCTCTCTGATATGTGCCTCCAAAGTAAGTAATTAGATAATATCATGACAAATTTAGAACCATAGAATCAGTTAGGTTGGAAAAGACCTAAGATCGAGTCCAACTGTTAACTTAGCACTGCTAAGTCTCAGTAGTTTAGTCTGTTACTAAACTATGTCCCCAAGTGCCACGTCTGCCCATCTTTTAAATACCTCTGGAGGTAGTGACTCTGCCAGTTCCCTGGGCAGCCTGTTCCAATGTTTGATGACCATTTCAGTGAAGAAATTTTTACTAATGTCCAAGCAAAACCTCCCCTGGTGCAACTTGAGGCCATTTCCTCATGTTCTATTGCTTGCTACTTGGAAGAAGAGACTGACCCCCACACACCTTCCTACAACTTCCCTTTGGGTAGTTGTAGAGAGTGATAACATCTCCCTTCAGCCTTCTTTTTCCTTACACATCTAGACTAGACATTTTGTTTAGTTTGTGAATAACTGTTTTTTAAGTTTGATAGGGAGATGCTCCCGGAGTTAAGCAACTAGAATTTAAATTATACTCGTGATTTGAAATGAAGAGTAATGTGTATCCTAATGTTGATTCAAAATGACAACAAATCTTACAGAATTACACGTTGAAGATTGGTTTGTCTTAAAGTATGGTTTGTCTTAAAGTATTTCTCGCCCGTAATTTAAGATATAAAAATGTAAAACACAGACCTAAAATTCTTATTTGGGACCTTGGAGGTTCTTCACCCCAAGCATTTAATGCATGTGACCCTGTTTTAATAAGACAGGCCACCTAGTTAGTCAAATACAGAGTCTGATTTTCTAAGTGTTGAAAGCGTGGCTGAGTATGTGGAAGCATTGAAGGTGGGGGCATGGGCCTTTGAGCAACCTGGTCTAGTGGGAGGTGTCCCTGCCCATGGCAGGGGTGTTGGAACTCCATGATATTTAAGGTCCCTTCCAGCTCTAACTGTTCTATGATTAACAGAGCTGCCAGTTGGTCAGGCTTTCTTAAACAAGATGTTTAGTAAAATACAAACTTCATGGTTTTGTTAATGGACATTTTGTCTCAAAATCAACAAATCTTAATGCTTTTCTCTTGGTTTCGTTGAATATTTTTTTTTTAATATGAAAAAGAACAAAAAACCACACCCCCAAAACCAAAAGCCAAATACGGAAATCAGTTTACTTGATCTCATTGTTATTAAGTATTATTAAAGCATTCAGATAGATGGAGGAATATGTGTTAAGAATGTGTTGCACATACTGTAGAAGTTATAACACTGGCTTACAGTACAGTGTGAGGAATCAATGGGGTAAGTAAATCCCGTGGTGTTGTTGTGTTGTAGCATAAGCTACCTCATTAAGTTCCTTTTTTTTTTTTTCCCCTGTCATCTGCAGTGACTGCATTCTCTCTTAAATTTTCCGATCATCATTCTTTGTAATGTTTACATTGATTTTATTTCTTCTCCATGTTGATTATACTTGCTTTACTTTCTCATCTTAATTTCTGCTATTTGACATTGAAAGTTGTCCTGTTTTGCTAGCATGGTCATATTGATAAATCTCTGCTGAGTAATGAAGGAGCACTGCAGTCATGCCATAATACAAGTACACACTTAGCATGTCTGTTTGTTTACCTGATGCGTGTTGTTTGCTAGTGTCCTTTGTCATCCGTGGTGTTTCTGAAGAATGGGTCCTAGTAACAGTTTCATTGGTGCTTTTGTAAAACTAACAAGCTTACGGCCTCTGGTTTCTTCTCTAACCTCTCTGTCCTACCCCTGTCTGTTTTGTCTGTAGTCGTGCAGAACAGATCCCTCCTTGCCTGACAAATGAGACTTCTCTCCCCTCTCCCTGGGGTACGCCAGCTTTGTCCAGGAAAAGGTACCGACCCTTCAAAGAGAAGTTGATCTTGCTTCTGATTTCTCTCACTGTTGTGTTTCTTAGTTTTGGGTTTCTTTTCTTCTCTCCAGTTGCTACTTTTTTTTCCTGAGGTGTGCAATTTCACATGTGTGTTTACTAAATGAAAGAAATGTAAAGGTATGTTTCATAGTGAATCCTAAGTAGTGATGCTAATGGAGGAGACTAGCGATGTCTCCAGACTCCTGAAGCACTTAACTTTAAGTTCATGATTCAAAATCAAATAAGATCTAGTATGATAATCTAATAATGATCTAAGGGAGGTATAAAGGAAACTCTCATGAGCAGTTCAAAGTTCAGTCTATGCTAGTAGATCAGTTAATACAGCAGGTTTTCCTTTTTCTTGACTAATTTTTCAAGAAAAAGTACTTTTAGTGGGAAGGTGGATGGCTTGTTAAGGTCCTTATATGTTAGTAACTGCACTTAGTACAAAAATAAAGAATGAACCTGTCAGTACTTGACTACCAAATAATGTAGAAGTAAGCTAGGTGAAAGGGTTTGGAAGGAAAGGACAAATGGCACAATTCAGAAATCTTAGCACCCACTTTCCTTCCCAAGCTGCTTTTCTTATGTGTCTTAGTGTCTGGTAGGTTATTTTTTCCTTAAAAAAAAAAAAAGTTTTCTGAATCAACAACAGTGTGATTTACAGGCCTGTGGAAATGATGAAAAGGAGATTTTTCCCAAAGACTTCAGGGAAGGGGCGCCCCTTTGTTACCAGAAGATGCAGGTTAGGTGGAGATTAGCTTTTGAAGACTCAAAAACCATTTGAAAGACTGTGGGTTGTCAGAGGTGCAGGTGCCATGTGTGGAAAATACAGTATGGCTTTACCTACGCACAGAGTTTCATGTTTGGAATGAAAAATATTTTGCAAAGGGAAGCAACCAAAGCTGCTTTTAGAAACTGCTTTGAAAGGCTGTAAAATGAAGCCCTGATGCTAACCTCTAGCATTGTGAATGGCCTTCACTACATTTTGTTGCTCTCCCAGGTGTAACTGCATGGGTACTCAGGTTCCTTGAATTATTCAATCATGCTGGTATGTGAAGGCTTGCAGCACAACACATGCAATGCCTGCCAAACAGAAGCTGATTCCAGGGTGTAATGGATAAAAGAGTGCCACATGGGTAGTTGATGCAACCTGGTAACTAAAATATTAATGTATGTATATATGGATAGATACGTGAGGTTTTCTTTATGGCGGTTGTTGGGGGGGTTTTTTGTAGTACTGAAAATGCAAGCAGTTATTTAAAAACAGTGTGTTATAAGGTGAGGTAAAGATGAGTTGATTTAACAAGTGAGTATCCCTGTGCGTTTGGCATGAATTTTCACAAACAAAAAAGGCCTTTGGGCAATAACAAGTTTTGTAAGGCTCAAAGCACAAGTAGACAGAAAGAGTGATCATACTGGCCTGGTTGACTTTTCTGGTCCTTTCTGTAAAAGCATGTTTTCAAGTAAAAAAAATAGACAGGGAGAGCTAGGCTATTTAAAAGTCTATTTGAGCAGCTGTCTGCTTTCTCACGTTTGTTCAGCATCATGCTTGTCATTCCTGGGGAATTCAGTGCCAGTAGCTGGGATCTTCCTACTTTCAGAAATAAGCAACTTGGGGTTTGTAGTTCAGTATTGTTTTACTTTCTTTTAATCCCTTTTTAAATGTCAGATATGGTCAGGTTCTGTCAGAGCTGACTCTTCTGAGAAGTGTTTGCTTTTCTCTTACTGTTTTTTCTCTCCTTTACTTTCCTTCCCTGAGATCTCCCTTGTTGCTTTGGCTTGGCTTTCTGCCTCCTGACTCGTAAGAAATGTCCCCAAGAGAGAGCCCTGTGTTGTTTGGCTGAAAGAGCAAGCAGACACTGTGCACACAATTCTTATAAACAAAACCAGTATAATTCTGGTTTTGCACACAGTCTAGAACATATATATGAAAATATTCTCTCTTAGATGTCTGCCACTTCTCAGAGCTGTATTTCCCTGAGGAGCTGTGCCCTCTAAGTGCTATTTTACATATAGACAGCATAGGTAGGACTCTCCCAGCACGTGTTGGGATGGTGCTACATAACTCCTGGAATGCATTGTTCTTTCACCCCTCCTGTATAATTTGAATCAAGATCTAGAGCTTTGCCAGTTGTTTGATTGCTGTAATTTTGGCAGGAAAAAAATATTGATTTTTTAATTTTTTTTTTAAGAGGATGTTTTGGGCCTGATGGGTGGGGTGCAGTAGAAAATAGAATGTAGCTTTGACTTTAACATACTTTCAGCCATTGTTTTTCAAAGTTTGTGTAGTGGTCACCCTTGGGGAATGATATGCAGAGGGTTTATCTGCAGGAAATCTTACTTGCTTATTTTCCAGATGTTATATTTCTTGTCAAGAGTTGTACTTAATCATGTAATTTAAGTTAGAATTTTTCTTCAGTTTTATTTTTTGTTAAATTAGACAAATCTGTGTCATCTTCAGTACACTGCCTTTTTCCATTGTTCACTTTTTCCTGTTTTCTGTGTTAAGGGGAAATATGAATAAAGGATGTATAAAGCATGGCTTAATTTGTTGCAGGTTCTGCACTGAGTCACAGACTTGTAATATTTGATGAATACCTTTGCAAGATTTTGTAGGATCTATTTTCTTTTCCTTGCCTAGAGAAATCTTTTTGAACTGTTTTCTTTTTTTCATTATTTTGATACAAGTACTCCTTATATGGAAAAAACTAAAGACAGAAGGCATTTTAAAATTATATGAAAACCTTTCAATAATATATGCTTTAAGAACATTACTTAGATTGATAACAGCAGGGCGAATTGCCTAGTCTTGACTATATCTCCTTTTCGGTTTGTTGTATGTAATGTTGAAGTTCAGGTCATTTGATGCCAGAATCACGTGGTTGTTCATGAATCGTAGTGAACAATGGCTCAGGTTTTTATTAGGCTCTCCCTGTACTACAGTGTTATAACATCTCAGTTTACGTAATGAGGTGAATGTGATAGGTCGGATCAGGATGCTTAGAAGTAAAATTTGTACTTACCAAATAGAAGTTTGATCTTCAAGGATGCCTTGGGGATTGGAATTTCACTAGACCGAAGAGCATTCTTAATACAAATGGATATTTAGTTTTTAAACTGGATCCTGTAAGTCTTGCATTGAGGTGGAAAGAGGTAGCAATTTTCTTCAGATGAAGAGCAGAGCTGCTAAGATGCATGAGAAAAAACTGCCCGTGTTTCAATCTCTGTGTTAAAACAGAAAGAAGGGTTGATAGAACAGCTCTCTATTACAGTATTACCATTTTTTCTGCTGTTCTTAATTCCATTTAATTTTAAAAGAGGCAATAAGGTCTTACTCTACCTGCCAGATGCTTCAGTTGGTGAGTTTGCTAGAGAACTTTAGGAAACTGATGACTAGAGAGTTTGTAAAAACACTAGAAAAATTGATGTGGGCAGACTTTTTTCTTAGTGGTCATTGTCATACTATTTTATGTTGGCAGTAAGCATTAGCTGAATGAATAAAGCATCAGTAATTCCATCTTTCTTAAAAAATGCTCTGGAATTGTTCAGATCTGCCATGAACCTTTTCAATAGGAACACTTTTGTTGGAACAACAAACAGCCCATTTTCCAGCCAGCACAAGAAGATCACTTTGTACTTCCTAGTGTCCTGTCGTAGGCTAAATATTCCATTGCCTCAGCCTCCCCTGCATCAAATGACGTTCCTTGCTGGGTTGGATGCGTATGTTGAGATGCAACCTTCAAAGCGTTTAGGACAGAATTGTGCTTGCAGCCTTCCTCATCTCCCATCTATGTCCTGTTTTTCCCAGGACAAAAGGTTTCATAGTTAGAACTACCTAACGGATGAGGCATAGCCAGTCAGTAAGTGCTAACTTCTTAGGGTTAGGGGTTAGATAAATATCTGTCACTGAGAACAAGAGAGAGAAAATGCCCTTTTTCAACTGATTTGATAGGGAGAAACACGATTTTAACTGGATTCACTTTTGTAAAATGGCAGGCAATGTTTGATCTTGAAGAAAAATTGTTAGATAGAGTTAATTTTCTTTCTTCTTACAGATAAGCATATATGATAAATACCGTGAGAATATGTCTGGGTTTAGTTGTGTTTTGTATTTCTTTGTGGTGAGCATTAGCCTTTCGAGTTACCTTTTGCTTCAAAAGTACCATCTTAAAAGCATATGTTCAGTCAGCTGTTCGTGCTGTTTGTGCATTAAATCTTGTGCTCGAAGAATGGCATTAAGCTGATACCTCTGAGACTTTTAATGGAAATGCATCTACAGTACAAGTAGTTGCTTCTGAGTCAGTGTGTCAAAGCCTCTTTTCCCTGAACCAGACTAAAGCAGCTTAGCGTAAAACTAAATTGCCATAGCAATCATAGAAAGACTGAGAGCATATGGACTGCAGGCACGAACGTATACTGAGACTAACTTTCTGTTTCTGTAGGATAATTAGAGATTTCCAAGAATTTTGTGATAACACAGTTTATAGTTGGTTGTTACTGAAAAGCAAATGAGGAGAAATGTATTCAAAGCTGAATTTATCCCCCAGAACAGTAACAGTGGTAGCTGTTGTTATAGTGTGCTTCCACCGCACCTAGAATGAAAAGAGGGAGGAGATAAAAGCAACCTTTAAGCTCTTCAAACTGTATCATCCAGGGAAAGGACTTCTGAGTTCAAGCATAGTCAAAATATTGAAACTCTTCGAGGTTGTCTTTGGGGAAACATGTCTAACACATTTTTCCAACAGCTAGGCGGTTGATCTGTCTGAGGGAAAAGAGAGGAGGAGGGGACTAGCATCTATAAGCCAGTTCAATTTTACAGCTGTTTGAAAAAAATGCAAAGCTCATTATAGAAGGAAGTTGTAACCATGGCATGTTTTCTGTCCTGCAGGCACGCATATCACTCTGTTTCAACACCTCCTGTTTGCCCTCAGAAAAACATAGCTGATGTGAAACTCCAAACAGGACCCACATCTGTACAAAGCTCTGATGCAGTCATTATCCACCCTGGTGCTATGCTTGCAATGCTGGATCTTCTGGCCTCTGTTGGATCAGCTACACACACAGAGGTAGGGAAAAAAATTCTGCTGTCTCGAGTCACTTTGAGAGTGATTGGGAAAAAGGATGGCTGTGGGAAATGGGAAAACCAATTATGTTCTCTTGTTTTGTGCTAATACATTTCACAGACTAATTAAGATGAATACCTGGTGACATAGAGGTCTGATAGAAATTATTTTATTTCATAGGCTTTGTTTTGTTTCTTTCAAACTCCTGGCAACAATGCAACTTTAAGGAAATGTCTGAAGTAGCCATCAGATAAGTTTCCAAGCACTGTGATTATTTCACATTTTCCCCAATGTATCAGGTGTTAATGCTTATTGTGAGGAGGACATGCAATTGGACATTATAGCTTAGTGTAAAGGTGCTGTTTGAAATATGTTCTAGTTCTAAAATTGTACTGCCTACTTTGTACAATTCCCAAACCAAAGCCAGTACTGATAATTTGTATATAAAGGATTTGTTGGACAATTTTTGAAGTTGCAGAAATATTTTTGTCTTCCCTGAAGAGCACTGTTTATTTTCTTTTTAAAAGTTCCAAAAGCTTACATGAATCACTCCACTTGGTTACTTGTTTCTTGTCCTCTACCAATGATGAGTATGGTGACTTTCTGTCTTCAGGACATTAATTTGGCAGATATATTTGTTGCATGTCCGCCAATATTATCTTTAAATTAATATATTTTAAGTTTTGTAGAGATGAGGATGATGGGGAGCAGAATGAAGCCCCAAGGGGACACGGTTATCAATCTGCTATACCTCTTAGACTTGCACAAGTTTATGGAGGCAGATAGGATCCACCCAAAGGTATTGAGGAAGCTGGCAGAAGTGCTCACCAAACCCTTTCCATCATTTATCGGCAGTTCTAGCTAATCAGGGATGTCCCAGTTGACTGGAGGTTGTCAAATGGGGTGCCTGTCTACAAGTAGGACAGGAAGGACGGTCCAGGGTACTACAGGGCTCTCAGTCTGACCTTGGTGCCAGGGCAGGTTATGGAGCAGATCATCTTGAGTGCCATCACACAGCACGTACAGGACATACAGGTGATGAGAAACAGTCAACATGGTTTTATGAAAGGTGGGTCCTACTTGACTAACCTGATCTCTTTCTATAAAAATGTGACCCACTTAGTGGACAAGAAAAACGCTGTGAATGTTGTTTCCCTGGACTTTGATAAAGTCTTTGACAGTGTTTCCCACAGCATTCTGCTAGATAGCCTGGCTGCTCATGGCTTGGACGAGTGTACTCTTTGCTGGGTAAAAAACTCTCTGGATGGCTGGGCTCAAAGACTTGTGGTGAATGGAGTGAAATCCAGTTGGTGGCTGATAACAAGTGGTGTTCCCCAGTACTGAGATTGGGGCCAGTTCTGTTTAATGTCTTTATCAATGATACAGAGAAGGGGATTAAATGGACCCTCAGTGGGTTTGCAGATGATGCCAAGTTGTGTGGGAGTGTGGATCTGCTTGAGTGTGTAGGAAGGCTCTCCAGAGGGATCTAGACAGGCTGGATTGATGGGCTGAAGCCAAAGGTATAAGGTTCAGCAACGCAAAATGCCAGGTCCTGCACTTGGGTCACAACATCCCCATGCAATAATGCTACAAACTTGGGGAAGAGCAGCTGTAAAACTGCCCAGCAGAAAAGGACCTGGGGGTGTCCATCAACAGCTGGCTGAATATGAGCTAGCAGTGTTCTCAAGTGGTGAAGAAAGCCAAGAGTACCCTGGCCTGTAGCAGTGTAGCCAGCAAGAATAGGGAAGTGATGGTCCCCTTGTACGGCACTGCTGAGGTCCCACCTCAAGTACTGTGTTCAATTTTGGTGCTGGAGCATGTCCAGAGAAGGGCAACAAAGCTGGTGAGGGCTCTAGAGCACAAAACTTATGAGAGGCTGAGGAAACTGGGCTTATATAGCTTGGAGTAAAGGAGGCTGATGGGAGACCTGACAGCTCTCTACACCTACCTGCAAGGAGATTGTAGCGAGGTGGGTGTTGGTCTCTTCTCTCAAGTAACAGAGATGGGACAAGAGGAAGTGGCCTCAAGTTGCATCAAGGGAGATTTGGATCGGATATTAGGAGAAATTTCTTCACAGAAAGGGTTATCAAGCATTGGAACAGACTGCCCAGGGAAGTGGTTGAGTCAATATCCATGGAGGCATTTAAAAGATACATAGATGTGACACTTGGGGATGTGTGATGGACTTGACAGTGTTGAGTTAATGGTTAGACTTGATGATCTTAAAAGTCCCTTCCAACCCAAACCTGTGCTAAGTTACTAGGAGTAGCTTAACGTCACAAAAATAAAAGTTCTTAGTGCACTCCAAGTGCACAAAACTTGTAAACTGACTCACTTCTGCTACTGAAAAGGAGAGGTTTGTTTAACCATCCCTACCTGAATTGTTTTTCTTTACAAAGGTTGTGGTAATCCTTCATATAGCTTATTATCCTTTTTCATAAAGAGATGGAAGTGCCTCTTCGCATTCATGTGTGCACACACCCAGAGTGTGCACATACATATTTAAGTATAGAATGTTTTGTGTATTTATTGGTAATGATAGTTTCATTTTCATTATTGTGCATAAGGGCTTTCATTTATTCGTCTTGTCAGTTTGTGTCTTCTCAAGTTGTGTGTTCTTTCTTTCAGCACGCACTGGATCTCCAGCTGGCAGTGGCCAATATCCTGCAATCTCTAGTGCACACAGAGAGAAACCAGCAAGTCATGTGTGAAGCTGGGCTCCATGCACGACTTCTACAAAGATGCAGTGCTGCTCTGGCTGATGAGGACCACTCGCTGCATCCACCACTCCAAAGGATGTTTGAAAGGCTGGCTTCCCAGGCACTGCAACCGATGGTGTTGAGGTGAGAACAATAGCCTTGAAGTCCAGTTTAGCTGAGCCCTGCTGCCTGCACTGGCACTGGCTGGCTGTAAATGGTTCAGATTGGTGAAGGGCATAAGTGATCTTGCATTGTCGTAGTTCCCCTGCCAAATAAACATGGATAAAACAAAGCTGAGGTCACTTCAGCTTGTGGTCTGCCTTTCTAGATGAGTTCAGCTTGCTGAATGTGTATCTGTGAGCATCTTGATGTTCTCCTACAGGATGCGGCAGCCTACAGCCAAGTCTTTAGAATTATCAAAATTGTTTGGTCAGTTAAAATAATGTCAACTTTTGAGAGTGTGCATTCAAAACTTAACTAGTTTAAAATGGGCCTAATGTGTTTCTTGTAATTATGCATTAGTTTATTTTCTCAGTTAAATTTATATTTATTACAAGTAATTACTGTCATCTTAAAAAGTGGTGTTAGATTTGGTGTCATTTTAGGCAAATAAATAGACAAAATTATTTGTAATTTTTTTTATTCTCTTTCTTAGGGAATTCTTACGCTTGGGAAATCCTTTGAATTGTGGAGCTTGGGACAAAAAGCTGCTGAAACAGTACCGAGTGCACAAACCCAGCTCACTGAGCTTTGAACCGGAAATGAGAAGTAGGTGCTGAAGTACTAGAAATCTGTGTAAAGAATGCTATCTTGACAGCCCCCAGTTGCATACTTACCTAAAATTTGTCGATTACTATCTGTAAAAACCTGACTTCACCCCAGCTTGAACACAAAATCATGGGAACAATTTGATTGGAAAAAGTTTTAAAAGCAGAGGGAATGTAGTACTTGTATTTAATATATATCCAGGGAGGTAATTCTAATTTTTTATTTAGGAACAGTAGCTAGTACATCTCCCTGGAGAGGGACTCTTTGTCAGGAAGTGTAGGGGCAAGAGGTATCAGTTTTAAATTGGAAGAGGGGAGATTTAGATTGCATACTAGAACGAAATTCTTTCCTGTGATGAGGGTGGTGAGGCACTGGAACAAGTTGCCCAGAGAAGCTGTGGATGCCCCATCTCTGGAAGTGTTCAAGGCCAGGCTGGATGGGGCTTTGAGCAACGTGGTCTAGTGGGAGGTGTCCCTGCCCTAGACAGGGCAGGGGGTTGGAACTCGATGATCTTTATGGTCCCTTCCAACTTTGACCATTCTGTGATTCTATTCTATAATTCTAAATGATAGTAGCTTAATTTTAAGTCTTAAGTAGATCCTGAGTTTGTAGTTACTTAACAGTAAAAGGAAGACTATTTTTTTCAGATACTTACATGTGCATATCACATCAACAAGTCCATGTAATGGATCTTTCATGGCATCAGTAAGATATCAGAATAAATAACTGAAATTCCTACACTTAAGCATAATTCCATTTAATTCAGCTAGAACCTGGCTCATCATTAGCATCACTAGTAACGAGAAAGAAATAGAAAGAATTAAAAAGAAAAAAAGCACAATTTACCTAATCTGGCAGAATGTCAATCTAATAATAATTCCCCTTATAAAGAGGTTGAAATTGAAGTTTAAACACCTACTCTTAATGTTCAGTGGTGCCTTATTAACCATTCATTGATATTTCATCAATGGTTTTAGCTGTTCCTTGCTTTTAATATGTTTAATTTCCTAGTATATTAAAATTGAAATATTTAATACCATGTGCTAAGAATGTGCTGAATTATGAGCATAGTAACTTCAAAAATTTTCAAGAAAAAAGACAGGCATATCAGCTTTAAAATAAACAAATGGGAAGGGGGCACACCATGACAACTCAATTTCAGTTTTAGCCCTGGAATTAACACTGGGAAGGTATTCACAATTGCAAAGGTATATCAACTAGATATTCTTAGATTATAGGTAGGCATATATATATGTGTATGCAGTGGAAATTTTCATTAAACCTTTGTGTGGTATCCTGTCATGGAATTTCATCCATCCAATAGAATACTTAAAAGTCTATCAGCAGTTACACATCAGCTCTGATTTTCACACTGGAAAGTTACATCTTTATTACAGCCAGTGCAGTCTGATAAACTGCACTGAATGTCTATAACCGATGGATTTCTCCAGCCAATCCGAACCTCTCTTCCACACACACCTTTTGCTATTATTATCTTGGTTGTAGAGCATGGGAATAGCTGTTTGTGTAATATAGGAAAGTCTCAGTGAATGGTATTACAAAGAAATTACTGATAAGTTTCCAAAACACGTGGTATTTATTTCTTTGCATCAGCTCAGTTGTCATATGGCCAATGTAACACATAGTTAAAAATACTTTAGATTAAATGTTTGAATTATTTAAAAGGAACTAAAAAGTATCCTGGATGGTACTAAATCACAAGCATTAAATAATGAAATAAATACACAAAATAACTGAATTCATGTTATGTCAGGTTGAATGCATTTTAAAAGAGAGGAGGAGAGATTCAGCTTGTCTCTTGGGCAGTGCTTCCTTTTATTTATCATTTTTAATAGGATATTATCACAGGGGAAAGTATGAAATTGTGAGTCTGAAAAGCTTTTAACCTAGGAAAGAGAAGACAAAGCTAGCTTCTAAATACAGCAAGTTATGTTAAATTTCCTAAGCCAAGCTTACTGACCTTTTGTGCTTATTGAGAGCTCTGAGACTTTTAGTTCAGAGTTACTGCGTGTGAAAAATGTGAAGTGGAGTTTTTTCCTGTTAAGTCAGGTAGCAGGAATGTGCCTGAAACAGCCTCTGCAAAAAGGACGTTTCCCAATGTTATGTAATGGAATGGCCTCTTGGCTCAGGTTTTTGGTTTTATCACAGACTTTCTGTAATACCTTGCACAAGGTGCTCATGTTTCTGCCTCAGTTAAATGTTTTTATAATGACAGCAATACTTCCCATCTCATAATCTTCTAACTGAGAGGCTGAAGTACCTGATGATGACTGACAGTTCAGCTATTGCATTGAAAGCACTACTTGAAAAGTCCAAATAAATAGCCTGAAATGTCCAAATAAATGGCCTGAAAGTGCCACCCTTTTGCAATGCTGTGTTGTTTCTTGGCTTCTACTTTAGATAGCATGGTTACTTCAATGGAAGGTCTGGGTTCTGACAGCGTCTTCAGTTTGCATGAAGACAACCACTATCGGATAAGCAAGAGCCTGCTCAAGCCAGCAGAAGGGAGCACAGTACCCCTGACGAGAGTGAAGTGTTTGGTCTCCATGACAACGCCACATGATATCAGGCTTCATGGATCATCAGTTACACCAGCATTCATTGAATTTGACACGTCTCTTGAAGGGTTCGGGTAAGGTCCTACAGTGCTCTCAGATGACACAACGGGCCACAGTGCAATGTTTTCTAACTTTCTTCTTTCAAAGAAATACTTGCAATTTTTAACAGACTGTTTGCAAACCTGAAACAAATCATTTAAAGATAAGAAAGGAATACTTAAAGCCTCATAGATTTCCACTCTGTCATTCATTAATGCCTTGAAACCATATGCTTGCTTGCCTTGTATGAAACTGGGAGTATGAATGTATCTAAACGTTGATAGAACCTTCTTAGTTCTGGATTTCACGTGCCTTATAAAATGAAGGAATGCAATGTACCCTTGCAGAAACTCCATTATTTGCTAGGATTTATGTGTGACAATTGCATGGGCCAAATGCTCTGAAATGCACTTTAAATTGCTGAAGAACTTGGAAATGCAGAAGTGGGCAAATCAGAAATAGAAGTAAAGCAGAGAAGGCAGCAATGCTGAGTCCAAATAACTGGAAAAAAATTAGCATTAACTGAGAGTGTAGCCTGAATATAATGCTTAGCTCATTTTTTCTTTTAGCACTCAGTATCACCTTCACTTGCTGTTTTTCTCTTTCCAATTAAACACCTGCTGAGTGTTTAAGGCACTTTATGATGATCATGTAATATGATTTAACTTTATTGTTCAGAAGAAGAAAACATCATTCTCAGCATCTGTTTATGAAAAATGTTTTGTCTTTTTGGTTGTGAATGAAATAAAAAAAACTCAAAACACTCATGATCTGTGCTAAGAGGTAAATATCTCAAAAATTGCCATAACAATTCAGACCAATAGTATAAGGAACAGGTATTCTTTAACTGCCTGTGGGCCAGTCCATAGGCCGAGGCTCAAAATAGGCTGAAAGGTAGAATCTCAGAGAGGGCAGTGTCAGACAATTGTGAATGGTGCCTCAAACAATAAGTAATTCTTCAGAATTTCCTAGAAGCTTCGTTAAAAGCTTAAAAACCTTGACTGGAAGCTTTATGAAAAGGTTCTTAGTGATGTGAACAACCAAAAGTGATAGCTGCTGTGAAGCCCAAAAGAGTGGGACAATTTGTGTATGAGATAAGTAGCTCCGCAATGGTTTTGTTAGTCTCTTTTTTAAAAAGAATTGTGAGAAGAGGCAGAAATGATCTGCTGTCTATGGCTGTATCACAGTTTCATAAAACCAGGAAGAGCTCCACCTAGCAAAATCATTCATCTTGTCTTTTTCTTTCCAGACCCAATATTCATACTATTCTATTTCTTAAATCTGTTTCTGTCTTGATATGGCCTTCAACAGTGCCATTCACATCTTAGTGCACTTACTACAGTTTATTTGGGATGACTGATCTGAGAGCAGAGTGCAGCTTGGGTATTTGGCAGCTCTGCTGCTCTGCATTCTCTTTCCAGCTTTGCAAAGAATGAGTGCAGTGCCTGTTTTGCATCTGCCTTTCATATCTAATGTAGTCAGGGACAGACTTTTCTTTGAAAACGAATGGTACTCAAAGCCCTGTTATACATCCTCAATAAGAGAAAAGAAATTATTTGGGACCTAAGAACTTGAAATATGCTAGCAAAATGCATTATCACTATGGATGCTCCAGGAATTTTGTAGGTGCTGGTGACACATCCACAAGTAATCCATGCAGTTGAGACTTGTAATTTCAGCAAGTCACCTGAATTTGCTATCTCAATAAAAAAACGCCTAAAATCTATTTTCGTCTGTTTTAAAGTTCCTGGGTGTTTCATGAATTAAACAATCAGCATAGCCTTGCAACTTCTCAGCTTAGTGAGAACATGCTGGTAACACCATTGACCATGGGGGTTTTACTCAGAGAAGAACATTTTCAAGAGGGAGGAAGAACTATAGAGCAAGAACTGTAATAAAAAGGAAGATAGTAGTGACCAGAACCATGGACTGCTGTTGCTTTCAAGATGGTTTCAAGTCAAGTTAACTTCTTATAGCTTATGTGAGAACAAAGTAACTCCTAGCTCTGCCAGGCAACTTAGTACAGTATACTTAAACTAGTCTGCTCAACTGTAAACATCAACAAAATAAAGATTCTTAAGCAAGTGGAAGAGCTATCATTTTGCTTCTGGTAGGACAATCTGTACAATCTGGAAGCTGAACTCATGTGGAGATTCATTCCAGCTCAGGTCACTGAGGCTCTTAAAATGTTTTATCACCTAAGGAAGGTGCTCCTTATATCTGTTTCTGTTTCACCCACAGCATTGTTGGCTCTTGTAAGGACCAAACATAGCTAATTTGGTCAAATATGATGTTACTATGAGAGCATTTGTATTTAAAATAAAAACACCATAGTATGCAATCAGCAGATCCTTTGAATATGTAGCTAATCCTGTCTCTTTGAGAGTCTAGGACATCTCAAAGGCTGCAGCGAGTTATGATAGCTGACAAGGGGCCATCTTATGCTATGGAGCCACATGGGCTGAAGTCTTTCCACCTTTGCACTAAAGACATAGGCTGCCAAAGGTCTTTGCACTGAAGACGCTGTTTAATCTCACAATAGAAATCTGAAGAATTCATTTCTAATTTTCATGAATTGTATGTATTCATGACTCAAGGAAAGTGATGGTGTTCTTATGGTATATTTTCCTAGGCTGCATTTTGTTTGTATTGAACTCTGGTTGTATTGACTTCCATGAGCTCTAGAGTGTAACTTGTCTTCTATTTAACAGCTGCCTGTTCTTGCCAAGTTTGGCTCCCCATAATGCACCTACAAATAATGCTGTTACAACAGGACTTATTGATGGTGCAGTTGTCAGTGGAATTGGAACTGGTAAGTAACAAGTATGACTGTTAGCAGTGTTTGGTATCTGATGTTTAGTTCTCTTATATTTTTTTGTTAGCTATGAAGTGATAGTATCATATGGTATTCAATGTTTTACATGCATAATTGAGAATTTCTTGTATGCTTTTCACCCTACAGGAACACGGTATGCTGTGGGGTTAATTGAACATGAACACTTAGTTGAAAAAGTTACTGTCTAAAAACTAAATTGAAGGTTTATTGCAGCTTACTGTGGCTAAGACAGAATTAGTGTTAGACAGTACTTGAAGTCTGTGAGAGCCCCCCGGGACTTGAAATGGAGTCCAGTGGTGGAGAGGTCTTCTTCAACAAAGACTTCTTCAGCTAGTCACATCTATGGAAGAAGTCTCTCATTGTTATATTAGCAGCTTCTGAGGGTCAGATCCATTGCTACTTTTTTATGTTTAGGGAACTGAAACTGGGTTATTCTGAACAAGCACAGCATCGGAATTGATTTTTGGTTTTAGAACAGGAGAGAATAGTGTGCAATTCTTGCTTTGCTTTGTTTTGAAGGAAGCCCTTCTGAGCTACCTTTATGTGGTTTTTCCTTCAAGCTTGAGTCAGAAATGAAAGTAGTTACTTTGAAGTCCGTGAAGGAAAAATTTGACAAAGCACAGCTGGTATCAACTGAGTTAATATGAAAAAAGGGATAGGAACAAGTGGGTATCCTAAGTACTAGTTACTGCAGCTATATAATGGGCTTTTATTTTTGTTTTTAGGTGAAAGATTTTTCCCACCGCCATCTGGTTTAAGCTACTCGACTTGGTTTTGTATTGAACATTTTAGTACACCTCCTAATAACCATCCTGTGAGACTTCTTACTGTAGTGCGGCGTGCAAACTCCTCAGAGCAGCATTATGTATGCCTTGCCATTGTCCTCTCAGCAAAGGACCGGTCATTGATTGTTTCAACTAAAGAAGAATTGCTTCAAAACTATGGTAAGGGTTGTGTCATGTCATCGGTTAATCCTGGTAATATTATGGGGACGCAACAAGTTTTTGAACTTGGTATCTAGAAGAATTGTGTGTGGTGGAACTTTAGTTGTAGCTTCACCAGCTCATAATGGGTTTTGACAATGGAAAAATGCGAAATGTGAACATTCATGTAGAAATTAAAAACTTTTAATTTCCAAAGAAGATTCGATATCTACATATAAAGAAAAATTTTTGCCAAATCCTTAAGTATTTTAGATTTGAAGGCAGAATTACATCATTGGTTTTCAGAAGGTTTTTGCTTTGTATCATTCATTTTAAACAAATTGCTCTTGAGGTGCAATTCCTAACTATCTTTGCTTTGAAGAAGTTTGGAAGTAGTGAACTTTGGAAATAGAAAACAGGTTGTGAAAGCTTCATGTTTTAATGCTGTGGTCAGTCTTCAGAAAGAGTTTTTGGCTTCAGTATCTGTGATCAAAGGTAGAATTACAGGAGGTGCAGTGAAGATCGAAGTGAAGCTGGTGAAGCCAGTGGATTCGCTAGAGATAGCTGTTGGTGCGGTCAGGGGCTTCAGGCTTAGCCATCATCTGTATCCCACCTGTATTCCCCATCAGAGCCTCCCAAATTGGTAAGTTTTGACAGGTTATTTACACACTGTGACTGTGGAGGAGCTGAGAGGCACAAGACAGCCTTCTGTATGTGTTTCAGGCTTAGTTAGCTCTTCACCAGATCAACATGCTGAGCTACAAGCAGTTATCTGTTCCTGCTTCTGTTCTTTCCTTTTGAGTAGCAGTACTAGTGAAGAATTTATACAGCTGTTATTATTTAAAAAAAAAAAAAAAGAGAACAAACAGCGAAGTAGATTGTTACAGAATATTCCTTATTTTAATGATAAACATACATTCATATCGTTAACTTATGTAGTTTTTCTAAGTGGAAGTCAGGTTCAAATCCTGAAACTTGAGCTGAAAACCTATAGCATAAGGGAGGAACTATCAAATTAACTCTTTAAATTTAACACTTAAATTACAAAAATGCTGACAATTTTCTTTCTCAGAAGACCAAATTATTATAAGAGATAATTATTATAAAGAGATAATTAACTTTATCTTCATATTAATTGCTTTAGCCTGCACTGGAGCTATAGAACTGTGTTTTCAGTCTGTAAGACCCTATGATCTAACTCTTCAAAAGAGATTGGATTTTAAGAGGCTTTGTCAGAGAATATCTGATGGTCAAAGACTGTTTTTTAATTGAATGGGACACTTCGCTTTATTGGAGTGCCATCCCATCATGGCTTAGTCATAGTTGGTGGTCTACTGTCAAGAGGTGAGCAGGTAAGTACCTGAAGAACTGAGGTGGCAGGCCCAGCAGCACAGGGACTGAAATGCTGACTGTCTGCTGTAAGAATAAGTGGGGTGGTTTAAGGATCCTTCTTGTGAGCGAAAATTGTGCTCAAAGGTGTTTGGCTGAGAAAAAGAATTTGAGATTATTTTTGTATCTGAAAGTTAGTGTCAAGTAGGCTGCTTTTATCATTTCCCTTGTGCTATTTCTGAAGAAGTGAGTGTGCTTCTTGTGCAGGCAGCTGTTGAGGTAAGAGGATTAGTGGTTTCTTTTCCTTCAATATGAAAGAATTAAGAGAATTCTGTTGAAGTGTTCCCTGGTGCAGAATTTTTGAGCTTTGTCATTGGTTGGAGTTTTTTTCTTTGGTGGGGTGAGAAGCGTCAATGGGGACCTTCAGGTAGAGTGTGGGTCATTCTGCTCTGACATGGAGAAGCTAATGCCCCTGCAAATTGATCATGCCCTGTGGTATCAAGTCAAGGGATGCATTTTAGAGACATTTAAAAATTATGTGCTGAGAACTAGTCTATTTCAACATTTGTGAGAAGACAGTACAGCACCTGTTAGTGAAGAAAGACCTGGGAAGTGTTTGAAGAGTGCTTTAGAAAATTAATTTTCCTTAGAGAAGAAAGAGGAGAAGCCATCATGCTGAGAGTTGAGTTACATGTACCAGTGGCTTATGCTTGATGCATGTCTTGCTACCCAGTCATCATATTTGCAGTCTTTATTAAGTAAAAAAAGTCTTAGACTTTCAACCTTATCTTTAACTTCACTTACATATTGTAAATCATATTGATTTTGATGCAGATGCTTTGAAAGGCAATATTTTTACTTGTATCTTCTTTTTTAGGTGACCTAATTGTTTAAGCAAGATAGTGGCAAGCTTATACTGAGTGTCTGTGTCCAGGTGCTGGAAGGGCAAGAGGTAGCTTCTATGGGAAGAGGCCAGGGCTGCCCCATGCCAGATATGGGCTCTTCCAGCCAGTTCTGCAGCAGAGACCCTGTGGGACATAGCTGAGCCCAGTAGCTAGTGGCACCTATGGGAAAACACATGTAAAAGAGGGCAAAACTGTTCATGGAGTGAGGAGTAAGGGAAAAAAAATAGAGAGAAAGGACCCCAAGTTGAGAGCAAAAGGAGGGGAGAGGGCACTCCAGGTGCCAGAGAAGAGTTGGCCTGGAGATGACCACATGAGAGCAGGTAGGGAGGCCTGTGGAGATCACAGTGGAACAAGAAAAAGCACGAGGAGAAAGTCTGGGAAGTATGGGTATCTTTCTCCCCACAGTGTGAGAAAAGCTCTGTAAGTTTGGAGAGACATCTGTTATTTCTTTTTGACTACGACTGTGAAAACATTTTTAGAAAACAACAAAACATCTTTCTGTGACCTGCATGGGGGCATGAGAAAGTAAAAATTTGAGCAAACTAGTCATTCTGGATAAATTTCAAAGGAGGAGTAGAAGGGCAGAAGTAAAACACAATTGTCAAAAATCTAAAGTATCACAAGAATTTTCTTAGAGAAGAATTAAGGCAAAGGAAGAAGAGACATGTTGTTGATAATACCAAAACTAGACTAGTTTGTTAATGTGCGAGTACTTAATGATGTTCAGCCTTTCACACTGGCAATTTTGTCTTGAATACTTTCTCAAAAAATCTGATTTCATTGTTTCAGGTCTTGAAAGTCTGAAATCATTCTTGTTAATTGTATGGCTTTATTAATATTTTGGTAGTTGTATTTTTAACTAAATCCTTTTTAAAGATTTGGCTTTAATGTATTGCTGTAGATTGTTTTGTGTAAAGTCCAGTGACGTATTTTAAGCTTCTTGGAACATTTTTACCAGTCCCACTAACTGGTACTTATTCTTTAGTTGATGACTTCAGTGAGGAATCGTCGTTTTATGAAATCCTTCCCTGTTGTGCCCGTTTCCGCTGTGGTGACCTCATTGTGGAAGGCCAGTGGCATCACCTAGTTCTCGTCATGAGTAAAGGCATGCTAAAGAATAGCACAGCTGCACTCTACCTTGATGGACAGCTTGTTAACACTGTTAAGGTAAAATAAATCTTTAAATCCTCATTTTTACTGGTTGAAGGAATTTCTCTCTCTCTGCGGATATCTTTGTGTAGAAAACCCACACAAAGCAAGTACAAAAATGAAAATTGCTCTGCCCCCACACAAAACCAAACCACAACAAAACAGAAAACCCCAACTCAACAGCAAAAAAAGGCAACATTCAAAGAAGGGTATTTGCTTACTACACAGCTCAGAGCCAGCCCTAGTCTTGTGAAGAGGAAAAGATAATGAACACTTTCTCAGGCATGAGCAGTAGTAGTGCTAAAATGAAGTGGACGTGTTGCATTTAATGTGAGGCAAGTGTGTAATGGTTGTGCTGCTGAAAAGATTAATTAGAAGAATCATAAAAAGCTGAAGACAGCTTAGCCCAGGACCATGTAGCAGATCTAACTTTGAATAATAGGGAGATTAGAGTAAGACAGCTTTGCCAATTTATTCAGGTTATTCCTTTCCCAACCCTCTTACCACCTCAGAAATAGAGGGTAAATAGGGTAAATTGTCAGTGATAGACACTAAGATGTCCAGTGTTGTTATTGTAGATGGAACATGTTTAGTTGAAAGATGGAAGTAAATGAGAGGAGCTGAGAGCAGCGAAGAGCACTGTGGACTTGTCCACTGAGCACAAAGTATTCCTGACCTGTAACTGATAACCAAAGAGCACCTGGCAGGTGTGAGCCTTAAGGGAGTAAGCTAAACTTGCTGTGGAGTGTAAATTAGCTAGAGTTACTGTACTGCTATAGGTAAAACTGCATTTTGACTTTGAAAGTTTCCCTTTCAGTATTGCTTTTGCAGAAAGGAATATAGTAACTTTACTTGTCATGCTAATAGCTTGTTGTGCTAGTAGCTAAGGTACCTACCACAAAAATGACATTGAGGTCCTGAAGCGAGTCCAGAGAAGGGCAATGAAGCTAGTGAGGGGTCTGGAGAATAAGTCTTATGAGGAGTGGCTGAGGGAGCTGGGGTTGTTCAGCCTGGAGAAAAAGAGCCTGAGGGGAGACCTTATTGCTCTCAACAACTACCTGAAAGGAGATTGGAGAGAGGCAGGGGTTGGTCTCTTCTCCTAAGTCACAGGCAATAGGACAAGAGGAAATGGCCTCAAGTTGCATCAGAGGAGGTTCAGATTGGTTATTAGGAAAAAGTTTTACTCTGAAAGAGCTATTAAGCATTGGAATGGGCTGCCCAGGGCAGGTGGTTGAGGCATCATCCCTGGAGGTGTTTAGAAGACAGGTTGACACAGTGCTTAGTGATATGGGTTAGTGTTAGGGTTTTTTTATCAGAGTTAGTTTGATGGTTGGACTAGATGATCTGAAAGTTCCCTTCCAACCTAGGTGATTCTAATACATGACTGTGTATCTGACCACGCATGACTATATTCAGTAGCTGTAACAGAATTTTTACAAGGTAGATAGAAAACCCCTGTGAAATTGTTATTGTCATTATATGCAGACCAGCATCCTACTCCTGTATTTGGTTATTGCCATCTGATAATCTTAACAAATTGAGTTATAATCACATTTGCACTTTAGCTTGAAACAGTATAATTACCAAAGGCATGTTTTCGCTGCCTAAAGGAGGAGGGTGAAGAACACAAATTAATGACATAGTCTTAGTGCTTTTGCAAAAGATGACTGTTGTAGAACACCATGTTTTTAGAATCAGGATACAGCCTCATTCTTTAGCGTTTTCAAGCACAGAAGTTGCATGTTCACATCGTGTGTTTCTATATTCACCTTCATCTCTTGATAGCCACTTGACTTCTGATCTTTGCATTTACCTTCTGGTTAATGTTCTTCACTGGCTTTTGCTGTATGGTGCCATAATACCATGTGTTAATATAGCAATGACTTGGTATGTCCCTAGGTTTGCAAAATGCTTTCCTGAATTTTTGATCTGCCTGCTTTTTTTCACGGTACCCATGCTTTGTCATTAACTTTACTGTGTTTTTTCTCCCTTACAGCTTCACTATATTCATAGTAGTCCTAGTGGGTCTGGTTCTGCCAATCCACCTGTAGTCAGCACTGTTTACGCCTATATCGGCACACCACCTGCACAGCGCCAGCTCTCTTCATTAGTGTGGCGTTTGGGCCCTACGCATTTCCTGGAGGAAGTTTTGCCTGCCCCAGGTGTTAGCACCATTTATGAGCTGGGACCAAATTATGTGGGCAGCTTTCAAGCAGTATACGTACCATGTAAGTACAATTCAAGTGGCACCTCATAACTGGGTGTAGGTGTGGTGGAGTCTTTTGTGTGCATCTTGGCAGAAGTGAGAAGAGAGAGTATGTGGTAGCAGAGAGGAAAAGCTAGCTGTTCCTAGGAAGAAGATCAGTAGCTGCTATTGAAGAAGATAATAGAAATCCAAATTACTGTTTTAACATTTGGTAGTTCTTCTATTGAGATATTATAGCAGTGCTTATATTCCTCACTTTGGTTTTACACCAGTTAGAAATGCTGAAAGCTGTCATTATTCTTACTGTATATTACATTTATCTGTAGAAAGTGAAATTAGAGAGGCATTTTAACTTGTCAGTTTCTAGCAATAGCGTTCACTTGCAGATTTGCAATGCATTCTTTACTTTAAACACAGCTGACTTGAAATGTCGTTGTTTAAAGGGGTTAAATAGGTCAGTTGAGGGGAAAAAAAGTCAGAGGGGGATTGTGATGCAAGCAGTAGTCTTTAAGCATTTGTTGTAAACAAATATGGATAATTCTGTTACATACAAACAAGTGTTCTGGTTTGAAACTGAGGGGAGTGCAACACAAGATGATGTGAATAACCTTGTCAGCCCTGGTTTTAATCAGACAACAAATTCTTCATTAGCTCTGATGAGATGCACTGCAAGATTTTCCTATTCTGTAGAGCTCTCTGTACCTCCTCACTGACATCAGTATTATGTCAGAAGGTGCTCTTTTCTTTACCTGGCTATCACAGGATTTTTTAGTGAAACATAAATAAAAATGGGGAACTTATCAAATCATTTTGTTCTTGCATTGTCTTTCCCCATGAGGACCATAATGGTCTCCAGCTCTTCTGGAGAGAAAATGTCACCATCTCAAGAAAGGAGGCAGTGAGTGGTAATAGTGGTAGGAAAATAAAAGTGCATACAGGGAGTGCACAGAGTCATACTTCTCGTGATAAAAGGTTTCCCTAGAGTGGTGACAGACACCCCCACCCCTGCAAATGTAGATGATGTTCAGGCTGTGAAAGAACAATGTATCATTTTAAAGAAGGTAGCTGTCCTTGCCCATCTTGACTGAAAAGCTTTAAAGAATTCAATTTTTGTCATGTATAGATCTATCTCACACATTTGCTTTTTTGACACCTAGACAAAACCTGCAAGGAACTCTGGATTTAGGTATCTGTTAGTCAATTATAATTTCTCTTGGAAGGTTGTGCACAAGTTTTAATTACTGAATTAGCCAAAGCAAATTCCATTAACAGAAATTTGTTCATTCACTTCTGACAATTAAAGATATTCCTGCCATTTTGGTAAGGCCTTTCTTCTTGTCTTAATATACAGACTTTTTCCAGCATGGCAGTGCATTTTTCCCCACACAAGCTTTGCTCAGTTTTTTCAGGAGTTGTCTGCTCCAGAATAAAGGGTGTGTTTCTGTTTGAGGACACTTCATGTGTACTGTGCCAAACCTAAGGAGTTTAATAGGAGGTGCAGCCTGAAGCTCTGGATTTTACCCTTTTCTTTTGGCCTCTCTTTCCAAAATGCTAGTTTTTCCTTAGTGTAATTATTATTTGTGGGAATCCAGGAGAAGGGAAGAGTCTTCTGCCTTTGTCCTTTACAGGGAAATTATGTTCCAAATTGCCGTTTGCCCATGCAGTGCTTCTTTTGGAAGTTTTGTCCCTGTTCTCAGTGACCAACATTGCTGTCTTCTGAGAATTTGTCCTGTGTTTAAGTCAAATGGAAAACCTGATACTCTTTCAGTCTTGGAAAGGCCTTTCAAAGAGCAGTTACTAGCTCTGGAGAAGGAATTCTTTTGTCTGTTCACTGAAACAGAGGAATGTTCCCAGGGCCATCCATGTGAGCAGAGGATCTGATGAGGATTCATTTATGGGGAAACCAAGACTTCTGAAACCCTCTCTGAAGTGAGACTTGACAGAGACTTACCGCTGGTTCAGCGGTAGACACCCAGCTTCTCACTCATTTCCTTAATTCTGTTAATGTATTTCACTAGAATTACAGATACATTTTGACCTGGAATGAGGATGCAGAAGTGAATCTACATGTTGAACTTTCAGGTGCTGGGTTTTGCAGGCTTCCTCTGAGCTTTGTAGGCAGCTGTCAATCATACTGCTTGCAGTGCTCCATAAGAAGCATCCACTTTTGGAGCAGTGGATACAAAACATTAAAGATACAGTTAAAGATTCTCTTGAATGCCTGGGCCTTTTTGTCTTTATTTGGTCTTGCATATCTTGTACCATTCTCTAAAATGGTCTTTATCACAAACCCTTGTACAAAGCCTGTTGTCACAGGCAAAGATGCAGATGTACCAAATAGTCTGTGTTTTGTTTGCTTTGTTTTTCTTGTGGTGGAAAGAGAAGTGAACAGCCCCTAGGCTGTACACAAATTGAGTAATAGAGTAATGCTCGCTTCCAAAAATTCAGGTGAGGAAGCGCCACATCTTCTGTTGCTTGGCCAAGCCACAGGCTGCCAGTTGCCATTACAGGTTAGTATTGTAGACCTTCTTGAAAGGAAATGTTTCCTGTGCCTTTTTGTATCTATTCCATGACTTGTATGCTATCAAACTACTCCTGGATACAGCAAGAAAGTATGGAGAGACAACATCATATCTCAGCTGTTTGTAAAATCTTTCTTTTATGTTTTCTGCAGTATAATTTGCTTAAAACTTTACTCCTGAAACTGAAAAGAAAAACAGTGTTATTACTGAAATGAATTTTTATTTTATCTTTAAGGCAAAGATTCAAAGTCAGAAGGAATCAACCCATCTCCAGTATCTTTGGTACCAGAAGAGAAGGTTTCTTTTGGCCTCTATGCACTGTCAGTTTCTTCATTTACAGTGGCAAAAATAAGGAAAGTTTACAACAAGTTGGATAGTAAAGCCATTGCCAAACAGGTATGTTGGGAAATTAGTTGGTTAATGTGTATTACTTGTTTGTTCTTTTCTTTTAACTTCTTTCAAGGCAATTTGCTCACTGCAACCAGGAACAATAACATACAGAAGGCTCTGAAGAGACTTCATTGCAGCCCCTCAATACCTATGGGGGGGTTGTTAAAACAACGGCAAGAGATTTTTTTACCAGGGTATGTAGTGACAGAACAAGGGACAGTGGTTTTAAATTGAAAGAAGGTAGATTTAGATCGGGCATAAGAATGAAACCTTTTACTCTGAAAGTGGTGAGACACTGGAAGAGATTGCCTAGAGAAGCTGTGAATGCCTCATTCCTGTAAATGTTTGAGGTCAGATTAGCTGGCACTTAGGGCAGCTAAGGGCACCTGATTTGGTGGAAGATGTCCCTGCCCACAGGATGGGGTTTGAACTAGATGATCTTTAAAGCTCACTTTTAACCCAAACCATTCTATGATCCGGTGGCATTATTTTTAAACTTAGATTAATCTTCTTTAAACTCTGGAGATGGGAGATTCCTGTTTGTTTTAGAGAATCTCTTAATGACTCTAGCATAGTTCTGTTTTGCTACGTGTTACTCTCTTGAACGCAGGAGGAAAACACACAAGTTATATTCAGGCTTGCGTAAAAGAACAAGACTATTCCATTTACCCCCTGCTTTTTTTCTTGTTTTGTTCAGCTGGCTATTTCTTCTCATGAAAACGCCACACCTGTGAAGCTGCTACATAACTCAGCGGGGCATCTGAATGGACCAGCACGCTCCATTGGTGCAGCTTTGATAGGATACTTGGGTGAGCTGAGTACTTGGAATGATTATGTTTAAAAATTATTAATTATTTGGCAATAAAAACGTAGGTCTAGCAGATAAATCATGTCATTGATGAATGTTAATGGTACATTGTTAAATTTATTTAACTTTTTTATATAGACTTTTTTTATTACTAACATAGGATGCTTATTTATCATTAATAATAATTAATGATATTTAATAATAATAATTATCATTATTAAAATATACTTAATTACCTTAGTTCTTGAACTATTTTCCTGTGCAATATTTCCTTCATCTTCCCTTCTGACACATCATAGTGCTTCTAATGATATTATTTTCATAATCCAAGCAATGGTGGAATGTAAAATGACTTGTAGAAAATCATTGTGAAATCTATACAAGACTTATATTTGATGTTATTTAAATTTATGTTCTCTGCCTATGCTCAGGAGTAAGAACGTTTGTCCCCAAGCCTGTTGCCACTACACTGCAGTACATTGGTGGAGCTGCTGCTATTTTGGGACTTGTAGCCATGGCATCAGATGTAGAAGGGTTGTATGCAGCTGTGAAAGCCTTGGTTTGTGTGGTAAAGAGCAATCCACTAGCCAGCAAAGAAATGGAGAGAATCAGAGGTTATCAGGTATGTAAGAAAGTCTTAAAACAGACCAGACTGATTGAATTTCACTGTCCCTCCTAGTAGTTCCCATGGAAGTTCCTTGTTCTGGTGTAGTAACCTGAGTTTCTGCTCTTAAATTTACTGAGCTTTTGGCTAATTAGCATAGATAGTTATTTAGGATGGCTTTTAAAGGAGAGGGTGGAAAGTTTTGCTAAGCACTTGTGTATGTTTAGCTGCTTTGCTGAAACTGAGCCTTTATTAATAGCAAGGAAGAGCCCAAATATGATGATTCTTTTCCCATGATTGTGAACCCACTCCTGCAAGCCTGGGTGCATCTGTCTCCCATGACCTGCCAGCAAGAGAGAAGGATAGAGACACATGAAAAAAACAGAACAAGTGGACTTCTAGAATCATCATTTTGAGGATACTGCACAGACTTTATAGTTAGTGATGCTGTTTTCCTTCAAGCTGAAGACTTAATTCTCCATTGGGATACAGAAAATGCAATCAGTTATGTGGAAGGATTGGTTGACTTGAATTGAAAAGGTCTTCCCATTTTACATTTCTTATGAAAAATATTTTATTGAAACAGAAAATCTGTGCTATGGTTTGGGCAGTGTATTTACAGACCGTATAATGCTAATGACTATAGTAGTTACATCAAAAGATATTATTCCATGTAGCCTGTTGCAGACTTTGGCTTACTTTAATCAAATCTAGACAGTGTCTTCCTTGCACCATAAGCAGTCAGTGGATCATCACATACGACCTTACATTCCACTGGTATTGACCTCAGCAAATAGCATGCTTTGAGAGAGACTCCCTAATCCTCAGGGCCTAGATACTCTCTGCAGTGTAAAACAGATGGCTGATGAGTTGGAGAGTGTCCTGGATGTGCCCCTTTGTAGTTAAACATAATGCTATTTTCAAGCTTTTTCATCAGGAGTATCAACTATCAGTCATACTTAAATGGCCTCCTCAAAAGGGATGCAGACATTTCATCCATACTTCTTTGTGCTTAGACAACGTTGCTGTGTGTTCATGGGCTACTAATTCCCTTTCTGTTTACTTGTTCAAGTTGCTGGCAATGCTGTTAAAGAAGAAACGGTCCCTTCTGAACAGCCACATACTCCATCTGACCTTTTCCTTGGTGGGGACTGTTGATAGCGGGCACGAGACGTCCATTATTCCAAATTCTGCTGCCTTCCAGGATCTGCTCTGTGATTTTGAAGTATGTAAAGCTGCACAGGAAAGTGATGGTGATGTTGGATAGTGATGAAGTCAGGTGCTGATAGCATAGCTTAAATATTGAACAACAGCAAACTAGGTCGTTATCCTGAGAACTTACTATTTCCTATATAGTACAGTAAAGCAGTTGAGCAACAAGGTTATTTATAACTTTTCCTTTCCCGCTTGAATCAGTGTAGAAGCAATGAATGGGTACCACAGATGTTTCTGCTTTTTGTTGCTTAGAAGATATATTTTGTAGTTTTCTGTTAACAATTTCTTCTAATCGCGGACCTAATCACAGCCTTCCAGTACCTGAAGGGGGCCTACAGGAAGGCTGGGGAGAGTCTGTTTACAAAGGCCTGCTGTGATAGGACGAGGGATAATGGCTTTAAGTTAGAGAAAAGCAGATTTAGATTGGATATTCGAAACAAATTCTTCACTCTGAGGGTGGTGGAACACTGGAACAGGTTGCCCAGGGAGGTGGTTGAGGCCCCTTCCCTGGATATATTCAAGGTGAGGCTCGATGAGGCCCTGGGCAACCTGGTCTAGTTGGGGGTGTCTCTGCGACTGCAGGGAGGTCAGACTAGATGACCTTTGGAGGTCCCTTCTGGCCTGGATGATTCTATGATTCTATTTTACTGTAGTAGAATACACATGTATTGAGGCATGAAAGATGTTCACTAGGAGGTAAACTTTCAGCATAGCATGTAGGAATCACTTTATCATACATGTCCTGCAAATTTAACAGTAAGACAGTTCAAATTCTGCTTGCACAACCTATGAAATATTTAGGTGGTGGTGTGCTAAACTAAGGAAAGCAGAGAAGTTCAGAGAGAAATGGTAATGTAATAGAAGCTGATAAACAACACATAGAAGTCATTGTTTAGTGTTTGCTCCTTCGGTATTATCTGTACCTGACAGATTGAGTTAAAGTATTCTGAGTCACATAGATTAAAATAAATAACTAAATAAAAATACTGTTACTACTGTTAACCTACCTATAAAATACCGAGTTAACAGTGCCCTTCCATCTTGCATAAATGGCTTCGTGGAGTTATCTATTTCCTTTTTTGAGATATTTATTTGGATGTTTCAGAGCACTTCTGGAAACTTTATTTAAGGGTCTTGTCTATGAAAGTCTTGTGCTGCTTACTATAGCCTTTATTTTAATAAAATCAGCTGGCCTTATCAACTTGATTTTTTTGAGAGCTTAAAGGTCTTCAGTTACCCAACTTCCCTCCTTGCCAAGATCAACAATATACTGTAATTATGGCATAAAGTTACAAAGTTTTCTTTTTTTTTTTTTTTTTTTTTTTTTAAAAAAAAAGGNTGAGGTGTAATGTTAAACCCAGAAATAACTTTGTGCCTTGTTGAAATGTAAATTCTTCAGTATCGTGTGACTAGTTGTTCTTTAACAAACCTTCGTCATTACAATAATGCTTTCTTTGTGCTCACAAAATTAAACATAGACTCACTGGAATTCATCACATCTCCTGGTGGTAATATTTGTCTTAAAGTAGATGAACTGTTTAGCAGAGAGGAGAGCGTGAATCACAGCCAAGCTCCTTCTACAGTGAGGCACAAATTCTGCTGAAGACTGCTCTTTTATTTTATTTTTTTCTCCCTTTCTTATTTCTTTTAATTTCCCCCGTAAAGGAGCCAGCTGAGAAATTTCATCAATGGTATATAGTTGCTCAGACAGCAACTAATGTACAAAAGAACCGATTTTATATTGTTTTGTTCATGGCTGTCATGTTTGTTTCGTTTTTTGTTTTTTTTTCCTGAAGACCAAGAACAACTGAGAAAGCAATACAGTTAAGAGAATAAAAAATGTGCACGTAATAGGTCTGTGAGTCACTAAGAAGAAACTTGCCAAAACCCTCTGGTTTTTGGCTTGGACTTCTTTTTTTAATTATTTCCGTATTCATAAATCAGCGGCCCAAGCATTACACTCAAATTGGATAAATAAAATGTTCTTACACTTACGCTTAACAGAGAAATGTACAGATTCTTTTTCTGTCATTATGGTTGATAAGGCTGAGGAGAAGAAAAAAATGGAAAGCTTTCTGTTTGAACCAGTTTTATATACCAGAACACAAGTACTTGTTATTCTTTGTTCAGTCAGTTTTAAGATTTGCAGCTGTAACTGGGGGGCTTTTCTGGCTTTTATATCTCTTATTACTTCTAGTGCTTGAACAATTGTGGGTTTTTTTTATTTTTTTTATTTTGGTAGAGAATCTGAATCATTTAAAATGGTGTGCAGGAAATGCTGGGTAAAAATAATAATTACACACACAAACTCAGGGAAAACCTTGAGTTTAATCTTGACAGATGATAGTAAGTTAATTTTACAATGAGAAAATCTTCACTTAAGCCAAATAACCTTAATGCGGCATTTCACATCAGCCGTGTAAACCCCAATAACTCATTTTAAAGTCATTGCACCATCTGTTTAAAGAGAAATTCCAGATAGTATGTAACTTTTTTGCCCAGAACTCTGTAAAAGTTCTCACTGTCATATGTTTACAGAGAATATGTTTGGTACCATGTGTGTTTCTGTAGTCTTTACTAGTATATTTAATACTTATCTGAAGTTGAAGAATAAGCAATTCAGAACTTGGCAATAAGCTTTTGACTGCAACAATCAGATAAATAGTCATGTAGAAGAATCTCTTCAAGCCTTACATAACTTGTGGTATATTAATTTCAATTTTTGGTCTTAAAGTGGATTTCTGTACAAAGCATATCATTGTTTATTCTGTATTTCAGGTCTGGCTTCATGCGCCTTATGAGCTTCATCTGTCATTATTTGAGCACTTCATCGAACTTCTCACTGAGTCAAGGTATGAGCTGATGCTAGCCTAAAAATGAGACTTACAGTGTTAGGTAATATGTAGAGGATGCTGCAGTTTTAAAATGCCACTTCCTTTTTTCTCTTCTTCCAGCGAAGCAGCAAAGAACGCTAAGTTAATGAGGGAATTCCAGCTTATCCCAAGACTGCTCTTGACTCTTCGAGATATGTCTCTGTCCCAGCCTACTATTGCTGCTATTAGTAATGTGCTGAGCTTTTTGCTTCAAGGCTTCCCTAGCAGCTGTGACCTGCTCAGGTAGCCCACGCCTATGATAATTGTGCCTTTCTTCTTTTTATTATGTTGGTGATCGTGGTCAGAAATACTTAATGGTCATAATGCCATGGAGTAAGGTACATGAAATGTTTATCTACAAGACTGAGCTAGTGTAATCATACAGTAATACTTGTTTAAGTAAAAAATTAACTTAACATGCAAATCAAGACACTAAAAAAAAAATGTTGTTGCTTATGTCTAGTTCAGTGTCCTGCATGTGAAAAACAAAGGTGCTGTACTGCAGCTTCCTTGTTCATGTGAAACACAGAGCACTTTTCTTAAATGTCATTGAATATTACTTGAGATGGCTATAGTGATACTTCTGGTTAAAATGCAGCTTTGATTACTCTCCTGCATGAGAGGTTTAGTTCGAGATTTTCTCCTAATCATCACTGTGTAAAAAACAAAAAAAAACAAAAACAAAAACACAAAAAAAAAAAAAAAAAAAAAAAAAAAAAAAAACACCACAAAGCCCCAAATCTACTAAAACAATAATGTGGCAATCAGATATAAAAATATTACTTCTGACTGATGAGAATGACATACATACTTGCAATTCATACTATGGGAGTGTTTGAAGTGCCTTTATATGAGTTCAACTCCTTGATAACTTATTTTTCTCATCTCCTATTTCATTATAATGGAAATGGATAAAATATTGCAGGTCTTGGGAGTTCTTTGCATATGTGTCGTCATGTTTTTACCTTCTCACTTTAAGTGTAGTTACAGTTCTCAGAAGGATCAACCGGAACAACTTACCTGTCTTTGTTTTACTTATACATCATAAAAATGTGATTCAAGAATAGAAGATTTGATTTTATGCGTAGATGGTTACCGACCAGATTGTGGAACGCCTGCCTGAGTGTTTCTTGGTCTCCTTCCTAGAAATAACAATGAAAAATATTGTATAACTTAAGAAAGGATATATTAGCTAGGGACCATTTCAGGATAGCTCCAGAGAAAAGACTAATATATTGCATCTCCTTTCTTGGAGTAGCACATCATTATCTTGTTTTGGAAGACCATGATGTTATGTTACATCACTTCAAGCTATAGGCATAAATGTTATACCTGAGTCAAGTAATCACTGGTTTAGGTGAAATACTTCTTCAGTGGTAGTGGTTTGAGAATAACGTTTTGTTTTCCGCTCTTTAACTTGTGGTGTTCCTTTTACTAAGACTCCCAGTTTCCTTTCTTGAATCTTAGCATTTGCAGGGTCCCTTGCCTGCAAAGATTCTTAGTTACTAGACATTAATTTGGCTTTTGGCTAGTAACTTGTGATTGAGACCATTTTCCTCAATCTTCAGATGTGAGAAAGTTGACTGTTTTGGGTATCTCCTGCTCACTAGTGTTATGGCATTATATTTAAGGTGAATTATTGATAGATGAGAGTGCATCTGTCATATCAATGAATTATATTTTTCTGCATACGTAAAGGTTTGGACAGTTCATCTCTTCCACTTTACCTACCTTCGCGGTCTGTGAGAAGTTTGTAGTCATGGAAATAAACAATGAAGAAAAGCTTGACAGTGGTAAGTGACGGCATGGCTTAGAAGCAGTTGAAGAGAAATATTTTGTTATCTCTTCTATGCTTAAATATGTAAAATGTAGAAGTGATGTCATTACTGATACTGTAATTTTGCTACAACCTGGCTACCAGTTGGTTGTGGTACTTCAGCTTTCAGTATTGTATGCAAAGCAGTGCAAAACTCATGTATGCATGCTTTTGTTTTCCTTCATTTAACACTGCATGGTTTTGTTCTGTTTCTTCCACTTGCTCCTTCAAATCAGCTGTACATCTCTGCTTCTTTGTGGGGAGAAGAAAAAAGACAAAAACGGATTACTAGGTGCATCTGCTCTCCAAGTGTGGAGAAGGGAAAGAATTAACTGTGACAGCCTTTTTGAGCTGCATGTATTGGCTTGTTTTGCAGTAACTGTGTTTTTCAACTGATGATGAGTTTGGGGTTCTTCTGAAAAAAAAGGAAACTAATTTTTCTCCTTGTCTCTTAGATTTGGAGGGATTTGGAAAGTATCAGGCTTTTTCTTGTGATCACCCTTCCACTCCCCTACCAAATTGCATAATGCAAAATCTGACTACCATATTGTGACATTTTGTGGGGAGGGAGCAGGTGAAGTTTTGATTGTTTTTATGTCTCTACCTACCCGGAGTGATTACCTTAGCTAATTTGGACCACCTCAGTTTTGATTGTCTGAGAAGCTGCAATTCCCCTTTACCCATTCTTCAAATTGACCAAACTCTGTGTGACAATGATAATGGGGCACCAAGCATTTCTCAGCGGCATAGAGCAGGCTGACTGCCCTTTAGCACAGGTTCCTTACAGCATGAGTGGAATGAGGTTGCATTTTCTTATGTGTGGAGTTTATGAATAGCCCTTAAAATATCAAAGTTCCTTTTGCCTATTCTATTCTATTCTACTTATTTATTTATTTATCTATCCTGTTTAGGAACAGAGGATGATTTTGGAGGACTTGTTTCAGCTAATCTTATTCTACTGCGGAACAGGCTTTTAGATATTCTTCTCAAACTTCTATATACATCTAAAGAAAAGACAACTGTTAATTTGCAGTAAGTAAAAAAAAAAAGTAAGTAAAGAAAGGGTATAACTTTTTATTTTTAGAGGGGGGATTATACAGCCCCCATTCAATTCACTAGTTGAGTTATATAACTGTATAGGAACTGTTGAATGATTTGTGCAGGTGTCACTGAATTAGCTTTGGGTATGCTAGCAGAAATGGAATACATTATTGTATTCCATTTCTGTTGAAGATGTCCCTGCTTGTTGCAGAGGGGTTGAGCTTAGATGACCTTTAAAGGTCCCCTCCTACCCAAACTATTCTATCATTCTATGATGATTGAGTTGTATCCTGTCAGTTGTTGTGGTAGTAAAAACAATAGTATTAAGCAGATGCTGGTGTAAGTAACACATCTCAGCTGTTGTAGTAACTGTTTTTTTGTTTCTTTTTTTTTTTTTTTTTTT